>OY723386.1:43654262-43847790 GCA_963210295.1 Ophion ellenae | reverse complement strand
AGTATTTTCCAGAAACAACTAAGGCGTTGAGATTTTTTTCAATTCACCTCAGCAGCATGGGGATCATTAAATTCCGAATACGAAACGTGCTGAAACAAATTTATATTTTGGTTATTTTTCTCATAAGTCCCTATCATGTATGATCAACGCCTAAATAGGCGTTCACCACTTATTTTTCCTAAAACCCTTTATCTATATTTACAAAATCGTCGAATGTGTATGGAAACATGCTCACAGCCGGTTCCATTTGAAACGTTTGGAAAAATCTCTGTGATATTTGTATTCAGCTGAAAATTTCCCATCGGATAGCCCCTTAAAATCATTGAAAAATCGATTTTTTTCCGACTAATTTGCCTACCCGAAAAGTTCATTCGAAAAAAGTCCAAAAAAGAGACAAGGGGGTATATGTATGAAAAAAATTGCGAAAAATCGGTGATCCGATTTTGAAATTCGGCCCAAAATCGGAAAGTCATCACAGCTCAATAAATTACGCGCAATTTTGTTGATGAAACGATAGAGAAGAAGAAAATAAGCACAGAATGGAGTTCCAAATCGAAGTAGAAAAAAAAATAATCGACGATTCAGCGAAGCCTTATGTTCGGCCAAAATGAAAATTAAGATTTGAAATATTTTTTTACAAGTTTACATCAATGTATGTTTACCCCCCGAATACAAATTTACTATTAATGTCCTCAAAACCCGCAATTTTCAACTAAAAACTTCGAAAACGTATGAAATGTGCTTTTTACCTTTTAAGCTTGCTATCCGGCAAAAATACGTAAAATTGAATTTTGTCCCCTTTTTAAAGTGTTACCCGTTATCTCCAATTGAATGGACCCCTTTTAAATATGGGAGAGGGAAATAGATATGAAGGCCTAGTTCTTCCCTTAGAATTTTTTTATTTTTTTATTCTTTAATATATGCATAGTGGATTCCTGATCGTTTTGCGTGAGAAGAATTTTCATTTCTGTTTCACTGAAAACACTGGACTGCTTGCGGGGGAAACTGCAAAATCAGACCTGACATACGTTACTGTAAGGGGTGGTTTCACCCCTTGAAACCATTTCCCACTGACGAAAAAAATACTTATCTGATACTTTTTGAACCTCTGCCATGTACATGAGTTTCAACAGAATCAAAGACGGACGTCAAAGTGATGTTGTTTGTTAGACGCGCATCCTCATACCTGCCAATCGTCCTCATGGACAATTTATGTGAACTACAAATATATTATATATTTTTTTAAATCCGATACATATTTGAAGTTTACATAATATTGATCATATATATATATATATATATATATATATATATATATATATATATATCAGAAAACAAAAGAAGTTGTCGCCATTGAATTTTTATGCCCAGCATGTTGCTTGGTATGCAAATCTCCCATGCTCCCGTTGTTTCCCCTTCGGCTTGAAGTTGATACGGTGATTCGTTTCGAATATAAAACATGGATGATATCGCTGACCCGATGTCAGGAAAAAAATTTCGCTAGTTCTCCGTCCTATTATAGCCGAGCGACCTTTCACCGTCGCAGTAGTACAGGGCGCACGATAAAGTAACATGTCTCCTTGCGCGCCCGTTTTGTCCAGTATTTGTCGTGCTCGCGAGCACACTTCGCCGATTTATTTGTGGTCGATAAAAATTTATACGATCGTAAGGGTCGAACGAGGCTCGCTTGCCGCGATTTCGTGAACAGCAAGGGGAGGGTAGGACGGACGTAAACGTCGGTACTCGGCGGCCAGTTATTCGCGGATGGTAGATCGGCCTGAAAGGAAAGGCAAAAATTATTTTCAGACAAATAAAAAATTCAGCTAACAATATCGACGCTCGTGATAATTTCATCGATTTTTTATTATGTGACACGCACTCAGAGAATATCGGCCACAAAACTGAGTCGAATTTTCGATGATGTTCCTCACGAAAAAAAACAACGTCACCATTTTTAAAAAATTCCGTACCATTTTTATGGAAGCGTTGTCGATGAAAGGACACCACTGTAGAATTTGCAAAAAATTGATTTTTATAAAATTGGCTTAAGGGATGCTTTGAATCATCTAGAATAAGGGGAAAAAAGTTTAGTACGTGTAAAACAAAGGTCCGCAGGCCCGTGTGCCTAGGAATACAATTTTTAAAAACGGCACGCAGCATAACTCCTACAATTTTCATTCTCTTCACTTCCAATTTTGAGCACATTTTTAAAATAACATTCCGTAGAGAAATACGTGCGGGATTTCCATGAGTTTATTATAACATTAGTTATTAACGAATAATTGTCCTTTTTTCTGTCGAAAATTGAGTTTTCACTTTAAATGCTTGCCAATTACACACAAATTCATATTTTCAAAATCCCTTATGTATTTCTCTCGCTATACTCATTAGGGTGGTCCAAATTTGAGCTCTATTTTTTTTCCTTTTCCTCGGAATCCAATTACCTCCTTTAGAGAAAAAAAAAACTGTTGCGAAACCTGCGAGCGGTCAAAAAATATTTAGGGGTCGCTCAAGCCTTCCAAAAATTCAAGTTTTCATTAAAAAATCGTTTTTTTTCTTCGTGTACATCTCACCCATGAATTTCGCGCTTAAACTTTTTTTAATTAAGCTTGCGAAAGCTCTGGCCGGTCAATGAATATTTAGTGGTCGCTCAAGAGCTTCGAAATGTCTAATTGTTGCGATTTTTTTCTCTTCTCGCTGATTAATTTAACACTTTGTTTTTCAAAACAATTAATCCTTTTTTTCTTTAGAACCGCATTTTTTTAATTCACCTCACACTTCTAACCCGATAAAACGGGGGACCTATATGTTTGTTTACGGACAAGAGCTTTAAAGAATTATTTTATGAGAACAAAAATTATAATTCTCGGATTAGTGTGTGAGGTAACTTTGAAAAATCTGTTTCTAAGAAAAAACGAATAACTGTTTTAAAAAATTTACGAAAAGTCAAATTTATGAGTGAGATGCGTAAAAAAATTGGCGAAAATTGGAAATTTTGAAGCTCTTGAGTGACCACTAAATATTCATCGACCGACTACAGCTTTTGCGAGGTTAATTTAAAACTTATAAAGCGTAAAATTCATGGGCGAGAAGAGAACGAAAAAAAAATCGATTTTTCAATGAAAATTTGAATTTTTGGTAGGCTTCAGCGACTTCTAAATATTTTTTGACCGCTTGCAGATTTCGCGACAATTTTTTTTCTTCTTTAAATGAGATTATTGGATGGTGAGAAAAAGAGAAAACATAGAGCTCAAATGTGAATAAATAGAAATTTTTTAATTTTCTTCCGAATTCAAATTTGCGTCTTTTTTAAGGTAATTTTTTTAAGGTAATTTTTTTTCGTCTTTCCACCCCAAAAAAGTCGCGAAAAATCACTCAATTTTAGGCGTTCACCGTGGTGTAAGCCCACAAAATAATTCTTTAAAAAACGAGTCCTCGCAGCCGCGATCCTGAAAAGCAGCGCGAGAGAATGTGCGCGAGTAGTGGACGGGACAGTCAAGAGGGTGGCCGTAATAGCCCCGGAGCATCGAAATAAAACGATTCCGATAATAAATCCGTATAACTCACTCGCGGCACAGCGGGACCAAGAGTAACGAGTCTCTCGCAAATAAATCGTCGAGTTACAGGGGAGATATAAAAAAAAAGTAGAAAGCACGAAAAAAAAGCATATCGAGAGCAACGGGTTTTAATCTTTCTGCAACTCTCGGAGCTCGGTGCAGAGGGTTGGACGGAGACTTCCGATGGTCGGAGCGACCACCGTCGCGATTTATACCTCGCTCTGAAAGAACGGAGAACGAGAGAGAAGGGAAGAGAGAACGAGAGCAAAAGGAAATTGGTTGAAAAAAAAAGTATCGCCATATAAATGGTCTATAGCGTCGAGATGAATCGATGCTACGAATAGTAAGTATAAAAAAACGAGAAAGATAAACGAGTATGTGCGAGGGGGCAATATTTTATATATAACGCAGGCAGTGATCCCCGCCGGATGTGCACTCGAAAGCTCGTGCGCATACACCCACACGGGGACGAAAAAAATGCGGGCGTGAAAAATACGAGGGGGGTGAAGAACCACTGCGAGAATAGACAGGTAAAGGAGATTCTACCTGTTGCACGAGCGATTCTCCCTGTTAACGGCCATTCACAGAGACCTATGCAGTGACTGTGCTGCTCTTCCAAAAGCTCTTCGCAAATGCCACCGAACAGTTATACACCAAGAGAGAGAGAGAGAGAGAGAGAGAGAGAGAGAGAGAGGGAAATAAAAAAATCCTCTCGATATGCTAACAGCCCCGTAGGTTCCCCCGAAAAGCATCGATAAATCATCGGAGCACTCATACGCGATTAGTGCTCTCGAAATCGTAAATTCAAACGTTCCCCCTTCGATATGAAATTGACTCGCCAAAGCTGCTCTGCCAGGTGATTCTATTTCGCAAATGTATCAAACCTGGGGACAGCTACACATTTTTTAGCGCTGCTTTCGACGGCTGGGGAGAATGCGCGCAAACGCGGGCAAACTACAAATTAAAATCCGACCTGGAACTATAACTAGTCTGTTCAGAGAAACCTTCATTACGAGAATTATTAACAATTACAAAATACTTTTACAAACCATTAAAAAAAACAAAAATTCCCTATAATAAAAAAATATTATTCCCAATGATGAATTATCACCGGGTGTCCCGAAGTTGAATGTAGAAAATATTTTCGAATGCACTCCTCATTCCTCTCGTTTGAGAGGAATGAAGAGTACATGCGAAAATATTTTTAACATTGAACTTCGGGACACGCGGAGATAATTCATCATTGGAAATAATCATTTTTAACAATGAGGAATTTTTTTTAAAATGCTTTGTGGAAGTATTTTGTAATTGTTAATAATTCTTGTAATGAAGGTTTCTCTGAACTGAATATTTATAGGTTCAGGTCGGATTTGAATTTGCAATTTTCTTGAGGAATTAGAGTAGAGCGTTGATTATCCTAATCAATTGGGACCGGGCGCCTTTCGGATAATCGAAAATTCGAATAACCGAACAGCAATATTCCCTAAGCGAAAAAAAACGTTGATTCTTTCAATATGATAAATTATATATATTTAAAAACACACTGAACATTAATATGTCAATAATACAAGTACATGTTTGGTCAATTGCAAAAACCATTGTATCATTTAATGATATAGAACGAAATTAAATATGTGTTTAGAAATAATCAACATTCGTACATCTTTGAGTTCTTATCTATTTATTTTTTTTAAGGTCGACAATTTTCGTCTGCTTCACAACGAAAGCTCGTTTCGTTGCTGCCAAATCGCGACTGCTAGCGGAAAGCAAAGTGCGCGCGAGCGCAGACCGAGAAAGTGAAGGGGACGTATAACAATGTATACATCGCGCAACAATATATAGGACGTAATCGTTCGAATAACTGAGCATTCAGATGAACAAAATTATTGTTCCGATAATTGATATTTTGGATAACCCAAATCGCCATTCAGACAATTGACGTTTCGGATAAACAAAATCGCCATTCGGATAATTGACGTTTCGAACAACTGACGTTCGGATAATCGACGCTCTACTGTAGAACGAATATATTCTTATTAAAACGCGAACTTGTAAAAAAAGTGAAGGATGCATTCACAATTGTTTTGTGAAAATATCCATTTCGGGAAGCGCAAAAATGATTTATTTCTAGGAAATTGTGATAGCTAGAATATTTTTTATGGAATGATTTATAATTATTATGGTGTTAGGCTACCGTGACGACCCGAAAATCAGGGTTTGAGAAAAAATAAATTTCGAAGGAATAAGTAAGATGATTGAAAAATCTTTCAGACATTTATTTATACGTACCTTGACAAAGTTGTATACCAAATTTTATTTTAAAATATTCATAATTAAAGAAGTTATGAACAATCTCGTGAAGGATCTCTGAACGTGGGGGCTGAATGGTGTACTTGATTTTGGCCACCAGGTTGATCAGAAAAAAAACAATTTTTTTTTCTCGTAAAATAGATAATATTGGCTAAGACTTAAACAAGCTTTTTTGTTACCTTATTTCAATTATTGAAAAAATATTGAATTCTGTTTTCGATTTTTCGAGGAAAAATAACGTCATTATTGTTAATAACTGAAGAAAAAAAAATATTAAGAAGAAAAGCGTCGGTCAAACCTGAACTGGTAGACTAAATAAGTGTACCAAATTCCAAGTCAATGCGTTCATTAGATTTCGAGAAATCGAGTACACCGTTTTGAAATACATAGTTACGAGAAAAACGCGTTTAGACATTTACTAGCACTTCTATCGCTCTAATCATAAGTTCACCTTCGATTTTTTTTATTTCTACAGTAGCCTAACCCCTTCACGATAAAGATAAATGTGAACAGCGAATTTATAGTTTCAGATTTTTTGTTAATTATTTTAGGCAAATAAAATGAATATATTCTTATTTAAAATAAACACTTTTGCGAAAAATAAGAGATGCATTCATAACTATGTTATGTCAAATATAAATTGCGGCGTCCACGGAAAATAGTTAATGATTGGGGGTTCGTTATCATACTTCTTATTTTTTGTGCTTGACAATATTCTTTCATACTTATTGATAATGCTAATAATGCCAGTTTTTCAGGACAGCGTACTTGCACTTCCGTGTCGGACTGTGATTATTAATTTTCTTATAAAAATTACATCAACTTAGAACTCACACACTTCACTCAGTAAGCTGCGAAAACATGCAACTAAAAAGGCATATGTATATTGAACAAAAATCACAAATCACATTACCACTAAAAATAAATCATGTCGACATTTTACGTCCAAATGAAAATAAAACCTATGAATCTCACCACACTTCAATTACCTATTATCAAGAATCCTCGTAACCGTATACTACAAAACTTCGTATCCTACCAAAACACGCAAGTTATAAAAACACATTCGTAAATACCACAAACTCACCCATTTCACTACCATTGCTAATAAAATCCATCGATATGTTATGCTCAATTGAAAATAAAATCTGTATATCCCACCGTAGACAAATTTTCATCATCATCACGAATCCTCGTCAGTGGCGTATAGTACGAAATTAAAACCGTTTGATTTTCAGATTGACGATCGAGGCAGATCGCCAGGCACGTCGATGCGTCCCATGTCGACCTCGATATCCGCTGCCTCACCCTCGAGTCCCGAAGAACCCATAACGCTGTAAGTACCTAGGGTTATGTATTAAAAAAAAAAAAACAAAAAATAAAAGAAAAGAAGGAAAGAAAAAGCAAAAGATCGTTTATTCTTTGTCAAAGCTCGACACGAGACTGAGAGCTCGCGTGGTACATTGTTCGTCAGCCTCGCGTATGCCCTCGGATATCTTTGAGGTATTTTAACCACGAGTGCTGTTCTCTTCCGTTGCGTGCGTGTGAATGGACTATATATATATATATATATATATATATATATATATATATATATATATATATATATATATATATATATATATATATATATATATATATATATATGTGAGTGTACATTGGCACCCTGAAAAAGCCACTCAGACAAATTAGTCAGAGAGGCAACCCTTAGGAGAGTCGAGAACATTCGCTACAGCGACTATATTTGATACACAGCGAGTGTGTGTGCACAATAAGGGGGTAGAAAGGCTCTTTCGTTCGCACTTTCTCCTGTCGCCTCTGTGCTGTGCGTTATATCCACGCTAGATATTCCTTTCTCGTTTTGCTTGGCACAGAGCCTTCGTTGACGTCGTCGTTATTGTCGGCGCCTTGAGCCTTCCACTCCCTCGTCTTTAATTCTCAGCCTCGCGCCCTCTTGTACCCTCCACCCCCTCGATTCACCGTAAATTTCGCGTTCTTTTGATCGAGACACTGCCAGTGTTTCGATCTGACAGGATTTGCTTCAGGATCAGCAACGATTGCGTTAATTGCCAGTGACATAGTTATTTATTATGTAATTTTGTAATAAAAACACAGGGGTTGCGGATAATTCGTGATGATGATAAAGTCAACGAAAAACTGATGTTCGATGCACTGGTGCGACGATTTTAAGACTTGGGAACGGTGGCCAATAGTGAAAAGGTGACCGACTAGGCACCCTGACTTGGGGGCAAAAAGACGTAGGAAGGAATACTGAAGGGGGAAATGTACAGGGTGGTCTGGAAAGGGACGTCCAAGAGGAGAATCTTGGTGCCTCGTTCTATCCGAATCACCCCTATTTTTGGTTTCGAGAAAAAGGCATTTTTTCAGACTGTTTTTTTATCTCTTCTGTGTATGTACTTTTCCCCTAGAATCATTTAAAAGCATTTGGGAGCCATTTAGACTAGTATAAGTATTTATTTTTATCATCTGAACTTTGGTGACTAATCCTGTCGAACCCATTTTTTTAACTTTTGATCAAAATCTAAGGCATTTACGGAAGTGTTTAGTTGTTCGTTTATTCATTTCTTATCAGTGCACGAAAAAAAAAATTCCCAGTTTTCCTGTAGCATAGATTGCTATTTTTTTTCTCATGTATGTATTTTCTTCCTAGAAGCTTCCGAAAGCAATTGAGAGACATTTAGACTAGTACAAGTATTTTTTTTATCTCCTGATATTTACTGACTCTTCCTCTCGCACCTACTTTTTAACTTTTGATCGAAATCTAAGGCATAGTTTTCAGTTGGTCATTTATTAATTTCCTAACACTGCACTTTATAACGAGAAAACAAGTAAAAAATCGCGAGGAAAGTACGTACACGGGAGAGATAAATAAAAAAAAACTTCTCGAAAACTAAAATATATCGTAGAACATACATGAAGCTGATTCGGATAAGTATCGATGTAAGACATCTAGATTGTTCTACGATGTTCTACGAATTATTTTAAATTTCGAGGAAAATGGATTAAATATTTTTTTCGACTTTTTCTATAGCATAGATTGTGATTTTTTGTGTATGTACTCTCTTCTTAGGAGCTATCAAAAACAATTGCCAGTCGTTTAGACTAGTATAAGTATTTTTTATCATTTGAACTTTAGTTTGAAACTTTAGAAAAATAAATAAACGCCCAACCGAACACTTACGTAAATTGCTTAGATTCTGATCAAATTAAAAAGAAATAGATTTGAGAGTATCGAGTGACATACTCTCAAACCGAATTTTTTAAATTTGATCAGAATCTAAGAAATTTATGTAACTGTTCGGTTGGGGGTTTATTTATTGCTCAACAGTACACTTCATACCGATATCACAAGAAACAAATCGGGAGTAAAGAACATACACAGAAGAGAAAAATAAAAAAATGCTTTCTTCTTGAAAACTAAAAAAAGGTCGTAGAACATACATGGGGATGATTTGCATAGGCATTTAGGATGCCTTCGGATAGGATACGAGGCATCTAAATTTTCCTTTTGGACGTCACTTTTTGGGCCACCCTGTAATAAATCCAACCATTGGTTGGTTCATATGTGTTTTCTCGAGTTTCTGAAACCTATGGTTTATAATTCCAATGAATCGAGATCTCTAGCCAACCCCAATTCCACTCTCCACATTGCCTCCTTTCTGTATAATGTTACCTCCAAGGGGGGAAATCCCTTTAGACGCCTGAAAATGCGTAATTTTTCATGAATTTTTTTAAACGTTATAAAATAAACGCTGCATTTAAAAATTTTGTCATTATCTTATTACAACTTTCAAGTGTTGAAAAAAAAAATATTTTTAAAACAACACAAAATTGCGGCGTTATAAGGTATTCCTTCAGGCGTCTTTTGAAAAACTGCTCATGTTGTAGCTCAAAAGGTATTGATCGATCTGGCTGAAATTTTGGAATGTTTCATACTACAACATTATTGGAAGGATTTACCTAAAGTTTTAAGGTTATCGCGTAAATAAATTACTTTTTTGGGGTAAAAATCGTCGAGAAAATGGTCAAAAATATGAAAATTTGATTACACAGCCTACTTTATTTTCAATTTCATACTTTTTTATATTTTTATAGGTATATCCTTCCAACAATGTTATAGTGAGAAGCCTCCCAAAATTTCAGCCGGATCGATCTATAACTTTTTAAGCTATAACATGAGAAGTTTTTCAAAATACGCCTAACGGAATACCTTATAACGCCGCCATTTTGTTTTGTTTTAAAAATAAAAAAATTAACACTTGAAAGTTGTAATAAGATAATGTCAACATTTTTAAAAGATGCTATTATTTTATCACTTTAAAAAAAATGCTTGAAAAACGACTCATTTTCGGGGGTCTAAATGGGTTTCTTTGCTTGAGTCGGTTTTGCATGGAATGCCTCGTGTCTACCCATTACAGAATACGCACCTTGCAGTAGCGAATATATATATATACAGGGTGGACGTTTTAACGTGACTCCCCCTAAATATCTCCGTTGCCTTTAGAGTGACGAACCCAAACAAACCCAAAATATTTTGGTGAAAAATTATTTCAAGGTCATGATATCATAGGTCGTTGGATTCGTCTGAATATTAGCTACAACGTC
Source organism: Ophion ellenae (assembly GCA_963210295.1). Lineage (NCBI taxonomy): Eukaryota > Metazoa > Arthropoda > Insecta > Hymenoptera > Ichneumonidae > Ophion > Ophion ellenae. The sequence goes on along the minus strand of OY723386.1, from coordinate 43,837,297 downwards.
TTAATAAAAAAAAAGACATGTGCCCATTTGAAATACCATTGATGACCTTGAGAACGCAAAAAATATGACCTTGACAAAAATGAATTTTTCACCACTGTATCTGCCCTTTGGAATCAATCAAATTACCTCCTCACATTTTTTTCGTCACTAAAGTCAACCGATATATTTGGGGTGGTCACGTTAAATGGTTCACCCTGTATATATATATATTTATATATATATATATATGTATATGTATGTACACTCTTTGCGCATTGTTCTTACGCGTAGAACGTGGCGGTTTCTCGCGAGAAAGTGCCCCCGCCGAGGGGCAAGAGAGACCCCTCCGAATCCGTGACGATATTTATGCCAGTTTTTTTTATTGCACTTTACCCCGAGAGGAGAATGGAAACAATATGTCACCGGTTGGTGGGACGAGGGTGGTACGCTGTTTTCGCCCATCCGAAGAGAAAGCGAGGGCAGGGGTAACTCTCGACCTCACGTTCTTGCACGTATAGCCGGGAGCTGTGGCAAACTAACGTTAATATTCCAATGCCTTTACGGTACGGATTACAACGCGTTGAGGAATGTGCAAATCATGGAGCTCGTACCTTTGTGTGATACGTACACGTACGTTTGTATTTTTGTATCCCGGTGGGGTAGCAAAATTGAAATTGTTGGGAGCTGCTTTTTCTTGCCGAAGGAGTGAAGAATCTACTTGGAGATGTCGAATTTAACAAAGAGTTTAGTAGTCGGCGGTGGTGGACGCGCGGCTGTGGCGATCGGGTGTTGAGGGCGATGGCCTGGGCCAATACTTGGATGGGTGACCGTTTGTGCAGTGGCGCCCACTATCGAGCGGGAGGTAGATTGCTGAGTTTGTTATGGTGCAGGTGACTGAAACTCGGTGAATATATAGCCGCCTGTGTCTTTAGGGATATCGAAATAAAGCAAGGGGGAAGGATGTGAGATCGTGAAAACGTTGGAATTTTTTTTTCTACAAACACTAATTTCGTGACGAAAAATTCCATGACAATTTCTTGCCATTCTTTTAATGAAGATAAATCGATGTATCACATCCGAACACCCAAACAAAAACGAATCAAAGTATCATACGCAGATACCCAAACGAACCCAAACAAAACCAAAGAGAAGTATCATATTCGAAACGTTTTTGTCTCTTCCTCAAACAAATGATGTTTGATTTTTTTCTCGATACAATTTTGAGATAATCGAAAAACCTTTTTTTCCCTTCTCAAACAAATCATGTTTAATTTTTTCTCCGTACAGTTCTGTCATAACCCAAAAACCATTTTTTTTCTTTCTCAAACAAATGCAATTTTTTTCTGAATACACTTCGCAGATAACCCAAAAATATTTTTGTTCCTTTCTCAAACAGAAGATAATTTTTTTCTTAAGGCGTTACCCCCACTTGTAGCGCAAAAAAAAGGCCTTTTTCATGAATTTTTTAAAAGAAAACTACAAAACTGTTTTAATCGATCAATATACCATCTTAAAGAACACATCTTGAAGAACTTTCAGTAATTTTTTTATTGAAAAATATTACATTGCTTAGTGGCAAATGGCCGTCAATGAAATAATGTTTTTATATACACGGTTTGCGGTGACCAACATTGCGGCGAAGTGGATCATCTGAAAAAAAAATGCGGACGGATTTATTCAAATATAAGTATAAACTAGTCTTTAATCGAAGGATTTTAAAAAATATTCATTTTTCACAAAATGGCGGACAGTCAAAGTTAATGGTTCGATTTTAACGAAAAAAAACGGCCGTTTTTTGGCTATGAAACGGCCATTTTTTCAAAAAAAAATCGATCGATTAAAGACTATATTTTTATGTATTAAATAAGCCTGCAAAATTTCAAGAAGATCAGTTCATTAGTGTTCGAGTAATCTTGGTCATCGACTTCAGAAATGCCATTTTGAGAAAAACGCGTTTAAAGTTTCTCTTTCAACGCTCTTTCAACGCGGATTCTTCTCTTTCAACGCTCATATCTCAGTCAATTTTGTTCGGATCGACTTGAAATTTTCAGGACATATTCTCAGATACTTATGCTTCAAAAAAATGCAATAAAAAAAATCGATTTTTTCAAAATCGCAAGTGAGGGTAACCCCTTAAGCAAATGCTGTTTAATTTTATATCGATGCATTTCGAATATAGCCCAAAAACGTTTTGTTTTCTTTCTCAAAATCGTAATTAATTTTCTCTCCTTACATTTGAAAGATAACCCAAAAACAAATTTTTCCGTTCTCAAACAAATGATGTTTGATTTTATCTGCGTTTCAAAGACAGCCCAAAAACGTTTTGTTTTCTTTAACAAAAAGATGACTGAATTGTCTTGATACACTTCTCGCATAGCCCCAAAACCGTATTTCTCAACCCAATTCCGGGAATTCACGACCTTTCATACGTCTACGAGTATTACTTAATTTGAGTTTCGAATGAAACTCGATTAATTTGATCTCGTAATCGCTGTGTGTATAGTATTCATACCGTGAGGGAGAGCGCTGAGGGGATGAAGTGCCGGAGTGAACGAGTCCGAGATAGAGGAATATACAAGTGCATATCGATTTCGTTGTCGTTTTCGAGAGGGTCGAAGATCCTCGAAAAGGGACGACGACTACGAGGAAGCCGAGAGTACGGAAGAAAGGACGACTCGAAGGCCTCTGGGCTGTAAAAGGGCAAAGGCTATAAGTAACGGACCGTCTGGTGGAAAGCGCTCGAGGGCGCGGCAGTGATTTAGAGAAATTAAAACTTTAATTCATGTTCGGCGTTCTTCCCCCACCCCTGTCGCTCTCCCGATGTCGCTGCTTCTCTCCAGGGGTGTTTTCCAGAGAGAGAAATTTTCCTGCCGATCTCCTTCGGGGCTTTCCTCCCCTCGACCCTCCTGCGGATTTGATCCTGTCGAGTTGAAGAAAGATCGAGCCCGAGTGGCTAAAGCAGTGACGGAGCCGAAAACGCCAAGTCCCAAATACCACGCTCGAGAGTCGCGAAAAAACAGTCGGAGTATAAACCCCCACGGGTAAATAGTCGGAAACGAGAGAGAAACGGGATTTTCCCGCGTTGTTCTCTCTCTCTCTCTCTCTCTCTCTCTCTCTCTCTCTCTCTCTCTCTCTCTCTCTCTCTCTCTCTCTCTCTCTCTCTCTCTCTCTCTCTCTCTCTCTCTCTCCCCTCTCTCTCTTCCGTTCTCGCATTCCCTTTTTCGGTCTCCACTGTGCCTGAGAGAGCTACTAATAAAGCATCCACGAGCGAAAAGCAGTCCGGCTCTATGATCTATCGACGAAAATATATCACTCTTGAAAGCAACCCCCCCCCCCCCCCCGACCACCCTCCACGCTCCCTTTCTGCCGCTGTACGATGTGGCAGCAGCGGGCCAAACTTTTCTACAGGACTCGAAAAAATAAAAAAATTATTTCTGGGCAAGAAATAGAAAAAAAATGTTCCGCAAACTCGCAGACGAATAAAAACGATATATACGGACGGGATAGGCAATATGGCGGATTTCGTGTAAAGGAAACGTACCTCTCTCGCTCTATCTTCCTATCCGTGCCCTTTTTACTTTCAGCTCGCACCCTCTCTCTCATCTCGCTCAGGTATTCGGAATTATTTTATCATACGTCTTAGAGCGAATGAGGAAAGAATATGCTACACTTTTCCCGCATTAGCATAACGGCCTCTCTTGTATTCTCTCGGAGCTGCGCGGATTCAGCCTGTTTATTCACGTTTGCGAAACATGATTCAACGCTTCTGCGGTAGAGCGAAAAAAAATAAAGTAATCGTATCAGGAAAATGTTCATGGCGTATTAAAGACGCTTGATGTGAATCTGAAGAATAAGATTCGTAGACTGATTTTGAATAGTGAAGGTAGTTTCGCATCGAAACGAACGAAAAAAAAAAAATTGGAAAAAAACAAGTACTCGGTCAAAAAATTGCATTTTCCGAAGATATTTTTATTCGATAGTATCACCTTTCAGCTATATTCCCTGAAAATTTCATTGAGATATTCCTAAAATTGAATGAGCTACAGCTTCTAACAGTCGGCCGGGCGAGCGGTAGCAGCACCTTACTTCAAACTTTAAACGCGTTTTTCTCGAAACACTGTTTTCAAAGGCGGTGGACATGATATCTCGAGAACCACTTGATGGATCATTTCCAAATTTACGAGAGATACGATGAGAACCATTTGAAGATCGTTGACGATCTGACCTTGTCCAAATGGATTTCCATTTTTTGATAGGGACGTAAACATGACAAATGTTTTCATCGATTTCGTATACTCGCGTTTCAATTGGTCGACACGTTGTTAAAAAAAATTATTTTAAAAATCGACGATCGTCAACGACTCGTATTTGTTGTTAACTTGAGTAGCCCGTTTGGTTTTTAGAATTCGGATGAACCGTTTAAGCTGGAGAGTGTCCACCGCCACCCGTCGCTAAACATTTTTTATTATCTACCGGCGGCCATGTTTTTCTGTACATTGAGCTGGTTTCTTTCAAAGGCTCTGCATATATGGACCTTTGTGTTTTAAAAAATGCGTTTCGTTTCCATCAACCGTTTCCGAAAAAAAAAATCCGAATGTTGCCATTTTTTCGGGCCTCTAGGTAGATGTAGTCACATAATTCAGTAGTCATAGTAATTCGAACTTCGATTAATATTCACAGCGTTCTAGTTGGTAAAATAAAGCGTCCTGTATGGGCGCAGGTTTTCGGCAGTTTCCCTGTGCCCTCGTGCGAATCCGGGAGTGATGCTTTAGGAAGAGTTGGGCGGCAGGCAGCACTCGGGGGTCGTCACTGAGGAACTGGAAAGAGTGAAGTGACAGAAGTGGAACAAAAGTGAAGTGCTGAGGTCGTAAAAGCCTACAAGGGCATACATAAAAACATGAAAATAATACCTACACTGTATTCTTCGGAAACCCCTTCATGGATAACTATTTCCTAATAGATCATTACGGGCGCGTTTTATGGCCGTAATATCAGAAAATGATCTCTTTTTTTCCTCATTCCTTTGCCCTGTACAAAACAGATTCATAGCTTTCAATATGTCGTAGATGTGCGGCCAGGGGGAGAGAGGCAGAGACACAGGGAGAGAGAGAGAGAGAGAGAGAGAGAGAGAGAGAGAGAGAGAGAGAGAGAGAGAGAGAGAGAGAGAGAGAGAGAGAGAGACAGACAGACAGACAGAGACAGAGAGAGAGAGAGAGAGAGAGAGAGCACAGAGAACGCATCGAAAATCTCGCCTCTGGCAAGATTTACAGATCCGCATGCATTTTAAAGGGGAAAACTCGAGCGCGCTTATATTGAGGGCATGGGCAGTAGAAACGGACAGTGCTGCACGGACCGTGGCTGGACTTCTCTATGTCCCTATTTGCACAGAGGACAGATAAAAATTCAATACCGAATTCCCCTCCGTTTCAATAAAACTCTCTCCCTTTCTGTCTCTCTCTCTCTCTCTTTCTCTCTCTCTCACACACACACACACACAGACGCACACACGCGCGCGCGCGAACGCATGAGAACAACTCTGTGTGCTTTTTTTCTGCGACATCGTTGGGACAAGCAGCGTGAGTAAATGCCATGCGAATGCTTATTATTTGTCTCTGAACCGTATGTACCTATTTGTATTTGTACAATGTACGGTACCGATATACATATGTAATACGCTATCTTCCGGATATCTCTCTCTCCCTCTCCCTCTCTCTCCCTCCCCCTCTCTCTCACTCTGTCTTCGTCCCTCGGCCTGTCTCTCTTTCTCCCTCTCGCTCTCTCTCGTGCTCCTCTCCTTCTCTCGTTCTTCTCTCTCTTTCGCTCCCTCTCTCTCTGTCTTCTTCTGCGCAAAGGCAGAGAAAGGGTGGTAAAGAATTTCACTCGGAATTTTGTTCGCGCAGAAGCTTTTTCCGATAAATCTGTATTTTCCTGTGTTACTAGAGGGGGAGAGAGAGAGAGCGCGATAGAGGAGATAACAAAAAAATCATACGAGGAAAACGAGGAGTCTCGCCGAGCAATACTCTCGCGGTTTTGGGCGATGCATAAACATTATGCATGACCTCGAAGGATTTGTCGGCGAGCATTCTTTTTCCATATTCCTCTTAGGCTCTGTACCCGCCCCCGCCCCCATACGCCTTCTCCGTTCCCGTCTCCCTCGTTCTTTCGTTTTCCCTTTTAGGGCGTCCACCACCAATAAATTCCTATCATCGCTTGAGTCTCGCAGGTATACGCCTCTCTCTCTCTCTCTCTCTCTCTCTCTCTCTCTCGTCGCTTTATCGTACATAAATCACATCGTAAGTATGGAGCCGAATTGAATTCAACGAGTAAATATGGACCTCGAATAATAATAATAATGATAACGATTATGATTTATCGTGAATTATAATAGACTTTGAAATGACTGACAAATTCTAATCAGTCATTTTTTTTGTTCTATTCAAGCCAAAACCATCGCGACGACGTATTTCAAAGTTTTCGATTTAGAAAACATTAGATGCGGCCAATTTGTATAAAGATTTCGAGACTCAATCGTATCGATGACATTGAACAATAATTTTTGCGATTAAATTCTCGTATAGATAGGATAGTAACTTCGTATAGACGGAGAACGAGAGAATGACAGAGGAAGCGAGTAAGAGAAAGAGCTTCAGAGCTCAGAGCATGGGAAATGCACGAACGACATGGCATAAAGCCTCTTACACGATTATTCGACGCTCGTAGACGCCTTTAAGGGTTGGCCCGGTGTAGGAAGAGTCTCTTCTCTGGTATCTGTTTATATATATATATATATATATATATATATATATATATATATATATATATATATATATATATATATATATATATATATATATATATATATATATATGAGAAAAAGACTATTTGAACCCTTTACATCCATGTAATGTTAACTATTAGCACATGTGGCTGTTTTGAGGACGGTCCTCGAAATAACATATCTAGGAAACGTAAGGTCTACCACGTTATATATATGTTTGCAAACGAATAAATATATATATCTGTAAATTGCAACGAACGGAGCCGCGGGTCGTTCGGGCCACGGATCGTCGGTCCCGCGACGAAATGCATAAATACATGAGCGCCATAGCTCCAAGCAGAGCCCTCGAACGACAGAGAAAGAGAGAGAGAGAGAGAGAGAGAGAGAGAGAGAGAGAGAGAGAGAGAGAGATTCTGTGCCGTCGAATTTCGAAAGAGGACCACACACGAGGCAGTAAGGCGTCGTATGTATTGGGGAAGGGGATGAATCGGGATGTGGAAAGGGCAAAAATAGTCGTAATAACGACGACGAGAAAAATAGCCCGCATACGAGGCCAAGAGACGGATCAAAAAAGCAGAAATCTAAAAAGGCGTCAGGGCTCTCGCAACTTTCCGAAATACGCTGTGCAAAATCATCCCTTCCTTTTCTACGCAACAAGAATTGTGCACCGAAACTAACAGCTCGGAAATCAAGAAAAACAAACCGAAGAATCACGAAAAACAAAAATGATGGCAAGGTGAATAGCCAAGTATCCAATCGTTAACGTTTCTCAACTGAGTTTCATGACAACCCTTATGAGGAGGTGGATTCCCTTGTTTTGTGTGCAACGGAAATTGTGCGCCAAAATTGACAGCTCGAAAATCAAGCAAAAACCGACATCCAAGAGTGACGGAGAAAAAAATGATGGCAAGGTAGAATTGCCAAGTCTTCAATTGTTAACGTTTGTCAAGTCAGTTTCATTGTCAGCCCTTTGGAGGTGGTGGATTTGCTTGTTTCGTCGTAACGTAGTAACCATCATCGCGAACGTCACGTTTATTTCACACTGCGCGAGACGAGAAGTAGACTTCGCGGAATCTCCGAGATTTCCCAGTGAGAGGGCATTCCAGCCGGAATTACTGTCACGCGAGTAATTACGCACGAACCTATATCGTGCAAGCTCTAGATGCGAGCGTGTGGAAAGCTCTTCTCTCTCTCTCTCTCTCTCTCTCTCTCTCTCTCTCTCGCTCTCTCCTTCTCTCTCCCCAGGGGGAGAAAAGGGCTGTCGTTGCGCTCTCTCAGACGAGCATCGTAGAAGTGTGTAGAATAACAGAAACGGCAAAAGCATCACGAACTGCCTCTTTGCTGCGTTGCTCAGCTTTGCTCCGCTCGCATTTCCTTCATCCCTATACAAAATCTATGTATATATGCGTGGGTGTGCGTTTATACTCCTTTCTCACGATTCTGCCTGGCAAACCAGAGCTAATAAAAGCCCACAATTACCTCCGGTTTGGGCACCATTTGTCTTGACGCCACTACCACCACCATCGCCTACCACCAGCCCAACCATCGTCTCGTGCCTGATATAATTCACCACCATCCAAGGCAACAACACATTGTTGCCTAATGAGGTGTAAAACATTCCGGTATATCGGACTGTCTGCCAGAGTCTCAGAGCTTCCAACCAATATATATATATATGTGTGTGTGTGTGTGTGTGTGTGTGTGTGTGTGTGTGTGTGTGTGTGTGTGTGTGTGTGTGTGTGTGTGTGTGTGTGTGTGTGTGTGTGTGTGTGTGTGTGTGTGTGTGTGTGTGTGTGTGTGTGTGTGTGTGTGTGTGTGTGTGTGTGTGTGTGTGTGTGTGTGTGTGTGTGTGTGTGTGTGTGTGTGTGTGTGTGTGTGTGTGTGTGTGTGTGTGTGTGTGTGTGTGTGTGTGTGAGTGTGTGTGTGTGTGTGTGTGTGTGTGTGTGTGTGTGTGTATGTTGCCATTGCTCTCCAGAAAATTCATCCCCCAAAAGATTCTCGAAGAGCACCCCACGTTCCACGTATACACTGCAAAAACTAGGCGTATTTGACGTGCGTTCAAAGTATGTAGAAGTAACACAACATAAGGCTACACACGCGTTGCCATGTTGATTCTACACACTTTTGCATTTGGTAACATGTAGTGCGGTAAAATTACAAGCGTGAGTTTGTTTGGGTTTGGGCCATTTTTATGCATTAAGGGGTCTTTTCACTTTAGACGCTAAAAAAGGCTATTGTCATGAATTTTTTTATAGGTTTATATTATAGATATTGATATAAAAGTTGTTACAGTTAATATAGACACTCTCGAAATACATTTTTGAACAAAATTATTTATTTAAGTCACCATTTATAAACGAAAATGGAAGTTAAAAAAATGTCCTAAAGAAATTCTAGGTCTACTGATCAAATCACGGAGATGGATCATCCGAAATTAAAAAATCAAACGGTTTTAGATTCAGTATGTTAATGGCTATGGCGCATATTATACGATTTTCGACATATGCAAAAATAACAAAATGGCCGTAATTTTTCGAAAAAAGAAGAAAAAAATGTGTTTTTTTTTCACCATTTTTGTCAAAAAAAATAGAAAATATTAACATTCACAAAAATCCTTGATATGCGCTATAGCTATAGTTGTAAAGAATATGTGGTTAAAAGTTCATAAGGAAAAACGTTGTTTCGAGAAAAGCACGTGTAAAATTTGTTTGGGTTACATGAGTACATAAAAAAATGTTTTTTTATTTATTTCGAAAGTGTATTTATTAAGTGTAACAACTTTGACATCAATATCTATAATATAAACCTATCAAAAACATCATTAAAATAGCCTTTTTTAGTGTCTAAAGTGAGATGACCCCTTAAGGGGCTGTACCAGTGTGAACGCTGAAGATTTGGGTGATTTTTTGGAATTTTTTGGAAGAAAAGCACTCAATTAAATGTTTCGGAAAACTAAGAATATATTTGACTATATTTGACCTATATTACATAATTTTTTCATATAAAAATATTGAGATCCAAGCGATATATGCGCTGCCTTCGGAGGCGCCAAAAAAAAGTTCCTCCACTGCTGACATGGTTCCGGCCGATTAAGTAGCTGAAACCGAAAAAGGAAAAAATGTCGTTAAACTGGAAGGTATTTCTTGTACAATGACGAAGGATTTTCTAAAAATATCAAAATCTAACAAAATGGCGTTATGAAAAAAAAGTATGTTTTCTTGCCCATAAAATGGTCGTTTTATTCAATGCCAAATCGTCAATTTTCATCCAATCAAAAATATCCTACGTCATTGTAGAGTAAATATATTCAAGAGTACTCAATTCGAATTTCAAGTCAATGGGATAATTGCTCTTTGAGTTACAATGTCAGCAAATTTGAAAAATCCCATTTCGAAAAAAACGTGTTTAAAGATTTAACCATCGATTTTTGCAAGAAAAAATGATATTGATATAAATGATATTCTTGAAATAATAAACTGTCAAAAAAAGCAAAACAAAAACGATTTTTTGAAAGTGTCACACTGGTATAGCCCCTTAAATTATTACACACCTTCGTAGCTGTCCCCATCCGTAACACGCTTATTCGAACACACATAAAGCGCGTAGAATAAACATACAAGACGCATATTTACACACATTGGACTAAGCAACACACGTTGAAAGCAACACACGAGCAAAAATAACACAGGAGAAATCACCACAGTTAAGTGTGTTAATTGTGAGTTGTTGATCGTGTGTTTTAAAAATCACCTTGGTTACGGTATCACGTGAAACTCATTAGTTGATTTGACATCGATTGATTAACTGGTTAGGTGAAGGCCACATGCGGTCTTAACTTTTTGTTTCATTGATTGATCATTTTTTAATTTGTCACGTGGCAGAACCTGAAATTGGAATCTACTTTCCAAAACCTCGATAGCTACATTGAATCTCTAGCGACGTATTTTTGTTTCGAGGCCATCCCCGACAAGCAAAAAGCGGTCGTCATCGTGACGCTGTATGAGAACCTAGCCTATGCGGAGACAAGAAAAACAGTGACAACTCTCATCCATACTACAGAGTAATATATAAGTACTGCTGAGTTCAGTTCAATAAATGCATTTATCTTGACGATAAAGGGCTTTTGTTATTCAATTTATTATTCCAACGCATCCCATGCATATACAGTACTGCAAAAATAAGTGTGTTGTTTTTACACACTTTGAGTGTGTAAATGGCTGTAGACACTTTTTACACGTTTTAACGTGTGAAAGAAAATAACACAAGTGTGTTGTTTGAACGCATCTATTCGTGTTATTTTTACAGTTATTTTTCACATACGTTAAAACGTGTAAAAAGTGTCTACAGCCATTTACACACCCAAAGTGTGTCAAAATAACACATTTGTTGTTGCGGTGTATAGGTCGATATTATTAGGTTGCTGGGTGGATATACACAGGAAAATTTGGAGGGCGTTCGACTTCGAGGATCGTCCTCATAGTAGCCTAATGTCCCGTTACTCAACATTACGCGAGCCTCAATGTCCACAAAATCCCTTCAAGATGCTTAAAATCACTTCTCGATGTCACAAGAATCAACGAACCTGAACCAATTTTGAGAACCTTGAGGGGTCAGTCCACTTTGGAGCCACGAAAAAAAGGCCATTTTCGCGAATCTTTTTTAAAATTTTGTAAAAGATATGAATGTAAAAGTTGTTGGGCTTGATAAATAAAGTCTTGAAATACATTTTTAAAAAACGTTATTTAATTTATTTTTATCCATTTTTAAGTACAAAAACTATAGTTTAACGTAACGCCTCAAAAATAGGTGGGCTGGGTAGCTCCATCACAACTCGGCAACGGCTTGTCTGAAACAAAAAAATCCAAGTCCATTAGATTCAGTATGACACCAGCTACAAAATGACCCTCGGATATGAAGTTTTATCATAAAACAAAAAAATGGCAGATGAAAAACGAAAATAGTTTTTTAAAAACGCGTTTTTTTCGCAGTTTTTCGCAAAAAAAAAGAGTAAAAATCAAAATCCTAAAACCATCAAAGGTCACCTTGTTGCGAATCATGTTTACAATATATGGTTGAAATTTCAAGAGAGAAAAACCCGTTTGAAGTTTATACTATAAAAAACTCTTACCTAAACTCAATTAGCAATTCCTGCACCGCACAAAATCCCGTCTGATTGCTCATCATCGTCGATTTCTTCAAGTCTTGCTTGCTTTCGATTTTTTGAAATTTTCAAAGTGAACTGGCCCCTTGACACAGGCGAATGTGCTGTCAGCCAACCGTACATAAAAATAAACCGGTCCAAAATGTCCTTTCCCCGTGGATATAAATATATCTATACACAGTATGTGAAGCCACAGTGATTTGCGACGATAAAGCCGCATCGACAGGCGACGCACGTGTTTCCACACAAGCGCACACCCATGCTGTGCAAAGATCGTCACGGGGGTGCAAAACGTGTAAGGTACACACAAAAAGGGGGTAGAGCTTTTTCTCCTTTCCACACGCTCGCAAGCGAGAAAGAGAGAGAGAGACAAAGAAAAGGTTATGATATATTTGTAATCATGTTACCTCGTACGTGACCTTCCATTACAACTGCTTCTCGATAACAAATTGTTACACAGAATACGGACTCGTGGAGGCGAAAGAAAGAGACCTTCTTATTTCACTTTATGGGCTTTTCGAGCCCTTTCCTCGCTTTTTTTATGCTTCCTTCTTCATTTCTTCTCACCCACGAGGTTTACGGCACCCTCGTGGATATCCTCCACGATCATGAGAGCACTTCGGGGACAATAGTAATTTTTATTGTGGAATATATATATATGTACATATATATCTCGCGATTGAGTAAATTCGATTTATGGATTCGTTTACGGTGCAATAACGAGCCATAATTTAACGGGATCACACGGAAAAGGAAGTCACGTTCCCTGTAAAAAAAATGCCAACGTGCATGCTTGCGATTGTGAAACGCGCGAAATTTTGCACATGGAGGAAAGCGTTGTGTCACGAGAATGGGTACACTCACGCCCTCTGGCATTATTAGCATTATAATTATTATTATTATAATAATGATTATGTAGGAGCAGCTTTCTCGCGGTGGTATATATGCGTAAACGTAAGGGACAGTTTATATTCCGCGCTCATTTGAGAATTTAGTGCCCGTACGAGGCCTCCGCTATGTACCCTACACTACCCCCACTCCCCCTTGCACAGCACAAGCAACTCACCCCCAACACGTTCTCACGGCAAGAACTCGCGACCGTGACTCTCTCTCTCTCTCTCTTTCTCTCTGTCTCTCTCTCGCGCTCTCTTTCTCTCTGTCTCTCGTATAGTTATACGCATGTACTACGTACGCGTTCTGCTCTTTAGACACTTGTAGTTTGGATGTGAATGTACGTGAGTAAGACAGAGAGAGAGAGAGAGAGAGAGAGAGAGAGAGAGAGAGAGCCCACCAGTTCGCCCTTAAATCAGACTAGATTTGTTTGCGCCCGGATGCCGCGGCAGATGCTACCAGCGCTCGCGAACCACCCCCAACCATCCATCCCTTTGTTGGAGTTTCATCCACCCGCGCGATTTGGTGCACAGATATTATGCGGAAAACACCGCATTTTCCGCCCGTGTAAAGATAAACGTGCACCACTTTACGGTGGATAACACGTGTATCGGCAATTCAAGGCCGAATTAAGGTGGTACGAGAACAGTAGCGAGTCAAAAGAGATTTCCACCGTGGCATCTACACTGCAAAAACAAATGTGTAGTTTTTACACACTTTAGGTGTGCAAATGGCTGTAGACACTTTTTACACGTTTTAACGTGTGTGGAAAATAACGGTGTACAAATAACACGGATAGATGCGTTCAAACAACACACTTACGTCTGTTATTTTTTTACACACCGTAAAACGTGTAAAATGTGTCTACAGTCTACACACTCAAAGTGTGTAAAAACAACACACCTATTTTTGCAGTACTGCATATACATGGGAATAAGAGATTGAATAACGAAAGCTTTTTATCGTCGAAATATATGCATTTATTGAACTGAAGTCAACAGTACTTTTATATTAATCTGTAATATGTATGAGAGGTGTCACGGTTTTCCTTGTCTTCGCATAGGCTAGGTTCTCATACAGCTTCACGATGACAGCAGCTTTTTGCTTGTCGGTTATGGCCTCGAGACAAAAATACGTCGCTAAAGATTCAATGCAGCTAGCGAGGTTTTGGAAAATAGCTTCCAATTTCAGGTTCTTCCACGTAAGAAACTCAAAAATGATATATCAATGAAACAAAAAGTTAAGATGAATTGTGGCCTTCAATTAACCGGTTAAAGGGTTATGTACAGTCAGGAGGCCTAAAAAGATCGATTTTTCAAGAATTTTTCTTGTGAGGACCTTTAAATCTATCAACGTAAACATTTGTACACATATTATGGTATTTTTTAACGATATTTAAAAAGAAATTATTTGTAAACATAATTATTTTGAAAGCTGCTATAGCTGATCTCTGTGAGCACCTCTTAAAAAAGGCGTCTTGCGGTGAGCACGATATCTCTGGACTGGATGATCTAAAATGAAAAAAACGAGAAATATTTCGTTAATATAATGGATTATCTTGTAATTGATCGAAGGAATAAGCAAATTAATCATTTTTTCTTCGTCCACTTCTAAGCCATACATTTTACGTTTTATGATTTTTTAATTAACCTTGCGAAAGCTCTAGCCGACCAATGAATATTTAGTGGTCGCTCGGACGCTTTGAAATTTGCAATTTTTTTACTCTTTTCACTCTTAATTTTGTCGCTTTGTAAAATTTTCAAAACAATTGATCGTTTTCCATAGAAACAGACTTTTCAAATATACCTCGCACTTCTAACCCAAGAATTATTACCTTTGTTCGCATAAAATAATTCTTTAAAGCTCTGGTCCGTAAACAAAATTATAGGTCGTTTTATTCGTAAAACTGAAATGGCAGCTGTCTTCCGCGCATCGCAATGCGTCCCACTTTTGGTCTCGTTAGTCAAACTGCGGACCAATCGTAGCTGTACTCTGTGACGAGCGACGCCATAATACAATAAATACATAATAACACACATCGTCTAATTGGTGTTTGTTACAAATTATTATAAAAAATTATTCATAAAATGTAACACTTGGCAGTTTTTTTTTGTTTTTATGCTACAAGGAATTACAGTGCAGGCGAGATTTATTTTTTGGCGGAAATTCTGAATTTCGAAAACCTTGAGCGACCACTAAATATTCATTGGCCGGCTAGAGCTTTCGCGAGGTTAATTAAAAAATGATAAAGCGTAAAATTCACGGGTGAGAAGAGGACGAAAAAAAAATCGATTTTTTTATAAAAATTTGAATTTCCGGAGGCTTGAGCGACCTCTAAATATTTTTTGACCGCCCGCTGCTTTTGCAACATTTTTTTTTGCCTCATCTGTATCGCATCAAAAAGCTTCAGCGGGGATCTGATGATCAAGCACGTGCTCGTACCACCTCAAAGCCACGGGCACTCCCGAATGAGTTTTAATCTTTCGTCGCATTACTGTCGTTACTCGCGAAGAAGATCGCACATCACAAAGTTGTAGTAACGTCCCTACTACGGCTGTATGCAGCGACAAGGGCTTATTTGTCGGTGAATTTTGGTGCTCCCTAAGTCTCGTCGTTGTCACTATGACGCTATCGATCCGCGTCTCGTGGGTGTTCTCTCCTATCGTCTCGTCGGACCGTCTCGTCGGTTGGTCCGAGGACCAAACCCTACTTAAACTACCCCTTTCGTAACTACCCTCTCCCCCCGCGAGGAACGCCTTTCCCTCCCTCTACGGTTCACCCGTCGCCTCGCGTCGTGACCCTTCGCAGACCTTTGTGCTATAAATTACTCCTCGGTATCCGAGAAATATCGAAATTATTTTTCTATTTTTTTCATTTTTTTTTTTCAAAGCGGTGAAAGGAAGAATTATTCTTTAAACAACCCCTATATGGGAAACTGAGGAGCTCCTTTGTGGCTACCTCGTTGCGGATGCGAAAATCCTCCTGGCATGCTATCCGGTCCCCTTTTTCTGTTTATCTTTTCCTCTCTCTCCCTTTCTCTCTCTCTCTCTCTCTCTCTCTCTCTCTCTCTCTCTCTCTCTCTCTTTCTCTCTCATTCTCGTGTGGCCCTATAAATCAGTGGAAATTTGTTATGCCCGGCACGCAGATGGTTTTGTTATATGAAAATATGTGCCCGTTGCGCGAGCGGCGCACACGCCGCACATCGTAGGGATGTTGCGGGTGGGATTCGAGAGGGGGTGTAAGTATCCCTCTCGGTAAAACACATCCCTTATACCTTGCCGCGCACCCCTCGTGCGCCTGAATACGCACACACATCCATATATATATATAGCCTTGTTGGGTTTTCTCCACGGGGCGTCATGCTGTTTCGCCCTCGGGCTATCTTTAATTACGCGAGAACGAGGCCGGTACAACTTATACATTAGAAGCGTGAATACATTTTTTTTTTTAATTATGCAAGAATGTTCTGTGTTTGTTAATCAAATTCGGCGTCTTACGGCACGGGGCCAGTCGAGTATTCGAAAGAATTAAAATAATAGACGCAACGAAACACTTCCGAGCAAAAAAAAAAGAAAAATTTACTACGACGATGTAACCCCTCAAATATGAGCCTAAAGTTTCAATGGAATATTAATAAACTCCGCGTTCCTTCGCAAAGTGTTAAATCTTGTTTTTCCCCCAATTTTTGTAAGAAGAAATAACGTTGAAACGAAAAATTTGATAACCCCGATTTTTCCATCGGGCAGCCCATAAATCTCAAACTTTTTTCGCACTCGTAGAAATTCAGCTCGGCGGGGAGTTCGAAAAATGTGACGAGTGTGGAGGCAAGATACAAGTGGCTACAGAGCTCGGAGAAATCCCCTTAAATATGTGATCACGACATAAGAAGCTTCTTTGGGACAAGGTTGGCGCGGAGGGCGGAGAGGGACGGAGGAGGAGAATGTCCGGCTGCGCTACAATCGAAGAACCCTATACTTGCCTTAACGTATGAATGTATAGATATACGTGTCAAGTCCGATGCTCGAAGATACTTCAACGGAAAAGGACCACTTGAAGAGAAGGGCGGTGAGCTCCCGGCAGTGTTAAATATTTGATTGGGATTCGACGATTGGTTTAAGACTTTTGGTCCCGTGGAGGAGAAGGTATATTACCGTTCACGTTTTAGTATACAGCCGTTTCTCGTACGTCTCGAATGGTCACTCACGGAAGAGAAGAGTACGAGAGAGAGAGACAGAGGGAGTAAGATGGAACGGAGAAGACCAAGAAATAAGGGGGATTGTAGAACTGTTAAGAGACGGATAGTTAGTGAAGGAAACGAGGGGTGCTCGCGTGAATATATATATATATATATATATATATAGGCACACACACACACATCTAGGCATTCCCCAGAGTCCCTATGGCCCAGCTGTCCCGGTCACAGTGCTTTTTCCTACCATCCATGTATCTCTCGACTCCTGCCTACTTTCTCGGACAAAAGCACCTTAGAATACTCATATGTACATCTATACTCGGATGACCAAGTTGGTTTTAAAATCATCGAGTACTCTTCACAGCCCTTGGAGAAACTCTTGAGTCTTACCTACGGCAGTCCTTGTCAATGGACTTTTTTTCAACCCTCCGTAAATCAGGGTAATTCTTCTTTTTTTGCATCGTTAACTCTTCGATTCCACTGGACCTCACGTCGAGACGATTCACCCCTGGAGCCAAAAGTGGAAGAACCCGCAGAGCCTTCAACGCGCTGTCATCTGCCGGAATTGTTGGGAGCTTTTTTCCATCTCGTTCTTCGTACTTCAGAAAAATTCCGGTAGAATGTCTTTCGGAAACTCAACAGCGGTTGCTGTTTGGGGTTTCGGCTATGGAGGCTCTTCAGTTGTCCATTTCATGATGGACTTCGAATTTAATCGGTTACACGAGTAATTAATGGATAATTGAATATTGATCGAATAAACGTGGATTGTAGATTTTATGAATCAGATGATATTGAAGTGTATATTCGTTTGAAAATACAGACTTGGATTGCACTTGGTGTTCGATGACTCGAAGATCGAGAAGTTGATGACAGGTGGAAAAAGCTTTTAAAAAAATTGCGCAAGAAGTGACGTGACGAATTCGGGAAAACTTTATTCGTGAACGTCTTGTAAGGGGATGTGAATGCCGGGGTAAAAGAGTACGACAGAGTACCACCCCGGGTATCACGGCGAGAAGAGTTTCCATGCCAGAGAGGAAAAGCTAGCTAGCTCGTATCCCACGTGCTGGTGCCAAGTGGGGTGCATTAGCCAAGTTCCCATTATCCACGCGTGAGAGACCCCTAAATTACCCGGCTCTCTCACTCTCTCCCTTTCTACTTCCCACCTTTCTTTCTTCACCAGGACACAAGCGTGTGCTTGCACGGACAGCGAGAGGAAAGAACCCCTTGGCGTGTCGGCGAGAAAAAGACATACGAGCGTGTACCACACAGTGCCAGAGCTCGCACATCGAGATTCTTATAGGGCCACTGTTTCGACGGTGCGAAAGAGTCGAGGCGACGAGCAAGGGCGCGTGATTCTGGAAATTACACCCTCCTCGAGTAGGCCATTCCGAGAACCCTTTTCGCCGCTAAATTAATCGTCCGCTATCATCTCTTCGATCAATCATTGACGAGGAAAGAAGAGATAGACGCACACCGTGCACGAAATTATTCTTGCATTGATGCAAAAAAAAGGTTCGCTCGAAAACTTCAACCGAAAAAAAACCAGCTTTGGGACTCAAATTACTCGTCCTATCGAGTCTCTGTTGTTGTTCGATTAATCATAGACGACAATCGATCACTAACTTTTGGTACCCTTTAATAATGAAATAAAAGCCAATGTCCATCTTATCGGACTATCGATAAAACTTGTTAAAAGTTTGCAAGTCACTCAAAAATCCTGAAAAAAAATCCCAAAGCCAAAACTTAAAAAAAAACAATACAAAAAGCACGCCCAATATATTTTCTTGTACCTGAAATATCGAAAAATGAAAATTTATACTCAGCCGCGTAAAATCGTTTTTGATGGACTATTCAAACTATCTTTTAGTGTACTTAAATGCAGCGTTCTCAGGGAGAATGCAATTTTGATCCCTGTAGCGGAAGTTTGCTGGCTGACCCCATCGGCTATTTCGTGCCTCCTTCCTTATCCTTACAAGTTCGTGACAAACTTGCGGTGATGATCGACGGGCCGGAAAAGAGGGATCGAGGCCCTGGGATAACGCGCGACCACAACCGAGCCAGGGAGCCACAGGAAAATGCTATTCCGTTCGATATACGGCCGATTTGCCGATAGGTCGAGCGAGAACTTTAGTAGCGAGAAACGCTGAGCTTCGACCACACAACGTTCTCGCTCAGGAAGTAAATACTTTGGTAAACGAGCATTCGGCTGTGGCATCAATCAAACGACAAAATGAAAACGCAGCGAAGACAATGTCCGATGACAGATGAAAAGAACGCGATAGAGAGAGAGGGGGGGGGGAGCAAGACATCGTCAAACCGGCAAGATTCGAATACGAAATTCGTGAGACCAACTGAGAGAGACTCCTCTAACCGCTAAGAGCTGTGATCCGGTGGTGGTTTATCTAATTGGAATTGTCGAGGGGGTACCATATAATGCTGAGGAGAAGGTATCTCACTGTGCCAATACAAGCGCTCTCTCTCTCTCTCTCTCTCTCTCTCTCTCTGCCCTTGAGGAAAAGGGAAAGCATACCACGAGCCCTGAGAGGACTAAGAGTAGACAGGACCTCTACACTCCACGACGTAAAGAGACGTCCTGCAAAGCCAGCGAAGGCGAGCCAAGAACTTTAGCTATCTTGAGAAACACACAATTCCAGAAAGGTTCTTCAGTGCTGCGAGAGAAAGACAAGGAGAAACGCTATGTTGCCTAATACCCTTAAGCCCTTTTGGAGGTATGAGCCGTTGTATCCGTTTCTCACTTGATTCTAAAGTCTTTCAGCGGGCTCGTGGCAATCTCCGCCCATTCGAACCTTCGATCTTCCATGTTATCGTTTGGAAAACTTTCAAACACGCAGAGAAAAACCAGGGTATCCAGAGATAGTGAATCCAGTGTTTTATAAGCTTGAAATCATTCTGCGTATGATGCACCGAGGCCCGCGGAGTTAGAGCGACCAAGTGCTGGACCTAGCGAACTCATCATTCCAATCGTCCTTAGTATGACAACCTCAGGTCCTCAATCTGAAACATTTTCTTCCACACATTCGTCAGTCCTCTTGTCAGAGATTTTCCGAAGAGCGTCGTGCTTGCACTTCGATGGCGTACAAGTGAGACGAAACGAGGACGTTTGCCACTCTAAACTCGCGGTCTCTGGTAGGATGAGGGACTCTTGGTGAGGTTTAAGGTTTAAGAGAAGCTCTCTCTCTCTCTCTCTCTCTCTCTCTCTCTCTCGCTCCCGCTCTCTGTATCTCGCTCGCACTCTCGAGGGATAACTGACACTGTGGTGCACTATGAACGCCGAAACCCTGATCCGTTCCTGTCTTACTTTGAAAACGCGAAAGCTTCGATCTCGGTTTATCTAATTCGAGTTCTCGGTTCTCTTCGCTGTATCGTCCCGAAAGTCGAGAGGTTTAGAGATTATATGTACGGGTGTATACTTGCCGATAGCGTTGCTTCGAAAGCTCGGATCAAAATGTCTGTAGCCTCACGTAGAAAGGTATATGTCTGTGTGTATACGTGTTTACCCGTCCAGTTATATCCAGCAGAAAATCCACCAAGAAGCTTCCAATATTTTTTCATTTCCATATGTGCGAGCGAAAGAAAGGAATGATATGATGAACGATCAAGTCACATCTCGACAACGATCGATTGAGAAAAAAAGAGCTGTGGTATAGTAGCCACTAGGTACGAGTATTTAATTAATGAGCGATGAGCCTTTTTGACATGACGAGAAGGCCAGCGAGCCAAAGGATGGAATCTCCCCACACGTAATGCGAAAAACGAGCTAGTTGCAAGCGATGACGAATTGACGTTCCATATATCCAGCCTGAGTGGAATATTTCCACGGATCAATCAGTTGGCACTGCCAGTCTCGATGCTCCCACCCCTGCAATCCTCATTACATGAAGAATCGATTAAAAAAAACTCCGATGGAAAAAGCAACACCGAAGCGAAGTATTGGAACCAAACAGAGCTGATTGGTAGTCATTCAAATTCCATCAGCTGAGGAGCAGACTGACTAGGCGAACTCGCCGTTTTCACTCGTGTGAAGCGAGTCCGTCGTCCCACCAAACCAAATCGCCCAAAAAACAGTCTGAACAATTTCGTGCTAAGTAACAACTGTGCATCTTCAAGTTTCCAAGAAGTTTCGATCTCGTGTTTCTATCGTCGGCCGTGGAAAACGAATGAGACGCGGATCTCTATTTACCGCGAATAAACAGAGTTCTCGTTTTATCCCACGGTACGCCGGATTCATTCCGGAGTGTCGAGTAAGAAGCATCCTACCAAAGTAGAAACGGTAGATCATTCCAAGGAATGAAAGGCCAAGGAAAATCCAGAAGAAGACCAAGGCGGCAAAATGGAAGATGAAGAAGACGAAGAGACGGGAAAGAAAAAAGCAACAGCAGGGATGTGGGGAGAAAGTAAAGGGGTGGTCCCGACAGTACGGGGAGGGTGAGCACACACAGCGCATAGGTAAACGCATCGGAGGGATGATGAAGAAAGAGGAGATGAGGGAGACGAGTGGAAAGGAGAAAAGGAGCTTTGGGGGTTGGTTTGTAAAATCGAGCTTGTTCGCCGACGGGGGCACCTACTGCATATATACATATATGAACGTACGGTATATTCACCCCCCCCCCTACTGCCAGAGCTTTGAGGTAGAGAAAGACAGATCATAATATCGGGTAGTCAAGGGATGCTAGGCAAGGTGGCTGTGTACCAGATTTTGAAGTCTTGAATAGCCGTGGCCCCAGGGGCCTCGGGGGTTGGTCGAGGTATGTTGCATCTCGTAACTTACCCTGCAGGACCACCCCTGTTTCTTTCCCAAGCTCACCTGCTACGTCTCTAATGCTTGTGCGTAGACTTCTACACAGCTATATGACACGCTACATATGTACGGTATCAACGTTTTTCTCGCTTTGTCATCGAGAACCCGTCCGCGTTCGGGGACCAAGGGGACGGCGAACAGGGTAAGATGCGCGGATGGAGAACTGTACGGAATGGGATGTTCGGTAGGACACAGCGCGCGCCAACGCTGAAGCTGTCCCTCTCTCTCCCTTTCCTTCCCTCTTTCTCCGTTTAGGGGGTGGACAGTGCGCAGAACCCGCCCCCACTTTCGGAGTTGAACCCGAGCCACGACGATGACGCGGCTCCTCGTCGCGCAGACGTGTAACTCTCCCACCACTGCGGAGCAGGAGTTTCGTATGCCTTTAGCCCGAAAACCACCCCCTAAGCGAGCTCAACCACTACGAGCGCGGGTGCTACTACTACGTCTACATCTACTACTACTCACGATGCCTTCTACTCTGCCTCAGGCATTACCACCACCACCACCACCACCACCACTGTCATCCCCCTCGACTTGTCGGTTCAGTTCTACATAGCACACCACAGTAGCTCGCGAGCACCCTCACCGGGAAGGGCTCCTCCTGCGCGCGTCCTCCCTATACCCTTTTCGGCGGAAAACTCTCGTGATCTCGTGGTTTTTCTGGGTTCACCTGAATCGCACACGTACACATACTCGGGCTTCGGGTCACGCAATTTGTTTTTTTTTTGTTTTACATAACTTCAGAGTCGAGAGTTTCACTTCGAGTTTGCCGATCCTGGTAATCGAACCGAAAGAGGAGGAAATAATTCGTCCGTGTAAAAGTTATCCACGTTGAGCATGTTGTTTGCGTTGTAATTCGGAAAAAGTTGTGCGCGGTCCGTCACGTCTGCAGCGTTAAAATTGAGGTAGGCATGAGCGAGCCGTTGAAGGTTTGTCACGTAACTATGTTATTTGTAATGTAACGTATACAGATAGTAGGCTGTTTGTCATCGGAGGACAGATCCGAGAGTGCGACGAGTCGAGGTGGACGATTTCGCAAGGAAGAAGATTGAACCGAACATAATATAACTAGATGAAAAAAAAAACCGGCGGTATACAAAAAAAACAAGCATTGAGAATGTCAGAGTGAAAGAGAGTGAGAAAGAGAGCATATAAGGGTCGTCCCGGACCACGTGTGGATAATACGAACGAAAAACAAACAAACAAACAGAAACTGTAGACAGAAAAATTCATACTCTGGAATTTTTGTGTTCCAGGGTGGAACTTACCAGCGTGCCGGGCGGCCAGAATGCGATGGCTCATCTCAAAAAGCGGAAGCTGGAAGCCGAGACAGGTTTGGCTACTACGCTGAGTTGCAAGGCCAAGGTACAGCTCGGCGTGACGCAAACTGGCGGTGCAAGTGGTAGTGTCAGTGGTGGTGTTGGTACTTGTGGTGGTGTGCCACAAGAAATGGACAACGCCGATGCCGCGGCGAAAAGAAGGAGAAAAAGTATTCGCGACGATGACGTGAGGAAGCCTATGGAAATTGACACGAGCGGAGCTAAGAGTAGCATATCTTTACCACAGAAGAAGCGCGTATTCCCAACGGGAAATTCGGGTAGTCCAGCAAGAAAATCTAGTAAGAATTCGGAAGAACCGGAAGACGATGAGACACTGATACGCGAAACGGAAGCAGCCCTCAAGAGTCTCTCCGGTAGTTGGCCAGGTCCGAGTGGTTCGTTGTATCAACGTGGCAATTCGGACGATGACAGATACGAGTCAAATTTCGAAAATTTGTTCGAAGAGAAAAAGGACAATCCTAAAATGTCACCGTCCTCGGTTTCCACGTCGTCGACCGCAAGCAACGAGGCCGGTTGTTCGTTGAAAGACGTCATAACGTTCAGGGGTCAGCAAGATCGTGGCGGGCGTTCGTTTCAGCAGAGCCGACTGCAGGATCACAACAAAATCCAGCAGCAAACGCAGCAAGCTCAGCACACATCCGGCTTATCCCTCGATCCCGCGAAAATCAGCAGATCTCTCATCAGCAACAGATCACTCACGATCAAAGAGAGAAGCGACCGGGGCGATTCTCAATTGAGGCACAACGAGAAGTATTCCCGTTACGATCCACCGGATTTCAACGAACTCGTGGATGACTCGTCGAACGACTTGGAGATCGACATGTCGGATCCGCTCACCGAGAAGGACGATTCCGACAGAGAGAAGGACAGGAGTTGCAAGAGCAGTGGTTCGCCACCTCACGGTGCTGGCAGGCATCACCATCATCATCATCATCATCATCACCACCAACCGCATCATCAGCAATCCCCGCATCAACCTCATCATTCGCAACAACCTCATCATCTATCTTACTCGAATTATCACAGACAGTACAACGAGAGTGGTATCGGCAAACAATCCTCGAGTATCTCAAGCTCGGCAGGTTCATCGCCCAATTCCTCCGGCGGTAGCTCCTTCTCCGGTACATCGGCATTCAGGCCACCGAACACCGATCACGCGAAGAACACCTCGTGTCGGGTCCCTCCAACGGCAGTGGCTACGTCGAGTCCACCGATCGGGCCGTATCCTGCATCAGCGACCTTCGTTGGTTTCCCAGCTCCCGTGCCCGGACCGGCGGCCATGCCAGTCGTCCAACCGATCGCTGGTTTACCATCACCAACCGACGAGAAGCACTCGTCGACGGTGTCGCTTCTCCAGTTGAAATCACCGAAAGAGGAAGTCATGCATGCTGTCCAAACTACCCTGGGCTCGCGTGACCCGGTAAACGAAGCTGCAGCCACCACCGCAACGAATACCGGAGTCGCCGTTAACAAGCAACAAAACAGCGCCATACCTGCCAGTGGATTGACACCGGTCGCCAGTCCCGATGCGAATTCCTCCAAGCAGTATACGATACTACAACCAGCTGGGGTTGGATCGAGGGCAGCCAGTGCTATTCAGGATATCACCAGGGAGGGAGTACTGAGCGTAGCTGCCGTTAGCAGCAGTAGCACCCCAACCACTACCTCCAACAATGCCAACAACAGCACACCCAGTTACACGGCCACTGCCAACAGCCATTCCTCCGGCAAAGCCTCGAGCTCCGGCAACAACCCTGGCAGCGGAAGTACCACGGTTGTCAGCAACCCCACGAACAATCGTGGAGTTGTTGATAATGCGACGGGGCCGGGCTCCTCCGTGGTGCCAGTCTCGAGCGCTGTAGCGAACGAGGGCAGTAGCAGCGGTAACACAATGACAACTATCACGACAACGACTACTACCACTTGTCACACAGCGGTTGGTGATGTCTCGACGACCACAGGTGCCACGGGCCAGCAACGAGACAACGTCATGAAAATTGCGGACAACAGAGGGCTTCCTCCGTTTGATCCAACGAGACCCGGAATGTCCATGTCACCGTCTAGTCTCAGCAGAGGTGAGATCGAATTCGGGACTTGCTCGATCCATACTCGACCCTCGAGCTCTCTCGCTTCTTGTACTCCGTTCTTCGGCTTACGTTTCTTGCAAGTTCTAACGAATCCCCATCCCCCCCTCCCCCGTGCTCGCCTGTAAACACCAAAATGCGCTGCACGTTTTACAGCTCTCCCTCGGTCTCGCGTGTCTGTGCACGGAGATCTCCGGACAAGAAATTTGCTGAAACATTGATGAGGGTAGTAGGAAACCGGTTATAGTTTTAGTACAAGTAGCATGGGTGTAAGGGTTGTCGTTGGTGCGTTACGCGTTCACGAAGGGGTTACATATAGTCGCAGGGGTCCAAGAGCTATCTTCTCTCGCCACTTGTGTGTGTGTGTGTGTGTGTGTCTCCGTTTCTCGGCCACACTTGGCTACAAGCTACCCTGCCCTGCACTTGCTTTTCCGTTACTCTCACTGAACCCTCTCTTTCTCTCTATACATACATAAAATTAGGGGAGAGTTAGACCAGGGAGGCGACTCAGCGGAAAATCAATAATTACGAAATGCTAAGGGTGATGACTCGAACAGCGAAATCAAGGTCCACGATTTGTTTCCACGGTCTTCTATCCTTACGCGGCTTTCGATCCTTCATATCTTCCATTTTGTTCATCGAATGGTTCATTCAACATCCGCTACTCCACACAGCGAAACTATTTCAACGGCAAATACGAAAAGTCAAATGCGTAGAAACTAGACATTCCTTGCAAGGAAAATGTTCGTCCTTTTTGCGAACGTGACATCTTGCCAACCGCTCTTGATTGCCAGCACGAATCATTTAGGAACAATGCAACAATTGCTATTTGCCTCGTATCACTCCTACACCCTTGGCTCTCCGAGTCCTCAGTCGAGGGGGGTGGCTCTTTTTGCGTCTTTTTGTTCCATTCATGAGAAAGGAACGATGGAGGGTTAAGCGCGAGGGATTTAATTCGAAAGACGTGGAAGGAAGAAGAAATACGCTATGTTAGTTCGATAGAAAAGGGTGAGAAGAGATCCATCCCGTTGGCGTTGTAGGAAACGCCGGTCTGCACATGGGGTACCGTTGACTGCCAAAAGAAGGATGAAGACAAAGAGAGAGAGAGAGGAAGAGGGAGAGGGAGAAGCTAAATCCGTTTCGGTAGACGCGCCGAGATACAAAGTCGCGAAGGTGGAGGAACAGGGGTGTTCTTGACGGGCGGTGAGTTTGAGTGCATTCCACGGTCTTAGGAGTGCGGTGACACGGGACGGCTCGACTCAACTCCCTTAACATCCCTCGCTCTTTCACTTTCTCTCTCTCTTTCTCTCTCTCTCTCTCCCTCTCTCTCTTTCTCTCTCTCCCTCTCTGTTTCCCTCTCAGTCCCCTCACGTCTGGTCCAAGAGGGGATGAAATTTGGGGTTGATACCGGCGTCATACGTATAAGCCGCAGCTGTCAGCGGGTAGAAACGTGACTAGCGTGCCTCTGTTGGCTCGAACCTTCCACGAGCCACCTTATTACCACCCCACGTTTTCTCTCTGCCTCTCCTCATTATCCCCTTAGCGTTTTCTCCCCGTAGAACATGGAGAGTCAGACGAGAAGGAGAGAAGAGTATGAACCTGGTACAGCCGTACAGATTTACCAAACGAGGGCGCGGGAGAGAGAAAGAGAGAGAGAGAGAGAGAGAGAGAGAGAGAGAGAGAGAGGAACAGATCTAGAGACGCAGGACCGTTTCCCAAAATTCAATCTCCGCCGTTCCCACCCTCGAGTCTTCTCTCGGCATGCTTTTCTCTGTTGCAAAAGCTCACTATGTCGATTTGTGGACGACGGAGGATGATTAAAAGCATCTGCCTCCATTGGAATCAAACCTTTAGTATTTAATGGCTTCTCGTGGCCCGTTGCATATATATATATATATATATATATATATATATATATATATATATATATATATATATAGATAATAATCTAGCAGAGGATACGTTATATATATATATAAAGCATCTCCTACTAGAAAGCTTCCTTAAATATGTATATTGATGATGTCGTGTGCCTGAAACGTTTCATGTCACGCGGTGCTTTGCGGAAAACCATAGCGAATTATTCAACGATTGCGACGTCAACGAATAAATGACACCGTGCTGTCAGTAGTGGAGAGTGTTTGGTGGTATCCCGAGTTAAGGGGCTATGACAGTGTGAACGCTGAAAATTTGGGCGATTTTTGGGAATTTTTTGCAAGAAAAGTACTCAATCAAATTTTTATGTGAATTAAGATTATATTTGGCTATATTTGACCAACATTACGTAATTCTTTCATAGAAAAATATTGAGATCCAAGCGACTTATGCGCTGCCATCCGAGGCGCCAAAAAAAAAGTTCCTCCACGGCTGACATAATTCCGGCCGATTAAGTAACTGAAACCGAAAAAGGAAATAATGTCGTTAAACTGGAAGGTATTTCCTGTACAATGACGTATGATTTTCTAGAAATATGAAAATCTAACAAAATGGCGTAGTTATGAAAAAAAGTCTGTTTGTCTTGCTTATAAAATGGTCGTTTTTTTCAATGCCAAATCGTCAATTTTTATCCAATCAAAAATATCCTATGTTATTGTAGAGTAAATATACTCAAGAGTACTCAGTTCAAATTTTATGTGAATCGCATAATTGCTTTTTGAGTTACAATGTCAGCAAATTTCAAAAATCTCATTTCGAGAAAAACGCGTTTAAAGATGTAACTATCGACTTTTGCAACATAAAATGATATTGATATAAATGCTAATGATATTCTTGAAAGTATAAACTGTCGAGAAAGGCAAAAAAATCGATTTTTTTAAAAGTATCACACTGGTATAGCTCTTCAACGGGTTCTACCTAGTTGTAACAGTCAAAAACAGCTCATTTTTGGGTTTTTTTTAAAGAAAATAGTGATGATGAATTTCTAGAAAAATTGGGTATTTAAAAAAGTATCATCTGCAAAGATACTCTGTAACTTTTTTGTGTCAAAATATTTAATTATAATCAATTTAAAGCCGATGCCGGGAAGCATCCCTAGGAAACGTCTTTTACGGCAAGAAATGCCGTTCTGAACCAGGTTGTCTAATATTTAAAAAATCAAACAGACTTCGTTAGTACATTAGTATGATCTACGATTAATTGAAGGAATTTCCGAAACATCGAAATTCTTTAAAAAATCGCGCGTGTTCAAAGTAAGTCTTAATTTTTGCGAAAAAGATTGACACTTTTCATTCATCACATCAAAAGTATACATCACAAAAAAATCCTTCGATCAAATACTATATTTTGACATCTACAAAAAGCCCTAAAAATATCAGAAAGATCAATGGCATAGCTTTTTCGATATTTTGCTCGCCAACTTTGAAAACGCACTTTCGAGAAAAAGTGTTTGAAGTCGTGAGTTTAATCCGATCACCCTTGCATTTTCAGGAAACATATATACGATGATATACTGTCAAAATATATATTTTTTTAAGTGATTTTTCGACTATTACGACTAGGCATAACCTCGCAAACAGCACTAGCCTGGGCCAATACTTGGATGGGTGACCCATCAGCCGCGTCCTGGCCTGCAGGATTACCGAGCAGGCAGGAGGTAGAAGCCAGTTTAGCAGTCCGAATGTCACCCAACAGAAGCCCAGTAGAATGTAAATTTTCACTCCATGGATAAAACGAAAAAAAAGTCTAAATATTTCCCTCACTACGATAATAAAAGAAAAATAGGTTACGAATATAAGAAAATCGATGTAAGTTTTTAATTGGCCTTTTCATTAAATCACCGCGTACCTTCGTTCGTGCGAAAGATTTTCGTGTGCCCGTAAATGGTTCACGTTCGGGATTTACTTCACGTGCTGGAAAAATCGAGCCTACCGAGCCTCCCCCACCCTGCGTGCGAGGTAAGCTCACAGGGACGTTAAATACAGGTTTCGTTATTAGCGTGCGACCTGGTAAAGCCCGTGAAGCTTATTTCTCGTAGCATTTTTTGCACGTGAAAAATCACGCGAGCCATATCCGGATGGTCGGTCAGGATGGAAGGGTTTGGGGGGGGGGGTGCGAGGGGGGAACCGTGTCGGTGTGCTCGACGTATCGTTTGATTCTGCGGAGCGATTG
Source organism: Ophion ellenae (assembly GCA_963210295.1). NCBI lineage: Eukaryota > Metazoa > Arthropoda > Insecta > Hymenoptera > Ichneumonidae > Ophion > Ophion ellenae. The sequence continues at coordinate 43,807,946 of OY723386.1, read as the reverse complement.
CGTGCGCGGCCTTCTCCCGTGCGACCGCAGAACTGCCATACGACAATCTCCATTCACCCTCCGTCGGATCGAGCGTTACGTAAAAGCGTGTTGACACGCCATAAAAAGGCTATCGGGTGAAAAAAGAAAAGTCCGTCAAGCGCAAAAGTGCCACTGGCCCGTTTCAACCCCTTTTTCCGAAAGTGATCCTGCAAAAACCGCCAGCCCGGGGGACACGTTTATGCCTTCCTGTTAACCAGTTATTGCCGTACCCTCGAACGTAACTCGACTATTTCGCTCCGGTTTGTTGCCAATAAAAAGAAGAAAAAAAATCGAACCACCCTTTTGCAGACTTTGCCGATACATAAATCTTGCACTCGTGCGAATTCACCCCTTAAGAGCGTACGAGCATCCGCTTAGTCGAGATTAACTCGGTCATATTCTATTCATATCTAGCCATTCTAGCGATACAGGCATATTCAGCTGATTGCTGCCATACGGTAATTAATTGAGAGGGAGATCCCACCAGGCAGCCGAAAATAAGCGAATTTTTAAGATTTCTTCGTGCGAAAACTATTTATTATACATCGTTGAAATTTTATCTACATATTACTGCATCTTTCAATTTAACCAAATTTTGGTTTTTTATATTTAAAAATGGCGACTGTACGACACTTGCTTCAGAGACGATTGCCGCCTGGGTTGTTCCACGGCGTACAACCTAGCGTCTGGTGCATCGATCTGAAACATCAGAGCCAAGAACTTTTTGATTTCTAAAACATACACGCTCTATGAGAACCTAATGTAATCCAGAGAAACGTGAAAATTTGGTAGATTGCACGTGTTTGAAAAAATGTTCTACTTTTCATTAAATGTTGACTACAATATTTGTTAATGAAAGAGTAGTTTTTATAAATAACTTTCAGAAAACTTTAGGTTCATATAGACGATAATGATGTTATCTAAGAGTGTGCAAGATTTCAAAATCATTGATCAGGTAGTTCGCGATTTATTTCGTACGAGGTTCGCGGAAAATGAATTTTCAGGAAACCGCCTTTAAGGATTTTTGAGGATTTTTTCCCGGAAAAACTACGAAAAAATTGAGATTACAAAAAAAGGGTGTTTATCCCCCATATCAGTGACTGTATACAATAATTTTTTTGAAGCGATTAATTTCGAAATGGCGGCTGTGCAGCGTTTTTGCAATGACGTCTTTGTTTTTCCAGGATCCACGGCCGGACAACCAGCTCCTGTAATTTTTTAATTATAATGAGCCAATGATTTTTTTTCTCCATTATATATAATAACTGCTATCGAAGTACGTAGGATTTTTTTGATATATTGATTTTTTGCCAAATGGCGCATTTCTAAAGTGGAAAGTGAAAAATTTGCCTAAAAAATCGTCAGATAATTGTCAATAACAAATTAAATATGCAATATAAAAAAATAATCCTACGTACTTTTATAGACAATGTATTTTTCAAGATATATTCAACATTTCAAGTGAATCGGTTGAAAATTGTCTGAATTATGTTTCCGGCCAACTTAAAAAATGCAATTTCGAGGTAATCGCGTTTGAAGTTGTGAGTAGTGCGCTGCGGGTCAGGCGGCCTTGTACTAAAATTCGAAAACCGAGTACTCAGAGTTTTTTCCCGGCCATAATCTTTTGGGACATCATTTTTGAGGTTCTAGAGGCCATCAAGAACAAATCGATTTTTTGAAAATTCTGAAGTGGCATAACCCCTTAAAGTTTGAAGACTCAAAAATGTTGTAACTAAATAACCTACCGATTAATCTGCGATTCCGGAGCCATAAAGTTTCCTCGTAAAATTCATTTTCGGCCATAAGCTCTTCACGATATAAAACGACCTACCGGCTTGTAAAAAAAAACTTCCTGTCCATGTAGAATTAACAGCCGGTTGAGTCCTCGTTTTCTCGACGGAAAACTGAACGCCGAAATATCCTGAATTGAAGTAAACACGTGACGTTGATATCATACGAGAAAGATAAAATGAAGAGCGGTCTGCTCGACGTCTTGGACAATAATTCATCACGAGAGTAGGGTAGGATAAAGATGCTCGGATCCCCAGTGAATATCTGTTTGTATAAAGAGATTTTCGTGTGCCACACGTCGGACGTGAAAGCCAGCCGGATGAATAAAACAATCCGGGTGTTTACGTACACCTTGGATCCTCTCGCTCTCTTTTTCGCTCTCTTGCTCACTTTTCCAACGTTCTGAAGCTGACCCCTCACATGAAATGGCTACAAAATAACACAATTACACACTCGGTCTCTCCTGCCTGCTTCTCGCGAACATATACGCGACGACCTTTCGCGTCCCTTTTGACTCTGCTCTTTCTCACTTTTTCTCACCCCACATTTTGCCCTCTACGAATCTACTCTTTCTCTCGCTATTATCTATGTATATAAATACATGTAGAGATGCCTCTATGTGCGTGTGTACATGTAAACGTGAGTGTTGCAACCCTCGAGGTCTGCCCTCGTCTTTCCACCCTCTCTCGTTCTATCGCATCGTCCCGGGCACGGAAAAAAGGGGCCGTCCGGCTCGTTACAAGTCTATTCAGACGTCCGGAAAGAACAGCCAGCAACGCGTGCCGGTATTCATTTTGTTGACCGGAACCATTAGCCCCGTCTCTCTCTCTCTCTCTCTCTCTCTCTCTCTCTCTCTTTCTCTCTCTCTCTCTCTCTCTCTCTCTCTCTCTGTCCCTCTCCCACTCTCTCTGCTTCTCTTAGCCTGGTGATTTTTTTTCATCCCTCTTCGCCCTCTCTTCACGAAGTATCTCCGGGTTTTTAAAACCTCACGGCTAATTTATTAATCTCACCTCTGGTAGCTTTTCCGGCCGACTGGGCTCGACCAAATTGCCACTCCGCTTTAGCATCTCTCCATTTTTTTGCGAATGGCAAGTGGCCGAAAGTAAGTGCACCCTCGCTTCGCGCAAAAACGACGGGGCAAGGAACATTTTGGAAAATCCGAGTGTCCTTGGAGCCGCGTAGGAGGGATTTGCGGGGGAGGAAGAAAAATGACGTTTCAGTGGAAACACGTAGATAGGATGAAACAAGACACGAGGGGTGTAAATAAAGCAACCCGCTAATGACGTCACGTATCGTAATCCAATTTACCGATGAGGAGAGCGTGAGGGTGTTGTTCTGGATTGGGAAAGAGCACGTTGAATCGAAGGGGTGAGAAGGGCAAGAGGGGGACGGCAAAGCTTCGCCCTTGCAGGGTACACACAAGGTATATGGGGGAGTAACCATCGTCTAAGCAGGGATCTCGATTCAACGGCTACGCGAAATGACGGCTTGATGAAGTTTCAGACGGTGATGCTCGCCCGGCCAAGCGATACGAGAAGCATAGCCAACTCTCGAGCTCACCCTCTCGCATGAAACCACCCGTCCCTCGTCTACGTCTTCAGGGAGGATCAGAACCGTGCGGGATTAGTACACGACAAAGTTTATAAAAGTGTGCTGTTCCTCCTGCTACTCCCCGGCTAGCCCCGGGGATCTTGGCTGTGCGATCCCCGCAAAAACGAATGCCAGGACCGTACGTCCTTCGCTGTACGGATTCCGCTCTCCCTTTCCCTCTCTTACTCTCCCCCGTTTTTTTACATTTTCATCCCTTAGATTTCAACCGTTCGATCCTCTCGCGCGAAGTCCTTGACGGAGACGATTTTTTTTTCTTCTCCATTCCCTAACAACAGCATTCCGATTCGGTTGAATAATACATCGGAAACAAATTGTACTGGGCGAAAGAAAAAATGGCGAAAACAACGAGAATTTATCCGTTCCCGTATACATATTATTTTTTTATATAGATTTATGAAGAGAAAAAATAAGTACGGGTGGGATTATCGACGCGTGTAGGCCGAGCCTGCGTCCGCTCGTTATTCCTGGCGTTAATCCTTTCCGGGCTCGGATCCAGAAATCCCGAAGACCACAGTCGAGAAACACGAGAGCACCCAGCGATCTACGAATCTCGTCACGGAAATGCCTTCCACCTAGATGAAAAACCCTTTTCACCCTTTCTGTATAAACGCCACGATTAAATAGGGTAAATCCAGCCCTGGCTCTAAGGGCTGATTAGTCGGGGGTGAATCATACACCCGTGCGCACATATACCACACGCGCGAAACGATTATCAGATTCGTTTCGTACAAACGTGATAAGAAATTTCGATGTCTGACCACATGCGGACTCGCACTACTGCCACAATTATATTTCTCGCTCTTGGACGATTCTCGGTAGGGAGCGTAATGTTTCCTCGGTGTGTGTCAAATGCTTTGTAGCGTTGAATGCGTGAATATCGCGCGTGGAAATGCCTGGACACGTCACTCTCGTCAAAACGTTTCAATGCCGGAATGCTGCATGTATTCGTTCCCCCCTCATTGAAACCACACCATGCTCCTGGCTTCATTCAACCCTCATGGTATCCTTTCTACCCTTGGGCTCGCGTCTCCTCTCGTATCTTCTATGTGTGTGTGTATATATATATATATATACACACACACATATATGCAAACACAAATGGAACAACGCTTGACGAATAAAAACGTCGCGCGTTAGAACTTACGCATACTCACGTAAATTCTCGTGTCGAGCATTAACAACAATAATTCGAGAGAACTTGCGGTCACCGCAACTAAAATTACAATTATTTCAAGTGCAGGTAGCAAAGTGTTCAAGTCTATTTTTTGATAATTATCCATCGACACCGATCAGGCAATCGTAGGCTTTGGTTATAAACGATGAGCTTGGGAAAGCAGTCGACAGATCTCAAACTTATCCGAAATAGAATTGGAATGTAATGCTTAAGGGCTCACTTCAGACGCTAAAAAAAGGCTATTTTCATGAATTTTCTCGAAACAACGCTTTTCGACGACTTGTTGATAAAATCTTCGAAACTACTGAACCGATCCTTAGGAAATTTTAACCGCATATTCTTTACAACTATGGCTATCGCGCATATCAAGGATTTTGTTAAATTTTGATATTTACTATTTTTTGCCAAAAACAATGAAAAAAAAACACTTTTCTTCTTTTGAAAAATGTCCGCCATTTTGGTATTTTTGCATATATAAAAAATCGTTTGATATGCGCTATAGCCGTTGGCACACTGAATCTAAAACCGTTTGATTTTTTTGTTTCGGATGATCCATCTCCGAGATTTCATCAACAACGCAGACCTACCATTTTTTAGGACATTTTTTTAACTACCATTTTCGTCTATAAATAGTGACTTAAATAAAAAAAATGTTTATGTATTTCAAAAGTGTATTTATTAAGTGTAATAACTTTTATACCAATATCTATAATACAAACCTATGAAAAAAATTAATGAAAATAGTATTTTTTAGCGTTTAAAGTGAGAAGACCCCTTAAGACGTATGGGGAAGCTTGCCAAAATGATACAATGGCGATGAAAATTAAATCCGTTCGGAAGAGATGTGGAAAAATTGAGGTCGGTACACTAACTTGTCGAAAAATTAAAACACTTTTAATTTTCAGTAGTTTTGCCTTCGTTCTTATGGAACGTTTTACTCTTAGATATGATGAGAAAAAACGGAACGAAATAATAGTACGAAATATATTAAATTTTTGTGTAGGCAGTTTATAGATAGGAGAAACTTTTTGCAAAACTTTACAATTATTCATTTCATAATTGCAGTCTAATGAAGGTATTCCTTTCGCAGAGAGCCGTATTTTGTGGGGGCATAAAGGGGGCCCTTCTGAATCATTGGTAAACTACAGTAGCGCCCACTGAAAATAAGTTACAATCAATAATTATACCCAACGATAAATTGGAATAAAAAAATTCGCGCAAATTTAGTAGATTTAGACGTTTTGACATTTTCTCTGAAAAATCGGGGCTATGAATATTTTTCTGCCAGCCACATTTTTCTAAGCTAGTCTAAGTTTTGTCACTAATATTTTCTTCAAACATTCGGGGACCCCCTGTTTTTATTGTCGTTAGGGAATCTTTGCAACTTCTCACACGCGTGAGCAGTTTATATCAGGCATCTAAAGTTATTTAGTGCATAAATTATTAGATAGAAATATGGCCAGTGTGTCGTCTCCGTAAAGCGCCGTATAAATGAGACGATTTTTAGAGTTGTCATTTTTCGTTGATAGTTCGGTAACTTGGCTTGAAGTTTGACCAGTATACTGGGATGTATTTTTACTCGATTAGAGCCGAAAAGAATTTAATTGTTAAATATTCGGGTTCGTGGAAGGAATACCTTAATTGTGGTGTACTGGCGTTTGCTCGTTTCCCCGTTTGGTTCTCCTTTGCATTGTCACTATTGACGTAAACGTTAAGCCGCTCGAAAATTACCGCGGTCGCGGAGAACGCTATATGCACTCTCAAGAGTTATGCGCTAATGAGATTTGAGCTAGAATAAGGGGAGAAAAGTTTGTTACCCGTAAAAAAAGGCCCACAGGCCCGTGCGGGTCTGCGGTGGCAGTGGCTGGCCTGTCGTGCGAGACGTCGACTGTTTTTCTCGGAACACAATTTTTCAAAACGGCACGCAGTATAACTCCATCAATTTTCATTCTATTCACTCCAAATTTTGACCCCATCTTGAAAATAACATTCCGAAGCGAAATACGTACGGGATTTTTCATGAGTTAATTATAATATTACTTATTGACAAATGATAGTCCTTTTCTAGTCGAAAATTGGGTTTTTAGTTTAAATGCTTACCAATTAAACGGAAATTAATATTTTCAATCCCCCACATATTTCTCTAAATATAATCATGTAAATTAATAGACATTTTTTTCCACATTCAAATTTGGGTCAGTTATACTGCGTGCCGCAGAGCGTCTCAAATTCAACACGCCCCGCGAGTGGAATAGAGATATTTAAGAGTAGTGATATTTCGAAGGAGAATTATTGTGGAATTGTGATCTTGACGGATAGAGATGTTTGGGCAGAGAAATGTTTAAGAAATGAGATATTTTTGAATACAGATGTTTCTGATTAAACCCGCTGCAGTATACAGATATTTAAGAAGCGAGATGTTTGAGAATAGAGAAATAAATAATAGAGTTGGTGTCCTGCCGGTGTTACCCCTTAAGGAATTTCGGGACAATCGACAAAATGTTACCATTTGATTCAAATTTCTACGGTGAATTCTTTCTTATATGCTGCAAACACCCTGCAATTTTTTAAACGATCGTCTACACCGTTTTTATAAATGTACAATTGAAAAGACACGTTTTAACATAGAGAGATGCCTACGCTTATCGTTGAATGGCAATATCACTCATGAAAAAGTGTGTAAAAAATGTTTAAAATGTTGTGAAAAACGGTCTAATCACTCAGTACACTGCGGGAATTTCGTCATCAGTGTCATAGTGTACTCCCTACATTATCTCGTCATAGGCATCGCCCAATGTTAAAAAGTGTTTTTTTCATCTGTAAATTTGATAAAAACCGGTGTAGGTGATCGACTTGAAATTTGAAGGGTGCATTCAGTATATGACAAGGAATTGACTGTATAAATTTGAATCAAACGCTAACATTTCGTCAAATGTCCCGAAACTCCTTAATATTCATTATGACGGATCAAAAAATCTTTCAAAAAAAAACCACTGGAGAGCCTTCATGTGTAGAGTACGCTGAAGATAATCAGGAAAAACCAAACGCGAATAGTTCGTTACTGGCCAAGATTGCCTTGAAATAAAAATGGCTCGTCTGTAGGTAAACGTGTCGATCGATTAATTTGATTAACGGAGCCTCGTGTGCGTGTGGCGTTTGATTTGTGTGTTGCAGAGGGCAACAAGTGCCCGACTCCTGGTTGCACGGGACAGGGTCACATTACCGGACACTATTCGCACCATCGCAGGTGAGAAACCGTCGATAATTAAACTAGCATTGCGAATGGCCCGTCGCCAATGGGCAAGAGGTCACGCTGTAACTCGAGGCAAACACCCTCGAACGTTGCGGGGTTGTCGGAAGGGTCATACACTAGCGAATTATTGTAGCTTGAGCGGTCCGCACCCTTGCACTTCCACCGTGACAATCAAACATCGTACTTGCAGCATTTCGGTGCACAAAAAAATACAATTATATTTCCTAACCGGAAAATTGATGTTCAGGGTGCATCGTTGTATTCCAAAAATGCTCACATTGGTAACTGACAGCTTGTCACAATTTAATTTGTTTCTTCTGTCGACAGCTTATCTGGATGTCCAAGAAAAGACAAACTTACACCCGAGAGTGAGTACCAAATATCACAATATTCCGTGAATTCTTATTCAATTACAGTCGACACGTTTATTACTTGCCGTAGTTGAACTTACAAGGAAAGGTTGCGCGGCCTCTCCGATTTCGATGAAACTTGGCATGCTTGTAGAATGAGTGAAAATAGGCGACACGTATTTTTTTATGTCTGCGCGACCCGATTTTTAAGGGGTGAAACGCACCCTCGAAAATAGGGGTGTTTTTTCTTTTTCGTCGATAACGTTATCTCTCTCATCTCCAATGTATAGTACACGAAAAAATAAACATTGTTGCAATTTGAAATGTTTGAAATCTCGTACCGTTAAAACGTTATCGACGAAAAAATACCCCAATTTTTGAGGGTGCGTTTCAACCCTTAAAAATCGGGTTCCGCAAATATAAAAAAATACGTGTCGCCTATTTTCACCCATTCTACAAGCATGCCAAATTTCATCGGAATCGGAAAGATCGACCTCGCAGCCTTTCCTGTTAGATGCATACACGAGTATTGCGCAAATTAAGAAAATTCAAAGGGAATTATAATTATAGTGACTCTGCGACGTTAGGTCCAGTAAGTCGTGTGCATTTTTTTTTCGCTCGTTACGGCACTTCGACACTCTTGAGTAGACGAAGAATTTTGTTCGACATAGGTCCGTCAAGGGATATTTTCATTCGCGTTCTGGCGTGCGTGCGTGAAGTTCAATTTTTTGTTTTCTTTGTCGAATATGTTTGACACCAATGTATCTGTATCTGTGACACATTGAATGTATATATATTTTTTTCGGCTCATTTTCTTATGTGCGAATAAATGTATTTGCGGGGTAGAGAGCTTTATTGAAATTTATCATTTTACGCTAAAGCCTAAAAATTCTATGTACAATTATTTCGTAGATTATTCATTGAGTTTTTATCTTTTCTTTATCGTAGCGCGTTAATCCGCCAAACACTCATACACAAACACGCAAACCCTTTCCCATCCGCACAAGTTGCAAATGTTCGGTTTACTTTAGTTGCCGTTGTCTCGATATTGTTGCGCCCCAAGTTATTTATTTATTTATTTTCTTTGAGAACTCGAGACCCCGAGACAATGGGCCTGAGAGACCCGGCATGCGCACACCGTCAGAATCAAGGGAAGGTTTTCTGCTATTGAGTATAATTAAAAAATGATAATTTCAAAAGTTGAAGAAAAAAAAACGGAAACATAATAAAGTAATCGCGATATGCATCCAATCTTGTACGATATCGCGAAGGAAAGTGAATTTTAATCGCGTCGAACTACATTTTCGCGAGAATTCAGCCCACGTTTCGACCGCTGCTGCAATCGCCAATTTTCCCACCCTTAGCTCTTTCTGTCTCTCCCTACCTCTCTGCCTCTTTCTCGATCTCGACTACACCGGGAAATTCTCGCTCTCCTTACAATCTCGGTAATTAGCTCTCGCGGGCAGCGCAGTCCAATTAGAAGAAAAGCCGACCGTCGGTGGAGAGAGAGTCCAGGCAGAGAGAAAGAGAGAGAGAGAGAGAGAGAGAGAGAGAGAGAGAGAGCAACCCTCTGTACCATGTACGATAGGATATTGCTGTCGAGGGCGTTAAAAGACGGTAGGCCAAGAGCTCAGACGCAGTAAAACGAGAAGAACCGAATCGTCCCCGATTTCCTCCATTATCTCAGCTCATTTCACGTTGGAACCTTTTTTTTCAACATTTTTCTACCATTTAAATCCGAACGATATAACACGAAAGAAAAACACACGTGTCTCGTTGTCAGTACAATTGTTGTATTCGTCACTATCATTTTTCCATTATTCTTTTTGTTCTCTCTCTCTCTCTCTCTCTCTCTCTCTCTCTCTCTTTCTCTCACGCTGTCTAACGAAAAAAATAAATAAATATTCAGTACATCTCTCTACCCGCTCGGTAAAAAAAGATTTATGTTTCAAGCAAAATTTGATGCATCTGTATGCCAAATCGTTCGTCAGTTCAGTCATGTTTTTCGTTTCTTTATACTCCCCGTACATTACCCGTTGCTCCCACTCTGTTGCGTACTGTCCGTGTCCAGTCCCTTCGCGCATTTTCGCATAGATCCAAGGATAAGAAATTATACTCAATATCGCAATCGATTAACGGGCAAAGAGAACGAAAATCGCCGAGTAAAGCGTTCGAAAAGCGTTTTCTCGATTCTGTCGCGTGTGTCACACGACGTGTCTGTAATTCTCGGACGTCTGTGGGTTCTCGCAGTTCTGGCGATGCATGAGACAATTTTGAAATGCCCGACGCCTGACTGCAACGGTCGTGGTCATGTCAACCCCAGTCGGAACACTCACAGAAGTCTCTCGGGATGTCCCATCGCAGCGGCAAAGAAGCAGGCCGCGCGCGAAGCTCGCCACCAGGTCCAAGGTAAAGCGTTCGTTTTTTTTACGCTTGTATCACCGAACGCTGCTTCTTCGAACGGGAAAAAGGGGGGAGATGTCGAAAGGTGGACGCTGTCGTCTGGATAGCATCGAAGTTAACGGAAGAAAGTGCGAGCATGTAGGCGAACGTCAGACCGCTGCCGAATCTTTTTTTCGTACATTTTTTCAAACCCAAACAAGGTTGACGGCTGTTGAGGATGAATAAATGAAAAATCGGCAGTTTTAGCGAGGTTTCTTGTGGAAAGTGCGTTACTCGCTCTCGTTTGGATTTATTCGTATTTCGCAATCGGATGAATGTAGAAACGAAAAGCGTAACGTGTTCCAGAGATTTCAAGATTTTGGGATTAAGATTTTGAGATAAAACTGACGATTGGGATGAACAGCGGTCACCGAATGTTTCAATGAGAGCTCTGTAGTTAACGGCACCGATTATCGAGATAGTCACGCTATGAATACGTGACCATTGATTTGTTGATCGTGCTGAGTCGTTGTGTGAGAACGGTAGCCAGGAAACACAGAGAAATCCGTGAAATTCATGCGCGACTAAATCGTCATTTGCAAATGCGATTGTCAATTGGGAAATTATAGTGACAAATGCACGCGTCAAATTTTCCCTCCGATCAGTAGATGCGAGTCTAAATTGGCTCTGCCTCAATGTTTCCCACCGTGTGAATCGCGGAATCAAGCGATTTCCACGTGGGTACAAAATGATACTTCATCGTCTTACTAACGTAAAACGGTGGGGCTACTTTAAACAGGTTTTGGAAGTTTTTTGTAGGTAACTTTTTTTCAACATACGAAATTCCAACTTTTTTTTGCTCCAATGGAACAATGTGTCCTTTGGCTATCAAATGTATAAGAACAATTTTATATGTATGTTTTTAAAAGTGTCAAAGTAACCCCGAGCGTGGGGTTTCTTTGACAGGGCATTGAAACGCAACTTATGTCATTAAGATTAAGGGTTACTTTGACATCATTTTGATGAAAAAAATTTAACATTTTATGCATCATTAATGGAATTAAAGAAAAACAACGATTTTTTGCAATCAAATAGCCATATTTATTGAAGGAGGACACCACTGTGACAGGCCGAAAAAAGGTCATTTTTGCCGATTTTTTTATATCTACTAGATTATTTATTTGGAATTTGGAAAAAAAGATATGTTATTTAGCATATATTTAACTTTTTTTTAAATAAAAGTTTACACGAAAAAAAACAAAAGTGGTTTTCTCAGAACCATATTTTTTTAAATCAGCACGCAGCAGGACGAACACGAACGAGTTTCGTCTGTTCGACTTAAAATTTTAACTGTTGCTTCTTAGATTGCTTTAACTGCCATGTACGAACGCTTTTTTCGATTAATTGAAAATTGTAAAAAATATATCATTTTTCATGTGAAAATCATGATCGAAAAAACGACATTTTTTTCAAACTCGTCTCTATATTTTTTAATTGTCCTTTAATTCCCCCGGTACTTGACTGCTAAAACTAATATAATTAACGATAATATTTCACTCTTAGTTCCGGGACTAAGTTTACGACAGTTCGACTGCGTGCCGCGAAGAGGGTTGGATGAAAATCCTTAGTGCTAAAGCGACACGTGCGCCGCCATTTTGTATTCTTTTAACAAATACATTTTTTTACCTACTTCGATATATACCTTATAAAAGCTAAAAGTTCTTTGGACCAGGCATTTTATTCCTTTCTTGAACAAAAAATTCCAAAGAATACGATCGAAAATGGGCAGTTACAGTGGCGTCCTCCTTTAAGGAAACATTTTACATAAAAATATCAAGTACCTAGAGTACTAATATAGGCACTTAATCAGTCTTATAATTATCAGCAACAGTATAATCAACTTTAGCAACATTGTAATAAACTTGAACAAGATATTGTTGTTCAAGTTTATTCCCCGCACCCGCCGCCCCCCACAGAAGGTCACGCGGGCTCACTGCACACACATTTAAACCGTATTTTAGCGCTCTCTCAAAGTAGCCCCATAAACTGTCAAAATTACTCTGAATTTCAAAGTAACCCCGTTTTACGATATATTTTCGAGAATGAAACAGCTGAACATTTTCATAGCAGAACTGTCATTTACTAGCTACCGTGCTCGTGCTGCCTTAAGGTTGTTATGGGGTTAAGTCAACAAATCACCACCGAACTGAATTTTTTTCTGCACCTTTATAACCTCTTTGCTGATCATCCTGTGCAGTTTGAATACGATCCGCAGTACCGTTTGTTAGAAAAAAAACCGGCAACTCGACGTGTTTCGTGGGCGAATTACATTGCGCTTATGAAAAACTTCCGATCATTTTTCAGTACATTATTAATATCTGCTAAGTGAATGTTACCGCCGAACTGAATTTTTTTCTGGACCTTTATAACCTCTTTGCTGATCATCCTGTGCAGTTTCAATACGATCCGCAGTACCGTTTGTTAGAAAAAAAAACCGGCAACTCGACGTGTTTCGTGGGCGAATTACATTACGCTTATGAAAAACTTCCGATCATTTTTCAGTAGATTATTAATATCTGGCAAGTGAATGTTTCCACGGAGCTGAAAAAATAGGTACGTTTCGACTAATTATCGGAATAACCCTTGATACCGTGAAAAACAGGATTCACAGTACCGTTATAAAATGATTAATGTTTTTGATAGGGAAATTGTGCGAAAATCAAGCACACAAAATATTAGACTGTGCAATCATGGCAACGTCGTAGACGGAACAAATGCTACCTATCTTATCGACATTCGGTAATTATGCCCGGGAATTTCGGTCAGTACTCGGTCAGGATAATTAACCACGAATATCATTGGTACTTATTCTCTTGATTAGTAATAATGACTTAATATTAATTGAATAACTATGTCCGGAAATTATACATTTCTAGACATTTCTAGGCAAGGACAAAATAACGCGAATTTTTTTTCATACATAAATTTTGTTTAGAATATCGAAAAATTATTAAAGTTTTTAATTTCTTCGAGATCATAGACAGCTTTAGTATACACTTTTTCTTTACAGCGGAATTTTTTTTACTCGGACCGATGTTCATTTTTGACAGCTCCTTGGGCCAATATTGAGGTTACGAACAGGGCGCATAGTCTCTAACTTCGCGACACTTCTGCTGGGCATTATGATACACCACGATTTACGACGTTGCCAATTCGTTGCGCGTTAATTGAGCGTGAAAAATTTATAGAAAATAATTATACAAAGTAACGAAAAGACTTAACGTAATCACCGAAAGTTCAAAAATTCATATTTTTACAAATAGATGTAGGAAAATATTTCGAAAACGTACGTTTAATATGACGATTATTTGAAAGCTAAGCTCTCCTCGCACTTCACCCCCGACGGCTAAACCCCATAACAACCTTAAACACGACCAAGGACAGAGAAGTGCTAACCGGACGGTTTTTCGCGACCACCTCCATCGAAAAAATCCTGTTTTCGCGCGAGACCTCCAATCCCCGTGAAAACTCGGATGATCTCTCTTTCTTTTGCAAAACTCGGCATTCGCTTCGATTTTACTGCGACAAAAGCCTCTCACGTGTCGCGTAGCTGTTTTATTTGTTTTTCTCCTCTGGTAAATCCCGCATATACGAATGCTACACCGCCACACGAAATATTCACCGAACGACTCGTATATATGTATATATAAATGTATCTAACTTGCGAGGGTAATATTTGTGAAGCTCGACTAAGGGAGAATGTCCGTGATAGTTTGTTGCGCAGCGTCGGGTATGCCGCCGGAGTTTATAAGCACGAATTTGCTGCCAGGCTCGATGGACATCAAGGGTTATCCTCTGTACGCGACATCCTCGCAGGATTCTAAGTCGGTTATCGGCTCACCGACGTACGATTATTACGCGAGCGCGAAAGCTCCCGGTATAAGCGTGAAAGCACCGAAAAGCTCGGACGACAGTGGATCGAGAGGGAGCAAAGTCATACCAAAGTCGGAGAGTTCGAGCGGTACGTGTTGCAACAGCAATTTGGGAGGAAGAAATCAATCGGGGGGTGAATTGATCGTGCCAAAAACGGAGGACAACACGACGAGCAACAGTTGCCGTGTCAATTCGCCGCCTCCACCACCACCGCCATCGTCGGGGGTCAGGCAAACGTACGATCCTTATCTGAATCAGGACTCGAACTCGTCGTCGATGTCATCGATGGAGGCGATGGGCTCGAGATCGATCGGGGCGACGATACATCATCCGGGACAGCACCCGTCCCATCACGTATTACCGATGCAGCCAACGGTCACCTATCCGATGACCATGGTCGAGGACACGAGAATGACGCACCAGATGTCGCAGCGATCGCCCTACGAGTCATCGGCCATGATGGCTGCAGCGGCAGCAGCGGCGGCCGCTGCGTCGGTCACCACCACCGAGGATATTTACCATCACAGAACGGCCGAGCACGCGGCAAGGGCCTACATGCATCCCGTTGGTAGCAACATCGCCCGACCGGTCGTGACCTACTCGAACGACGTCGTAACGTCGAGGGGCTACGAGAACGCGGTTGTCAGCGCCGCAAATCATCGACCCTACGACCCCGGCACCGCCTCCGCATACGACAGATACGACACCCAAAATTGTACAGCCTTTCAACCCCAGCAGCAGCAACAGCAACAGCAACAGCAGCAGCAACAGCAACAACAACAACAGTTGCATTCCAGAGCAAATATGTATTATCTTGGACAAACGGGTATGACACCCGACGAGCAGGAAAGAGCTTATCATCAGGAGGCCGCCGCTGCAGCGCAGCAGCAACAACATCAGATGGCAATGGCAGCCGCGACTGCCGCCGGCGTTATGATCAAATCGGAGGACGTCAAGTGTGTTACCAGTGCTCAGGTTCAACAGATGCAAAAGGCTGGGCCACCCACCTCGCCTGGAGGATCGGTCATGGATCTTTCAACGTCCAGCGTCACGTCGACGAGCCCTCAGGTGAGAGAAACTCGTCGGTTATCATCCAAAGCCCCAGTCTCGTTCTTTGAAGTTCTGCGACACTTGGTGTTCGGCCGTTTGATGCTGGATAGGTATTCCTTTTGTCGCGATTATGCTATCAATAATTAGCTGAAGTATTTGCTTTTGCACTGACGTAAACATCCCCAGCTTAAGGGGTTAGGCCACTCTGGAGGCCGAAAAAAAAGGCTTTTTGGGGATTTTTTTCTTCAGAAAAACTACAAAATAAATCGAGGTTACAAAAGAGGGTGTTTATCACACATATCAGTGACTGTGTACAATAATTTAAATAGACAAGAGCATACATTTTTCCCTTTCCAAAAATTTTCCTAAAAAATGGTCAGATAATTGTTAATAACAAATGAACTATGCAATATAAAAAAAAATCCTACCTACTTCCATAGACAATGTCTTTTTCAAGATATATTCAACGTTTCAAGTGAATCGGTTGAAAATTGTCTGAGTTATGTTTGCGGCCAACTGAGAAAATTAGTTTCGAGTTGCACAGCCGCCATTATGAAATTAATAACTTCGAAAAAATTATTGTATACAGTCGCTGATATGTATGATAAACACCCTTTTTGTAATCTCGATTTATTGAGTAGTATTTGTGAAAAAAAAATCCCCAAAAAGCCTATTTTTTCGGCCGCTAGAGTGGCCTAAGGCCTTACTTTGAGTACATTCAAAATGGATTACTATACGCGACGAACTATGCCAGGCGCCGCCGTACGGTTCGAACAGCCTGAGCCCGCAATATGGTGGTGGACAGACGGTCGGTGGAAGTCCGCAGGCCGCAGCGAGTCCTCATCTCACGGCCAGTCCTCAAGTACCGAGTCCACAGGGTCAAACCCTCGATCTCAGTGTCAACAGGCTTCACAGGTGAGCGCTCAATCGAGTTTCCCTGTCGCAAAGAGACAATAAACAAGCACCGTGATAAACACTCGGTGAGCCTGCCTAAAATCCTCTCCTCGGACAAACAGTGTGGGATAAAGCGCGTTGCCTTCATTCAAATTTTGTATACAGCTCGAAACGAACGATCGAATTATTTTTCATTCTCTTTGGGACGTGCCAAAAGCTTTAAAGCGAAGTCTATCTTTTACGACGAAAGTATTATCTCGACGTTACATTAGTATTCGTGAAAATATATATTCTTAAATGAATACAGCGGAGCTCCTAGTCCTCAGTACTCGACCGGGCATGGCGAGGCTGTGCCGGTACCGGTTGGACCGCCATTTCCAGCTCCACGACCGATCGAGGAACAAACTGAACCGGTCGATTTCTCGACGGCTAACGAGCCCGTTAATTTCAGCGGTGGTCCGGGAATAAGGCCGGTAGGTTTTCCACCTCCGGGAGTCCACGCGGCTGCTTACAGTCGGGAAAGCACACCGGACAGCGGGGTGTCCCACTACATGGACGCCTATCGAGATCCCAGTGGTAAGCAACCCCAACAACTGCCATTAATCAACTATTTGAAGTTCCCAAATTTCATAAATCTCCTACTCATACCTATGATACGAGGGAAAAAACCTTAGTAGAGAAAACCAGTTTAGTCAGACAGTCGACTATGTCCCAATCGTCCTTTTTATTTGGCGAAAAAATAAAACCCAGTAGTAAATCCCCGTTTTTGTCAGACAACTGATTACATCACATTCGTATTTTTCATTTGGTGAAAGTGAAGCTCACAAGGAAAGGTTGCGAGGTCGATCTCTCCGAACACACCCTCAAAAATAGGGGTGTTTTTCATTTGAAATTTGTTGTTATCTGCATCGTTATCATCTTCAATGTATAGTACACGGAAAAATAAACGTTGTTGCAATTTGAAATTTTTTCATGTCTCGTACCGTTAAAACGTTATCGACGAAAAACGAAAAACACCCCTATTTTCGAGGGTGCGTTTCACCCCTTAAAAATCGGGTTCCGCAGATATAAAAAAATACGTGTCACCTATTTTTACCCTTTCTACAAACATGCTAAGTTTTGCCGAAATCGGAGACGGCAGATTATTTCGCATTCCTATTTTTTATTCGGCGAAAAAGTAACGCCCACAAGGAAACGTTGCGAGGTCGACCTCTCCGATTTCGATGAAATTTGGCAAGCTTGTAAATGGGTGAAAATAGGCGACATGTATTTTTTACAACTGTGGAACCCGATTTTTAAGGGTTGAAATGCACCCTCGAAAATTGGGGAGTATTTCGTTCTTCGTTAATAAAGTTTCAACAGTACGAGATATGAAAGAATTTTAAATTGCAACAATGTTTATTTTTTCGTTTACTATACATTGGAGATGAGAACGATAATGTTATCGAAAAACACCTCTATTTTCGAGGCTGCGTTTCACCCCTTAAAAATCGAGTTCCACAGACATAAAAAAATACGTGTCGTCTATTTTTACCCACTTGACAAGCACGCCAAGTTTCATCGAAATCGGAGAGATCGACCTCGTAACCTTTCCTTGTCAGTAGTAAATCCCCGATTTGGTCAAACAGCCAATTATTTCGCATCAAAATGTTCTATTCCGCGCGAAAGTAAAATTCAGTAGCAAATTCAGTAGTAAATTCACGTTTTGGCCCGAAACCCGTATGTCGCACTCATCTTTTTCACTTGGCGAAACATTGCAGCACAGTAGTATATCCTAGTTTTGGTGAGACAGCCCATTACGTCGCATTCGTAGTTTTCATTCGGCGAAAAGGCAAAAGTCAGTAGTAAATTCCCGTTTGAGTCAGACGGTCGATCATTTCGCAAACCTATTTTTCATTCGGCGAAAAAGTAAAGCTCAGTAGTAAATCCCCGCTGTGGTCAAACAGCCAATTACTTCGCATCCATATTTTTCAGTCGGTGCAAAAGTGAAACTCATTAGTAAATCCAGGTTTTGGTCAGACACCCGTATATCGCATTAATTTTTTTCACTTGGCGAAAGATTTTAGCGCAGTAGTATATCCTCGCTTAGGTCAGATATCCCAGTACGTCGCATTCATAGTTTTCATCCGGCGAAAAGGCAAAACTCCGTAAGCCCCGTTTTTGGTCAGACCTCGATCACATTCATATTTTGCCTTTCGCGAAAATGTGATAGTCAGTAGTAAACCCCCGTTTCGGTCAGGCAGCCAGATTTTTGTCGCTAGAC
This sequence comes from Ophion ellenae, assembly GCA_963210295.1. Taxonomy (NCBI): domain Eukaryota; kingdom Metazoa; phylum Arthropoda; class Insecta; order Hymenoptera; family Ichneumonidae; genus Ophion; species Ophion ellenae. The sequence continues at coordinate 43,789,224 of OY723386.1, read as the reverse complement.
ATTTTTTCGTAAAAAAATTAAACTCAGTAGTGAAAACCGATTGTAATCGGACAATTGATCAGATCACAATCAAATTTTTTCATTTCGGGGAAAAAAATTAAATTTCATCTCGAAAACGAGTCTCGAACACGATATAATCAGCCCGACCGCTGATTATATCGTGATCACATTTTGTACCCATTAATTCGATCACTCCCTCATTCGAGTACAAAACTAAATCATTCTTTTGTCCTATCCTTCTACTATTCAAATTCACTCTGAAGAATTCGACAAGTAAATATTATGACCTCTTTTTCCGCGAGTGTACGAAGAGGCGCGCGATGGGCTCGAGTATGGAAAAGTCTGACGCGTGTTGGTACCGACGAAATGTGTTACTCCCCGAGGGCGCATACATATAAATACATAAATATCCTACGAGCGCAGTGATCACAATCCCCCATCGAAGTGAGTCATCCCCCACCTCTCCTCTCTACCCTAACGGTGAACACGGTCGAGGCGATGGTGCACCCGATTCACGCGTGTGCAAAACCTTCTTCGCGAGCCTTGTACGCCGTGCACGATTCGGACGATATCGCGAAACAGAACAAAGGAGCTCTCCCGATCCCTCGCCTCACCTTTCGACCCCATAGTGTTGGGGGTTGCCGGAGGGGTTGGTGCGCAAAGAGAACGAGCCACGGGAGAGAATATACAGGGGGGCGAGCTTGCAGGTGGCCACAATGGGACGAATAAAAATTTCGTCAGAACCGGTACAAGGCTTTTCCGTAATAGAAGACCCGTTTTTCACGTTCTACATATACACGTATATCCATATATCTACACTCATAGCCCGTTAGCACCGCTGGACTTTCATTTCGTCGTTGGTTCCATCGCACCCCTTCCTCCAACATACCGACGTATTTTTGTTCCGTCTCTCTTTTTTACTCCGTATCATTCTCTCTCTCTCTCTCTCCCTCTCTCTCCCTGTCCATGTTAACTTTGCGCATGCATTTTCCCGTACGTTCCGTGTATATGGATATAACGACGAATAAGTTGAATCTGTATGAGTACTCTACTCTCGCGAGAACAGGCACATTTCTCATTCCACCACAGTCCGGCAACACGGCCATTGTTAATTATCAATATTTCGCGTACACGTTGAGGGCGAATGAAATGTCCTATATACATACACATGCACATATGTATAAATATACGGGCGGAAAGGTAGTGGAGAGATTGAGGGAGATGAAAAGCGAGACGGGCGAAGAGAATGAGAGCAGCGTGGCAATATTGTCCAGGCTCGACGAGGACGCGGGGGAGTAGTTATTGAAATTGAAACATTCGAATACAACGGGAACGTCCGACGATGCCGCGCGACGTTGTACACACAAGCACACATACAAACGAGCGCCTCGAGTCTGCACACTCGCGTACCTTTTCTACTGACGAGACAATTTAGCTGTACACTCGTTCGCCAGCACCTGACTGGCTAGGGTCCTTTCTACTGCCGATCGCGTACGCGCTTCTCTTTTTTTTTCGTGCACTCTCATAATACACCCGGCGCGAGTACTGAAGGACGCGATACGTCGCGGGACGGAACACTCCACGCTATACAGGGGTAATAAAAGGGCAGGCCAACCGTCCAGACTTCACGGGTACGAATACGAGTGGATTAATCAAGTGGACGAGATATGCGAGGAACGGAGGGAAAAAAAGAAATCGGAATGCATGAATCAAGGCGCACTTGAAAGGAAAGTCTTTGTCTCTCGGTGTCACGCTGCATTGGGACACTTTTTTTTTTGAATGGCGAATTCGTCAAACCGCGAGAGCTCTTTGTTCTTGTGGAAAACGAAAGAAGAAAGCCTCTACTCGCCTAAGGCGGTTACTATCTAATGAAGATTCTGGCGATTGGGTTGTTGGACTAAATATTGCGGGATATACGCAATGCAGGGGAAAATACATATTTTGAATTTGGCAGAATCGATGTGGAGATTGACGTTTTTGGGATTTTTAAATTCCTTTGTTTTATATTTAGTATCTTGATATTACGAATACTATGAGTCGAGCGATGTAATAAAATTGAGTAAAAAAAATAATAAATAAAATAATAAAATAAGAAAAATAATAATAAAAAAATGAACCCTCGAATTACTGTCGCAATGAAAATCCGTCCCTTCGGACTTGAAAACTTACACCATTATGTTAGGCTGATTGATAAAGGCACTTTGAAGTTGATGGTAAGGCCGTCGGTCTAGTGTGAAGATAGAGGAACGCAGTCATTCGTTGAAAAAAAAATCTCCAAAACCATCAGGCATAGGACATTCCCGGTTTTTGTGGTTTATTAACAAAAAATGAAGAACACATACGTTTTTACAGATTGAACAAAATGTTAATTATGAACAAAGGTAAACGCGTATTACTATGGCTAGAAAAAATGGATGCCGGCGTTTTTTGGACATGATATCTCAGCTTCCAGTAGCCTGAAATACAAAAATTAAAAAATGTTATAATCTGTAAGCATGTTGCTATTATTCTTAATAGAATGAAAGATAAAAAAATATTTTTAAGGAATGGCGACGGGATAACCTCATTGAACATTTTTCCATGCAATAATTATGAATTATGATGCATTCTAAAAATAGTTAATATACTTTTATTATAATTCTAGTATACGTAACAGACACCAGTGAACACTATATTAGGTTTGAGTTTGAAGTGAATCGGTCGATTGGTTTTCGAAATATCTTGCCCGAAAAATCGGAAACTATGGTTTTGAGAAAAACTCTTTTAATTTTGAATAACCGTACATGCACAAATATGATGAAAGCTTCAAACCTACACACAGTCTGCGATTCCAGGGCCACACATCACACCTTCTTCTTGCTCAAAGAGCTCATTAATATTTGAGGATTGCGATTTTCGGGCACGCATTCGGGTTTTTCTAGGTACCCCGAATAATAATAATAAATTTCAAAGACAACAGGCCGATAGGGCGCTCGAAAAAAGGTCGTGCGCGCCGTGCAGGTCAGGTAGTCTGTTACTCCGATCGCCGCGACCCCTATAAAGGCCCATAACTCGGGTAATTCTTCCAATGTATTAATGGCTCAAAAACGAAAATATTCGGAAGAAATTATACTGTCAGAAAATGCAATCTAAAAAATTTTTTAATTGAATTTTTGAATTTTTTTCGACCCATCACACTAGACGACGGCCTTAAGTGGATCAATGCGCTCTTGTAAAATTTCCAACTGATTCTAAATATACTCGCAAGAAAGAGTGCCCAATTTTTTTTCAAGTACTTGTCGATCAAATATTTCTTATTTTTATCATTAAACTTGAACGAAAATACTAACATCTTTAATGTCGAAGTAAAAGTCTGGAGAAGTGCCAGCGATTTTTTAAAAATATTCATTCTCAAAGTCACGTACACTCCTACTTCCTCGAAAGAAAACCAAACATATTTATAAAAATATTAATTGCAAAAACATTGTTCGACATATCGTCGATTTTTTGTTAATTCCGCAGTATCCTTTTTCCATGTTAAAAAACACTTTGGTCTTGTTTCCTTAGGTTTGTTTTTTCAAATCCTAAACGTAGGATAAAATGTAACGGCGAGGCGATTCGCGCGGTGTCGGAAATGTTGGTAAAAATATTCTTTCCGATCTTCTTGCAGGTTACGGACCGATGAGCCCCCATCCAGGCTACGGCATGAGCGGTGTCCAGGCTGAATATCCGGGCAATACTTACACGCCCTATCCGAGCGCCGGCTACAACTGCGGCGGTGCTTATCCAGGTGGCCCTGTGACTTCCGGTTATCAGATACCCGCGGGTTACACACCAGCCCCGTGTTACAGCATGCCACCGCCTCAGCACACGATCGGTGGCTTGGACAAGCCTTCGGGCAAGGACGATGGGTAAGGCTCGCGCGGATCCTTCGGAAATCGAGTTTTAATTAACGATAATTAATTAACCGGCCGCAACGGGGGTTAGAATCGTTCGCCTGGAAGTTGAGCGAATATCTAAGCTCCTTCCGCGCCCCCCCCCCTCTCTCTCTCTCTCTCTCTCTCTCTCTCTCTCTCTCTCTCTCTCTCTCTCTCTCTCTCTCTCTCTCTCTCTCTCTCTCTCTCTCTCTCTCTCTCTCTCTCTCTCTCTCTCTCTCTCTCTCTCTCTCTCTCTCTCTCTCTCTCTCTCTCTCTCTCTCTCTCTCTCTCTCTCTCTCTCTCTCTCTCTCTCTCTCTCTCTCTCTCTCTCTCTCTCTCTCTCTCTCTCTCTCTCTCTCTCTCGCTCTCTCTTCGCATCGGTGACGCGACACTCCTCCCCCAAAATCGATTCCGATTACCGATCGCATAATCGAAGCGAATGACAACAGAAGAAGATCAATCAAGATACGTCGATGACGTTTGATCGTTGTGCCATTACGGAGAAAAGGTCGCACAAAGGCAAACTATAGCCATTGACGTTGCCAAAACGATAGAATTCTCCCCACCAAGCTTCACGGCATACCGCACCAGCCTCCACCATTTTGTTAATTAAAGTAATTACTCTTCGTAGGGAAAGTGCCAACCTTATTCTAATTGACGTAAAGCTCGGTGGCGTGGCGGGGTTGTAGCGCGGAGGGTAGAAGAGGCGAGTAGCATCGGGAGACGAGGTGCGGTGGGGGAAGGAGCAACTAAGGGGCGGGCAGGGGTGTCGGAAGGTCGAGGAAAGGGGTGGGATGGTTCGCCAAAGGGTGGATCAGGCCGCGGGAAACGCGCAACCCACGGGAACATTGGCGGGAGTCGGGGTATAATCAGTTGCCACCGCACTGGATTATGGGGCGAGAGAGAACCGCCGTCTCACGGCAGTTCTCACCGTCAAGGGATGGAAAAGACGTCGACCAGAGATAGGGAGAGAGAGAGAGAGAGAGAGAAAGAAGCTTGACGATAGATACCACCCTGAAACGCACACACGTACGCAACTCGATCTACGAGGATGATGCCTCTGAGAAACTGCTGCGTGGTTACTTGCCTTGCATCCCTTTTCCTTGCCTCAACCCTGTCGAAATTCGATGATCCGGAAGGGACCAAATTCCATAGCCTCAAAAACCAAGCACAGTTTAGAAAGGAAAGCCTCCGATGGAATGGAATATTGAGGAAGGACCTCATTGACGCTCATCCAATAACTTCTGATTCATACATGCTTTCACTTAAGGGCTTACACCTTCTTGAAATTCTTGAAAATATCGATTTTTGGTTTTTCACGGAGTCTCAAAATACAATATTTCAAAAATATTCTCTGAAAGTTTCAAGTCGAGTCGTTCAAAAATTGAGGGAGTTATGGATATTTAGAGGTAGGTTCCGCGAACTGGCGGACTTTACAAGCGGTTTTCTCAAAATTACTTTTTCAAAATCGGTGACAACGATATCTCAAAAATCACTGCACCAATCAACTTCAAAGTTGAGAAGCTTCTTTTGCATATGAAAAAACAACGCTTGAACGAAGGAATTTTTTTTTCAATGGGTAGTTTTTTTTCATTCACGAAAATAGAGGATTTTTCATCACCTAAAACCGAGACTTTTAGTTTCAACTACGGTCATTTTTTTTTCAAAAATCAATATTTTATTAAATCGTTCGTCCGAGCACTAGATAATTTCATGCAAAAACTAAACGCGTATAAAACTAAACAGTGGTCTGCGCAAACCATTGTATCTACCACATTTATTAATATTTTTCAATGCAAAAATTGTATAAGATCCTTAAAACCATACTCTTTAATGTAAAAAAAAATTGATAATCACACACGTTTTTCACAAAAAATTCACGACAGTTCCTCTTTTTTCGGCCACGAGCTATGTGTAACTTGTTAAGGGGTTTAAAAAGTTCAGGAGTCCTAAAAGTGCAAGAGATTTTTTCTGTTAAAAAAGTAAACTGAAAATCTAATTGGAGAAGTCTATTACTAGCACATACCTCAGAGTGTATGTAGTAATTTTAAACATTTTTCTTTCCCTACGAACCAGCACAAGTATTTTTTACAGAAGTTTCAGGGCTGCTAGCCGAACGTCGCAAATTTCGATCTTCAATAACGAACCAAAAACTTCCATTGCCTGTACGATGGTAGCTCAAGAAATACGTAGGATATTTGTAAAATATTGTTTTTCACAGAAACGCCAAGCAATGAAACAAATATTTGTTTTCATGAAAAAATATTTACAACAGGAGGAGTTTGCTAAGAAACAAAGAACTCGATGTGCTTTTGTGTGAAATATTTAGTTTAGAACATACAGTTGAAGTTTGAAGCGAATCGGATAAAATTTGTTCAAATTATGCTGCAAGCCAATTGGAAAAACGTTGTTTCGCGAAAAATGCCTCGAAAGCTTGTGTCACATTATTTTGAAGTCGACAGTTAAAATTTGATAGTTAAAATAGCAACTTTTCGGTATCAGACCAAACGCACTTTTTAGAATCCTAAATAAAGTATGATTGACATTTTAAATATCGTTTTTCCAACCCTCCGGTCCAGTCACCCCTTAAGAGAATGACGAAACCAATTGATTCATTATAAAAAAAAATTCGATTCACCATAGCCATTCTACATTCACATACTACAGATCGAGCCCATTTGCATGCCTTCAAAAAATCATTTACTCTCACGAACGAGGTTTCGGAAGTTCTTATCAATTACATTTTTCGCCCTCCTCACCAAGACTCGTCAATACCCTCCAATAAAAATTCAGTATTCATCGCGATTACCCTCCTATTAAAAAACCTCAATAAGCCGACAGAGAGAGAGAGAGAGAAAGAGAGAGAAAGAGAGGAGGGAGGGGACTTCAATATTCAATCCTCGATTTATCGATAAATCTCATGGAGGAGGCTCATTTATCCTGTGGGATATTGTTTTCCACAAGACGCTTGATACAAGTCGAATGACGAGCGCAGCAGCGCCCGGAGGGTCGTGGAAACCAAAGAGACGGGATATTTCGCCTTCCCGATGCGCTTGCCCACCAGGGGCGCGCTCTGTTTCTTGTGTTGCCACCAAGCTGATAGGTAGCCAGTTCGATAGCGATACTTCAACGTTATTAATGGCCTGGACCAATATAACCATCTAATATAGAGAAAGCCCGGGCTCCTAACCGTATTACCGTTATACCGTAGCCTTAATACTATTATTATCATCACTGTTTCAATACATACATACATATGTCTGCATGTGTGCCCAGTCGTACTCTCGTTTTCTGGCTACATGACGGAAGTTTATTGGCTCGGCAGCTGCCACGTTCGTTAAATTCGCCTCTCTCCTACTCGACAATTTATTTCACGTCGAATTTAATCCAAAGACAGTAGCTAAAATACTCGCACACGGGCACTCCACCCACACCCATATGACGGAGAGCTGCTGCGTACGCTATAATGGGAAAACGATTTTCAAGAGACCGCTCAACAAAGAGGAATTTTCGGGTGAAAAAAAAAGTAGAGATACAATATTGGGTCGATGGAATTTATAGATACGTGTAGGAAATTAATTTAGCCTACGAGGACGTACAAGATACCGCGGTTGGTTAGGGACTATATATATATATATATATATATATATATATATATATATATATATATATATATATATATACACCCATATAGGGATATAATATGTATATGCACGTACGACGGATTTACCTCGTTAAGGGCGAGGTCGGAAGGGCTTGAGGACAAGCCGTTATCTCGTCTGTACTAGCGAGAAAACGCATACACCATATACCGATATGCATGTACCCATATACATGTGAAGGGATACTGGCTAGAGCAGATACGTGGCATACCGAATCGAGGGTAGTCTGGCCGAAAATGCCAATTCATGAAACAACCGAAGAGAGTGCAAGCAAATTAAGAAAAACTCCTAGCACACCCGGCAATCCAAGAGTTCTTTGTATTCCATTTTTGTTTCTCAGAACGCTGTAAAACAACTTGAATAGAAGTGCTGGCTTCCACATGTTTCATACCAATTCTGGTAGGGTCCAGAACGAGCATGTCACGGGCAAAAAAAGTCAGCAGCATTTTAGTCACTTGCCGGCATGGCATTGGTGATTCAACATGCTATTGGACTCATGCTGGTAACAGCTAGTAACTCACCATAATACTGCTGTTTTTGGGCCCGATTGGATGAACGACATCCGATCGACATGCCTTTTGGCATTTTGGTCATTCTAAGATGCCAATCAACGCCAACTTAGTAACTTGCCAGCATCGCTTTGGTCATTCAACATGCTATTGGACTGATGCTAATAACAGCTGGTAAATTATCAAAATACTGCTGCCTTTGGTGCCGATCGGATGGGTGACATCTGATCGATATTCCTCTTGGCATCTTAGGATGACTAGGATCCCAAAAAGGGCAGACACTAAAATTGGAATGTCAGAAACGGAAAACAGCGTAAATTCCTATCGTCGATCCGGAACATGCGAGCGTTCTCTTAATCCAGCATTTTCATTGATAATGGGATTGAGTATAGCTGTGGAGAGACAAGCCCTGCTTCACCTCTTGTAATATCAGGGGTTGGTTGGCGAGGACATAAGTGGAGTCGCGGAAGGTGGGAGCAGGAAGAGAGGGAGACGTAGGAAGAGAGCGAGGGAGAACCACAGAGAGAAGTGGTTAGAAGGTCGCGGAACACGGAACCCGGAGACCGAGGTAGAGGTACGCCAACGGCGTGATTACACTCAAGTCCTCCGGTAGCCCGTGGAACACCCTGCCAACTCCAAGGGATGTGTAGCAAGCTCTATCTCTCCATCTACACCCCCCCTCTCTCGCTCTCGCTCTCTTCCTGGCTGCTTCCCCCGGCAATATCGCGACCACTCAAGGGTCATCCAGGTTTCGAGCTTTCTCATCTCCCTTCACTACCACCACCACCATCTGCCATCAACGAGGCTACGAACCTCGCGAAATCGGGACTTTACGAACATACACACGTATATATGAGTATGTATAGATCCTTATCTAGAAAGCTTGAGAATGGCCAGGGATATAAGAGAAAATCCCGCCCAACACTCCGCAAGCTGACCACGTAGCTTTCATCTCCTTTCTATTCGAAAATCGTTTGGACACTTGAGAAAACGCCCGCGATTCGTGAGCGCTCTTCAATTTTTTTTTTCTAACTGTTTAGCTTTTTTATTCGCCTCGCTCAGACTTACGGGGGAACACGAGAAATAAATAATTTCGCAAGCATATTCCGCGCTCACAAACGAGTAGATTGATCATATTCCGGTGAAATGAGATAGCATGAATTTTTTCCTGAATTCGTATAAATGATGAACATCGTGTGGGGATGAATGACAGTTCATCGGAACGAATGAGAGGGAATGAGGGATTAGGCGCGAAAACGAGTATTTTCTCCTCAATTTTGGATGATCTGTTCGATGCGCAGTATGAATGTGCCGAGGCAAACGTTGAATTACTCTCCACGGGGATCCCCTCGGGGCCGCGACAGCAAGGATCTCATTCAGTGCCCCACGTCCTCCTGTGATGGCATGGGTCATGTGTCCGGGAACTACGCTACCCACAGAAGGCAAGGCCTACAAATTTGAAATCGACATTCCACCTTGAATATGTATTTTTTTCCTTCCTCGGTACATATATACTTCTTCCATTAAGGGGCCAGTCCACTTTGGCGACACGAAAAAAGGCTGTTATCGCGATTTTTTGAGGATTTTATAAAAGATATGAATATAAAAGTTGTTGGGCTTGATAAATAGTCGTGAAATATACTTAAAAAAATTTTATTCATTTTTATTCATTTTTAAGTACAAAAACTATAGTTTAACGTAACGCCTCAAAAATATGTGGGCTAGGTAGCTCCATCACAACTCGGCAACGGCTTGTCTGAAACGAAAAAATCAAAGTCCATTCGATTCAGTATGACACCAGGTACAAAATGACCCTCGGATATAAAGATTTATCAAAAAATAAAAAAATTGCGGATGAAAAACGAGAAAAGTATTTAAAAAACGCGTTTTTTCGCAGTTTTTCGTAAAAGAAAGAGTAAAAATCAAAATTTTAAAACCACCGAGGGTCATCTTGTTGCGAATCATGTTTACAATATTCGGTTCAAATTTCAAGAGAATCGGTTTATTAGTTTTAGAGATACGATGGAGCTAGATTTTAAAAACGTTGTTTCGAGAAAAACGCGTTTCAAGTTTATACTATGAAAGACTCTTACCTAAACTCAATCGGCAATTCCTGCACCGTACAAAATCCCTTCTGATTGCTCATTATCCCCGATTTCTTCGAGTCTTGCTTGCTTTCGATTTTTTGAAATTTCCAAAGTGGACTGGCCCCTTAAGACCTTACATAGGCCACAGTAACGGGTATAAAATCATGTGCGAATTTAACAATTTTTTTCGTATGAAAAAGTGATTCACTCATAAAATTAATAACACATCTATTTAATATGAATATCAAGCTGTTAGAAAATATATATTTTTTTTCGATGTACAGAATGGCCGACTACTAATATTTTCTTTTGTTATCTTTTTTTTAGGCGCTCCGCGGCGTGTCATTTAGCACCTACGATTTTTTACCTGGAACAAAAAACAAAAATTCTCGTCAATCGACATTAGAATACCTAGAGAAGTACGTACGGAATTAAAAAGATATTGTTTTATTCAAAAGTTGTAGGTATTTGAACTTAAGAAATGAATTTTCAGTGAAAAATTTCGTTATAACTGCTCATAAACTGCTCATAAAATGAGAAGTTTTCGATTCATCAGAAATTCCGTACGTACTGCGAAATGCAATTAGGAACATAACTTTTTAATTTGGAGTAAATCGAGTGAAAATTGTTGAAGTTATTTGTCACGCCAATTGGAAAAAAAGCTGTTTCGAGAAGTTTCGAGTAGTCGGCCATATTGTGCATCGAAAAAAAAAAATTCTAGCAGCTTGATATTCATACTAAATAGATGTGTAATTAATTTTATGAGCGAATCACTTTTTCGTACGAAAAAAAATGTAAAATTCGCACATGATTTGATACCCGTTACTGTGGCCTAAGGTCTTAAATTATTCACCTTTATCGACTACGATATCCGCATCCTTGTGTTTCCTTGTTTTTCGTTCAACAACGGAAATAAAATGAAGAAAGCACGAGCCTCGAGTCAATTTGTCACTAATTTTTCGTTTCTCGGGCCAATCACAAAAATACGAGCCACAAGCCCCGATTTAAGATTTAAAAAGTAAATTCAGTAGTGAAAATCTGTTTTAGTCGGACATTCGATTTTTTGCGCCTTTGTCACTTGCGCAATCTTACGAGCAGCTCGCCATTTTTTTATTATTAGTGTGTTTTGTTGAGTGTTCGATACTAGCCCCTGTTCGAATATCATTGAACCTTAGTCCAACCTACAACAATTACGTTTGATCCAGTAACAATCAAATGTGTAGTTGATTTTACATTGAATGAGTTATCGTCTCCCTCCTCGACCCCATTAGAGACCCGACCCCTACGAAAAAAAAATTAACAGACGTGACATAATCATTTCGTTTTTTGTACTGTCATATTGCAACTGTAATATTATCATTATTACCGTTATGATGATCGCTCCGAATAGCTGGAACGTCTGTTGTTGAAAGCAAAAAAAGGAAAAGAAAAACCGAGATCATCCCGACATCAACGGCAGTGTCTCGTGTGGGCAGCTTAGTTGCGAACTGTATGGAATGACCACGTCACATAATAGCGCTTACGAGACATGATCAATCCTATTGATCGTGTCTCGATTGATAATTATTCAACATTTTCTGCATACAATAATGAACAAGAATAATGAATGAGACGCAACGACAATTGGCAATTGGCGAGTTTCATTGGGGTCTGGTGTGAGTGTGCTCCCAGCTCTCTCTCTCTCTCTTTCTCTCTCGCTCTTTCTCTCTTTCTCTCTTTCACTCCCTTCTATTGTTGTTAGAGCTTAAGAAATTGCCTCTTCGAACGTTTTTACATGAGAGAGCGATTCATATGGATAAATCGTAAAAATGAATACACCGAAAAAAAGAAAGTATATTCAAATTTAAAGTACCTATAGGCGTGGACAAAATTGCTGATTCTCATGACTTTCTTTTTGAAGGAAAGATTTCTTCGCCATTTTCAGGCTTCCGTACCCGAAGGGCAAAACGGAACAATATTAATGACACTCTGCAGTCTGTCCGTCCGTATGTCACGGGTCTCTAGCTCGTAAACGGAATGAGTTAAAGACCTGAAATGTTGATATTTTGGGTAGAATGTTTACCCAAACCCGAATATTGAATGAGAAATTCAATAAAAATATTTTTCATGAGTCTACCCATGAAAGAGGACCACAAAAAAAATGTCTTACCCTGGCATGTGGGGTGTCATTTTTAAAGCTCATTGAGTAGAGTACAAATATTTTTTTTCTTTGTTATCTTTCAAAATAAAGAAACGGCGGGCCGTCAAAATTGTCAGTTTTAGACAAGTTTTGTTATGGGGTCTATCTCAAAAACTATACTAGTTAGGAATTTGGAATTTCTGTACATTATGTATTATACACTGTATTTAAACAACTAAAAACGATTTAAAAGTACGGATCCCTAATAGTGCGAGGCCTGACTCGCACTTGACCGAGTTTTTGGGACCTACGGTTAGTTTTATTGCTACTTTTGGCTGTTACATGGTATTTTTTTTATTAATCCTCAAAAATGGCGGACGTCGCAGCGGATGTTGTCAGACGACGTGACACGTAGCGGCGGCGGGATTAATCTGAGAAAAAAACCAATGAACATTTTTTTTTCATTGACACTCATACGCAGAATATGAACCAAGAAAAAGTGAGAAATTTTTTTAATTGATGGAATAGTTCGCTTTGAACCAAAAAGTTTGAATTTTCCGGAAAAAATGGCTACAATTTGCAACAAAAAAATAGTTTTTTTTTTAATTTTCAAAAACATTCAGGGTCGTTTTTTAGAAAATAAGGTTCGAAAGATTTATACCAAATTTCATCACAAACGGTCGATTATTTTTTCAGCTATACGTCACGAGAGTTTTGAAAATGGAATTTAGAAGACCGTGTCATACCTCCGACATTTTTAAAGATCAATCAAAATAAAAATACCATGTAACAGCCAAAAGTGGTACTAAAACATACCCTAAGTCTCACAAATGATGAAGAAATCTTTGCTTTTTAAAGAAAATCAGAAAAAATTTTCCTCGCTTAAAGGTATATTCCCCTTTAAAAAATGATCTACGAGCTACACCTCATGAGTGATCCTGATGGAACGAGACGTTGCCACTCGCCGCATGCTCCGACCCATTCCTCTCGAAAAGCCATTTACAAATTAAAGCGGGAGCCTGAATTAGAAGATCCAGAAAAAGCGTTTTTTCGGGAATTTTTTTAGAAGGGAAAGAAACAAGTGAGCCCAGTAAACATTGAAGTATCTTTTCATGTTTATTCGAAATGTTTGAAAAACATTTCAACATGAAACAATAAATGGCTGCAGATTTATCAGCCTATTCCATGTGCTTGCCTCTGCACTCTCCATTCCGCGGAAAAGATGCAGCTCGTAATTCTTGACTGAACCAAATAAACCAATAAAATGTTCAATTGTCATATATTTTTCTTCTGGGAAAATTAAGAAAAAGCTGAAAAAATCGTGGAATTATCATTTTTCTCAGGTCTGCAAAAAAAAATGTGTTAAAAAAACACCTTAAGGTGCTATAAAAATTATTTAAAAAGAGTTTTTTAACTGCTTTTTTAATTCACCTAGAAGAGATTCGTATACTAAATAAAACAAAGTTTGGTTTGATTCAATAGGTCATTTAGTTTTTTTGCTATCACGCCTGCCAATTTGGAAAATCGTGAAAATGAAAACTGGAGAAAACGCGCTTCAAAGTTTTCAATAGCAGGAAATATCAATATCAAATATCAATTGCTTCTCTGCTTTTGGTCTTGTATCTTCGAAAATATTTCCAATTGGCCTCTGTTACGTTGTAAATATATTCTTGGTCACTTTATCTATCGATTTAAGCAATTTAAGGGGCCAGTCCACTTTGAGGCCACGAAAAAAGGCTACTTTTGCGATTTCTTTTTGAGGATTTTATAAAAGATATGAATATAAAAGTTGTTGGGCTTGATAAATAAAGTCGTGAAATGCATTAAAACAAAAATTTAATTCTTTTTTATTCATTTTTTAGTACAAAAATTACCCTCGGATATAAAGTTTTGTCAAAAAATTTAAAAAAAATGGCAGATGAAAAACGAAAAAAGTTTTTAAAAACTCGTTTTTTCGCAGTTTTTCGCAAAAAAAAGAGTAAAAATCGAAAATTTTAAACCATCGATGGTCATCTTTTTGCGAATCATGCTTACAATATATGGTTCAAATTTCAAGAGAATCGGTTTATTAGTGTTAGAGATACAATGGAGCTAGATTTTGAAAACGTTGTTCCGAGAAAAACGCGTTTGAAGTTTATACTATGAAAAACTCTTACCTAAACTCAATCGGCGATTCCTGCACCGTACAAAATCCCTTCTGATTGCTCATCATCGTCGATTTTTTCAAGTCTTGCTTGCTTTCGATTTTTTGAAATTTTCAAAGTGGACTGACCCCTTAAAAGAAAACGATTTTTCGAACCTTCTAATTCAGGATCCCGCCTTAAGTTATCGGAGATGAGGATTTAGAGGGGATTTTGTTTTTCTACTCAACTTACGAATAAAATTGTCGTGAATAAACTGGCTTGTGAATCGCATCCTGTGGCAACGTCACGACAGGTGCATGCGATCACTTGCTGAAGATATTGTTATCATTATTATTGTATTATTATGCGAGGAAATTCGTGAGGTGTAAGCTCAGGACCACGTGAGGATCGGCGTTAGAAAAACGTCGTACCTTTCGCCCCGAAGTTTCGAAGCGAAATTAATGCGAAATATAAATGGAGGTGTGTGTGTGACGATTATTAAGGATAACGAATGATCGTTCGAACTTGCAGTCTCTCCGGATGTCCGAGAGCGGATCGTTCACAGATTCAAGCACACTCCCAGGAGCTGAAGTGTCCAACGCCGAACTGCGATGGCTCGGGCCACGTCACCGGAAACTACAGTTCCCACAGAAGTCTCTCGGGCTGCCCGCGCGCCAATAAACCGAAGAGCAAACCGCGGGATGGCCAGGACTCCGAACCGTTGAGGTCAGTTGACACTTTTTTTGCTTCCGCTTATTCCATGCCAGCGATACGACATTTTGATTGCTATACCGAAATTCCTACTAACACGTGTTACTTTTCAAAAAGCTTCGCAATTAATGATTCTATTGGCTATTGAGAGATATCATTTTTAGATGCGCTTTGTTGAAAGGAATTAAGGCCGATATACATTTAGACAGGAAAAATATAACAGTATTGAGGGATTTTTTAAACTGAGGCATAATTATTCTACAATAATAAAACTTTAGGTATACATTAATAGTATATTTAAGGGGCCAGTCCACTTTGGACCCATGAAAAAACAGGCTATTTTCGCGATTTTTTTGTTGAGGATTTTATAAAAGATATGAATATAAAAGGTGTTGGGCTTGATGAATAAAGTTTTGAAATTCATTTAAAAAATTTTTAATTCATTTTTATTCATTTTAAGTACAAAAACCGTTGTACATTTTTAAGTACAATTTTTAAGTACAAAATAGTTTAACCTAACGCCTCAAAAATAGGTCGGCTACGTAGCTCCATCACAACTCGGCAACGGCTTGTCTGAAACGAAAAAATCAAAGTCCATTAGATTTAGTATGACACCAGCTACAAAATGACCCACGGATATAAAGTTTTATCAAAAAATAAAAAAATCGCAAAGTGAAAACGAAATGAAATGAAATGAAATGAAAAACGAAAAAAGAGAAAAAACGGGTTTTTTCGCAGTTTTTCGCAAAAAAAAAGTAAAAATCAAAATTTCAAAACCATCGAGGGTCATCTTGTTGCGAATCATGTTTACAAATGTGGTTCAAATTTCAAGAGAATCGGTTTATTAGTGTTAGAGATACGATGGAGTTAAATTTTGAAAACGTTGTTTCGAGAAAAACGCGTTTGAAGTTTATACTAAGAAAAACTCTTACCTAAACTCAATCGGCAATTCCTGCACCGTACAAAATCCGTTCTGATTGCTCATCATCGTCGATTTCTTCAAGTCTTGCTTGCTTTCGATTTTTCGAAATTTTCAAAGTGGACTGTCCCCTAAGATTGTTCTGAATTTTTTCTCACCACAAAACACCAGAGATAAAAAATAGTTTAATGTATGTACTTTCACGTGCGATTAGATGGGCAAGACGTTTACACTACGGGTGATGTAATTTTTTTGGCTATTCAGTACCAAAATAAACCATTTATAATAATGAACGCAAAATAAACCTTTGCAAACATTTAGAAAAAAAACCGATCTTCCATTTAGAAGAAAAAAAACCCATCGTAAACCATATATATTCATTATTATGCCATCAAGGATTGATAAAAGATTACTAATTTTGGCTGGCGAATGAAGAGCATCGCTGCTAACCTCAATGTCCGCGAAGTCGCCGTATGTCGGCAACACTTGATATTAATTACTGGTAATAATAAATAATCTCGTGACATACATATAAATCGACATAATTATAAACGACCCAAAATTTCATTCAACGTTGTATAAAACATTCACTGGCGCAGTTTCTTCATAATAGTCATCGATAATGTTATACTTTTTCAAGGTGGTAGTAACACAAAAGTCTTATTCACGTAATAACAATATAAAAATGCATACTTTTGCCCTTTAATTATACAATTCGTGAAAAATTAGCATCTACAGAATAAATCTATACCTCGTAAGCATTTTTTTTGACGTTCAGTGAAAAAAAAATCATAAACCGTCATTTGACTCAACTGAACCGCTCCAACCTTCTTAAGGTAGTTCCTCTGCGAAAATCTCAACCAAAAGTTTACATACCATGTCCATGTTTAAAAGATTGATAATTGGTTTAATTAGTAATGAATACAATTAAAAACTACGCAATATTGACTCGGTAATAGTAGATAATACGATGAATATCATTTATTGCCGTAAAATATATTTTGTATTGTGTTTTTGATCGACCATTGCCAGTAAACTCTTTGCCGGGACTGTCCAGGCTTTGCCCCAATTGTTTTTTTTTCCAGGCTTTGCCAGGCTTTGCACCAAAATTGTGAAGGATTCTCATGGTTATATCATGGAAACTAGATGGTGAATCATTCTCATTTTTTTCACATTATTCGTGATATCTTACTGTACCTTACCCTCGTTTTTTTATCAATTTCTTAATTTTAGTTTTGACGGTAGAATTAATGATGCTCTGTTTGCCCATCATAACGCATTTGTTACGTGTAAACCAAGCCAACTTTAAGTGTAAATATCGCAGGTTTGGGGTGGTCAAACTTATTCAAATTGCACAGATGTTTGGATAATGTATTAAATAACGTATATGTCAAATTTCAACCATTTCTTAATTCAACTCTTCTGTGGAAGTACTACCTTAACATAGCCATTTTTAATTTCTGTTACATTCGCATAGCCGTGTTTGAAAAAAAATTACGCACCGTTAGTATAATAATTGAACTATCGTATAATCGAATATTTTGCTGAAAATAATATTACAAAAATGGCGAACTGTAGTAAAAAAGTTAAATTTTCGACCTAAAAAACCACTTCAATCATTTGTTATCAACAAATGGATAAACATATGTATCAAAAAATCATCCGGTCATAGGATACAAATGTCTATAGCTCTGTTCGAATCGAACAGAATCGAACGAATAAATGTTCAAATACAACTTACCTCGTTTCATAAAAAATAGTTTCAACAAAAACGCAAAAAAATAGCGTAAATCGCAGCGGGGTAATGCACCGTGGCATGGAGGGCGACTTGACCTTTCACAAAATCGACATAAATCGATCAATTTTTGGAGTTTTTACAAAATCTTTGTTGCAAATTAAATTTTAACTATAAAACTGCAATAAAAAAACGTATTGTTAACATTTTAAGTCTATGCTAAAATACATTGCAAAATCGCAAATTGATTAGATATTCCATCACTTTTCACGAAGCGCATCTCCAAATGATATACTTTTTCGAATCCTAGTATTCTAATCCACCAGAAGCTTCATCTAACGATACTTTCGTGTCGCGTATCCTTATCTCTGATGAACCAAACGTTCCTATCGATCAATCAATGCCTCGACGAAGAATTTTTGCTTCACATTACGAATGATCGCATCGTTTGGAAAATTCTTGTACTGCTCGAAAGAATTGGGTGTCAAAGGTCATGCATTCTCGAAATATTTTCAATTTGGGGCCGAGACAAATTTCGCATTTTCGCTCGTTAATGTTCGCGTACGGGCGCGCGAGCTGCAAATTCGTACACGTCGAACGGGTGGTTGGGAAAACCGCACGAGCCCCCGGCGGAAAAGAGGGGGATAGAATTTGCCTCAGCTCGAGCAGCAGCCACCCCTTGGCACCCAAACGCTCTGTCTTCTATTAACCCTCGAGTCAAGGCGAAGACGCTGACTAATATGTGGTGGTTTCCGCTCGTTTCACGCTCCCTTCTCTCGCCTTCGCGCTATCGCATCTCCCGCTGTATGGATGGATGGATGTGTGGTGGTGATGATGATGATGATGGTGACGATGGTGACGCTTTGTCCTCGTGCAGATGTCCAATCCCCGGTTGCGACGGCTCCGGGCACGCAACGGGAAAATTCTTGTCGCATCGCAGGTAAGATATTACACTTCACGTCATGATAGTGAGCCGCTTGAAAATTATCATGTTGAAGTTTGCATTGTTGCAGTGCAACGAAAATCCATCTTTATTTTTTCATTTATTTATTTTCGTTACTATCTAAATTATTATTTCGCAGTTTCAGGTTACGGGTCCTTAAGACGTTAGGCCACCGTAACGAGTATAAAATCGTGTGCGAATTTAACAATTTTTTTTTCGTCTGAAAAAGTGTTTCACTCATAAAATTAGTTACACATCTATTTAGTATGAATATCAAGCGGTTAGAAAATATATTTTTTTTTTCGATGTACAAAATGGCCGACAACTAATATTTTCTTTTGTTATCTTTTTTTCGGCGCTCCGCGGCGTGACATTTGGCATCCGCAATTTTTTACCTAGAACAAAAAACAAAAATTCTCGTCAATCTACATTAGAATACCTAGAGAAGTACGTACGGAATTTAAAAAATATTGTTTTATTCAAAAGTTGTAGGTATTCGAATTGAGTTGGAGGTATTTGAATGAATTTTCAGTGAAAAATTTCGTATAAAACTGCTCATAAAATGAAAAGTTTTCGATTAATCTAAAATTCCGTACGTACTTCTCTGCGAAATGCAATTGGGAACATAACTTCCAAATTTGAATTAAATCGAGTGAAAATTGTTGAAGTTATATTTGTCAAGCCAATTGGAAAAAAGATGTTTCGAGAAAAACGCGTTTAAAGTTTTAGGTACTGTATGGCCGTGCCAGAGATAGGCTTACGTTATACGCTCAAAGTCGGTGAAAAAAAAAATTTCTTTACATAAATCAAATAGTAACTTATTCTTATGACGATAAAGCACCGTTTTAGCGGAATAAAACGATTTTTTGAAAATTCTACTGTGGCCTTACCCCTTAATGAGGATCTTTAAAAATATTTCAGTCATGTAGCCTAAATGGGCAAAAAAAATAGGCAATGTGAAAAAAAAATAATCTCGCTGCATTCCAACGATACAAACTTCAATATCATTGAAAAATCGAGCTTTCTACAAAAAATGTTCTCCCTTGATTTATTTGATAATTAACCCTTCGACTGCACACTTCCGTCACGAACCTCTGACTGCACATGGGGTCAATCTGACCCCAGACGTTTTTCAGATCGTTGTATTTCGGTAAATATGAATTTTTTTTCTAGAGACGTTTTTTGTAGTTAATGGTCCTTATTTTATGGTCCAAAATGATTTTTTTGAGAAAAACAACAATCAGGTGCCTAAACATTCGTGCAAAGTGGGAAAAGTATTGAAAAATACGTACTTGCACGAAAAAGATCAACATTTTTTTTTTTAGTATAAAAACAGGCCTTTGAGGTTTTTAGCCCCTTCGTTGGCATTGACGCAATAGTGCGTCAAATAATTCCGTGCCCTGTGTGGCATTGACGCAATAGTGCGTCAACCTTTATTTCCATATTTAACTTGCTCTCATTTGGAATCGGAGCCTCACTCGGGGGTTTTTGGGCTCGCTGAATCCGAATTTGAAGTCAAAATTTGGAAATTCAAAATGGCGGATAAAAATAAAAAACTTTACTCGATTTAGATGAAAATTAGTACTCCGGGATTTTTGAGGTCGCTTATTACGAATCCGAACTTTAAATTTGAAAATTCAAAATGGCGGCGCTAGAATGGCGGCCAGAGATTGAAAATTTTACTCGATTTAGATAAAAATTGGTACTCTGGGACTTTCGAGGTCGCTTATGACGAATGTGAACACAAAATTCAAAAAATTTTGCGGATGAAAGTGCAAAAAAAGAGCTCGTGATCAGTGACCTACATAACCCATGAGTACCGTGTTTCATCTAAATCAATCTGTATTATTTGTATTTTCATTCGCCATATTTGTTCGTCATTGTGAATTCCTGAATTTCGAGTTCAGATTCGTAATCAGCACCCTCAAGACCCCAGAGTACAAATTTTCAGGATAAAAAAAATTTCCTGCCATTTTGGGCACTTTTTCTCGAATTCTCTCTGCCAACGAAAGGGTTAAAGAAGAAGGTTGGTAGATACGAAAAAAAAACAGTATCGACCGTCTTGCCAAAAAGTATATTTATTCGGAGGTTTGAATTTGAGCATTATCGGGATAGTGAACAATGAAAAAAATCGACTCCTCCGGCAGAGTAATTATTGAAAACGTATATTTTCCGCATTTTATTTTTACTACAATGACTTATTATTATTTACATTTACCGCAATCGACGCATGAGTACATTGGGTGCTCGTTGCACATAGCCCTCCTGCATAACGAACACTTGCTTCTGGTTTTATGATCCGCGTTCGAAATACATAATTTACTATAGTAGCGCAAAATATGAAATATCCGTAAGCATTTTCTATCATAACTCACTTACATGTAGTAATAAAACACCAAATTTTACGAAAAAAAAATGTTCACTTTCACCGCACTGAATAACTGGGGTCTCTTCGACCCCAGGTCCCTTTTTCGAGACCTACAGAGTAGGTAAACATTCGAACGCCGCCCTGCGACCGAATAGATTACCTCGTTTTGGGATACAGACATTTTAATTTAAAAAATGGAGTAAAAATGACCCAGTGTGCAGTCAAAGGGTTAATATCGACCACACGTTAAATTAGGATTCCGTAACTCGTCGAGTTCTCGCATAATTATAACATTGAATACCCGATTACTTTCCAAAAGTGAGAAAGTTTCATGTTTATACTAATTGTAAGATTTTAGCACAAGTATTTTACAAACACAGATAGCCATCAATATTTTACGAGTGACATTTTTTCGAATACCGTCGAGAATATAGCAGACAAAGCCTCGTCAAATTAAAAGCTGCGACGCTTTTTTTTCAACATCGCGATCGCTTCCAAAATTACGAGGCTAGCCTAAGGCCCTGAAAGTGAATTTTTCACGAGACCTTTGAATTTTGCGATATCGTCGCGGAAAATAATAATAATCGTACTAATAATATCAAATCATAATAATATGTAAACATGATAAAAAGTATTCTTTTTTATTTTAATTAAATATTTTACATAATTTTTCATTTAATATTTTTATCGAATATTTTATGATATTTTTTATTTTAATCAACTTTTATTATATAATTAAATTTATTGTCGTTAATTATAAAGAAATAAAATTAATTTTTTATATTTAAATATTATTGTATAGTAGTAGTAGTTTTTTAATTCTTTGTATACTCCTTTTGAGGGTGTTTACATAAATACCCCTCCCTTCTCATTTACACCAATTACTTTATATTGGTTATATTATATCTATCCTAGCTTCTAGTTTCTCTAATTGCCTGATATAATTGCATAGTTCCTTTGCCGGTTGCATTTTTACTTGCCCTTCTATTCAATTTCTAACCCCCTGATATTTTTCAGCCACTGCTCCAGTTTGTTTACTATTTCTTGATTTCGTTTTCCCTTGACTTCCGTACTCTCGCAAACGTCTCACATTTTCAACTGCCTGCTTACATATTCTACATTTGGGGTCTACATACTCTTTTTCCCGTCTTTTTCGACATTTCCGCATCTTATCTTTGCCCACGTTTCTTTCGATTCTCCGCTAATCATCTTGTCTTCCCAATAGATTTCCATGTGTATGCCTATTGTTCTATGTTAATATTTTTGCAATATGTTGACGCATCGATTTTGCTCCGATCGTATTGAATTTCTTATTTAACTTCAATTTTTTTCCGCCTCTTTCCATTTTTCTTTCCAGCTCCCTGACATTTAGATTCCATACGGGTTGCCAGATGCCCACTCGCGCTTTCCATTATTTCTTTTATTTATTTTCCCCATTTTTATGGGTTACCACTTATAATTGCTCTTACTTCTTCCCTTAGGCGTTTTTTTGCCACCTACCATCCCCCATCTTCATTACTTTAAGTAGATACCTTTCGTCCCTTCTTTTCCTCTCTTTGACCTCCATTCCCCTGCACCCCTTTTCCATTCGGAATATACAGTTTGGGTTGTTTTTACTAATTCCCATGGCCATTTTAACATACCTTGCTTGAAAGTTTTCCACCTGTTTCCTCCTCTTCCACCCCCAAATTTCGGATCCATACAGAATTTCACTTTTTCCAATTACTTCCATTAGATCCAGTCTTCTTTTGGGGCTACTAATTCTCATACGCTTAACCCCCCATGCCGCGTTTATGACTATGTTAATGTTTCCCTTTAGTATTTTAATGTGCTTTTCAAAGGCGTTTCCCGTAGATAACCATATTTCCAAATATTTGTACTCCTTGACTATTTCCAGATTATTATCATAGGATTAAATTTACTATAGTTGATCAATAAAAAATAATTTTTTTTTATCATAATAAATAATGAAGAATGGAAATGTCATTTGGGTTTGTTTGGGCTTATATATTCAATCAGTTTTTGGCTATTGAATAATAGATAATCTATAACAACAATACATTAAGGACAGGTTACCGCCGAGAGGCATGAAAAATGCATGAACTTCGGATTTTTTTTTATAAAAAATAAATACTATTGGAAATGAGTTTCGATGTCTTTTATTCTTCAATCAATGGAGAGTAAATGCCAATTTTATTTATTTGAAAAAAAATTAAAAATCACAACTCCATTTCCCGTCAAAAAAAGCAATGCACGGCGTGTTTTGGTCTGCGCAGGGCGCTCCACAGCCTTGTCAATTCATCTGAAACAAAAAGCCCTGGATAACAAAATGGCAATGGTTTGAAACAAAAACCCAATTTTTTTGCCCGGTTTTTTCTTGATCGATGGACGAAAAAAAAAATTCTGAATCAAATTTTGACAAAAATCGCTTCCTGATGGCCCCGCAAATTGAATTTTCTTTTAATTGAGCAGAGATTCATGTGAATCGGTTTATCCGTTGAAACTATAGCGCGCTGAAAAATGCTGTTTCAAGAAAAACGCTCCGACCCGCTACCTGTTTTCCAGCCGGCGGACGGTTCCGCTCAACAGGCTGTAAATTCTAAAATACTTTAAATATGAAAATATCCTTATACCCACGTGTTCTAAAATCTTTAAGGCATAATCACAGTATAACGGATCGAAAAATAGCTGATTTGTTGCGATTTTTTTTCGCCGGTTAAAATAGGCTAATCAGTCTGATTTTTTTATGTCAAATCAAAGCACTCTTGAAGTACAGAAAATAATTTTTTACACTTTTATTTTTATTTTTTTTACATTTTTTGTAACAAAAAATCAAAACTTCGAAAGAATTTTACCCGAAAGACCAAAACTCCGAAAATCTGAGCCGGGCCGGGTCGAAATTCTGAACTTTGAATGATCAGAACGCTCAAAACTCCGAAAGAATACTACCCCGAAAGATCAAAAATCCGAAAGAGCGTTAGACGAAAAACCAAAATTCCGAAAATCTGAACACTGTCAAAATAATTCGGCTATGGTTCATAACCTTTCCAAGTTTTTGGTTTTTAAACTCCAAGTTTATGGTTTCTAAACTTTCCAAATAATTCGGCTATAGTTTTTAAACTTTCCAAGTTTTCGATAAATCGACGAATTATTTAAAGCATTTTTTTTATTGAGAAGGGATTTTACGTCAACTTTGAAATTTGTCTGGATAATGTTATACGTTCTACATCATTGACAGTCAACTGTAGACTTGACTTTGTGTAGACTTTCGCTGGCATGATCTTGACAAACCTTGTAATTTCGGAACATTAAAATTAGGAATTTTAAGCCGTCGGCGCATTCAAAGTTCGGAATTTCAACTCGACCCCCATCTTAAGATCATGCCAGCGAAAGTCTACACAGTTGAATGTAAATTATGTAGAATATATAACATTGTCTAGACAAATTACCAAATTTACGCAAAATCCAAATTTAAACAAATTTCCAAATTTACGCAATTTCCAAATTTACGCAAAAAAAGCAATCTTGAAATAATTGGTCGATTCATTCAAAATTTTGAAACTTTTAAAACTTCCATATCCGAATTATTTTGACGGTGTTCAGATTTTCGGAGTTTTTATTTTTCGGGGTACTATTCTTTCGGAGTTTTGAGCCCTCTGATCATTTAAAGTTCGGAATTTCAACCCGGCCCGATCTTGAATTTCGGAATATTAACCTTCTAAATTTTAAACTGTCGGAGCATTCAAAGTTCGGAATTTCAACCCGGCCCCTAAAAAGATTATTAACCAGTATGAAAGCCTATCTTGCCATGGAGGTTTTCTTAAATCTAAATTGACAAATTGGCGGCGGTTTGAAAGAAAAATATCGAATGTAGCCTATAATTTCGACAGTTTTTCGTTTTAAAAAAATGAAGATTTCAAACAAACGAAAAAAAGCTTCCATAGTAAGATAAAAATGGCGTAAAGAATGTTGTATCAAAATTCGAGACGGATAGCTTAAGGTAGTTCCTCTGCGAAAATCTCAACCAAAAGTTTACATACCATGTCCATGTTTAAAAGATTGATAATTGGTTTAATTAGTAATGAATAAAATTAAAAACTACGCAATATTGACTCGGTACTAGTAGATAATACGATGAATATCACTTATTGCCGTAAAATATATTTTGTATCGTGTTTTTGATCGACCATTGCCAGTAAACTTTTTGCCGGGACTGTCCCCAATTGTTTTTTTTCCAGGCTTTGCCAGGCTTTGCACCAAAATTGTGAAGGCAATGGTTATATCTTGGAAACTAGATGGTGAATCATTCTCATTTTTTTTTTCACATTGTTCGTGATATCTTACTGTACCTTATCCTCGTTTTTGATCAATTTCTCAATTTTAGTTTTGACGGTAGAATTAATGATGCTCTGTTTGCCCATCACAACGCATTTGTTACGTGTAAACCAAGCCAACTTTAAGTGTAAATATCTCAGGTTTGGGGTGGTCAAACTTATTCAAATTGCACAGATGTTTGGATAATGTATCAAATAACGCATATGTCAAATTTCAACCATTTCTCAATTCAACTCTTCTGTGGAGGTACTACCTTAAAGAAAATTAGCGTCTCGTTGACCCAACGAAACAAAAAGCACCAAGCTTCTCCGTTTCAGACACGCGAATTTTCTTCGTTGTGTTACAGCGCATCGGGTTGTCCATTGGCGAATCGGAACAAGGCGCGAGTATTGGAGTCCGGCGGTACGATCGAGCAGCACAAGGCCGCGGTAGCAGCGGCGACCGCCATGAAATTCGAAGGTGTGAATTGTCCCACCCCGGGTTGCGACGGTATAGGCCACGTGAACGGTTCCTTCTCGACGCACAGATCAGCGTCGGGATGTCCAATAGCGGGGCATTCCATCAAAAAGCCCAAATACGATGACATAAGCATGTACAGCAAAGGAATCACCGGTGAGGACATAACACACGAGGAATAAGACTCGCAACTATAGCCGAGATTTAGTGGCGGGGGTTGAAAGAAAACACGGAACGAAAGATCGATCGAACCAAACCAAAAAAAAATGAACAAAAAACGACAAAATACGATCGATGACGTCCGCCTAAAGCCCAAATCTCGAGAATTATTCCGAGCTTTTTTTCCTCAAAATCGTTTTGTCACTTTTTCACGTTTCGTGTGTGCGCCAAAAAAAAAAACGACAACGACGACGAGTCGAATAACGCACGAGAGACCGCCGACGTACACTCGAGAGATCGAGGACGCGGAGTAGAAAAAAAAATGCCCACGCTTTTGGGACACAAGAGTCATTCGATTCCGTTGAAATAACGTCATCGGTAAATTGAGAGAGAGAAAGAGCACACGAGGCGAAACGCGTATCGGGCCGCCCATTTTTTCTCCATGTCAACCAAGAGTATCCATGATTTTTGCACACCACTGATCTAGCTCGTCGTGTCGACAGTTTTCATTCCATTTTTGTATTTTCAAAGCTAAGCCATACTGTCGATGTTGAAGCTCCGTCCGATTTCTTTTCGCGGACTGACTAGTCACACCTGCGAAATTTTTACTATTTTCCCCAGCTGAAACGTCCGATTTGAAAGAATTCGAAAAAAAAAGACTCCAAACACCCACGGATGTGTCGATCAGCCGAACTCTGTCCAAAAGTCACGAAAACGTTTTCGGCGACGTGCAAGACGAGCGAACAAAAAAGCAGCAACGAAACGAAGCCCCGTTTTGCCTCGTGGATGTAAATTCTTTTTACGCGCGTCAAGAGAATGAGACAGACGAGAGAAAAACGAAGTTGGTAGCGTTAACTCGAAAGCTCACGCTATGCCACGCTCTGCTCCGCTATATCCCCGCAATGATGTGCTGTCATACCAATAAGAATCGAACTAGCCCCCATCCCAATTGTCCCTAAATCTCACTTATATATATATACCTTCGGACACATCCGACCCACAATGACGAATACTCTTCTTCTGAATGATTCGACACTTCCGATACACAATCTACATTCTTATTTCTCTCCCCGTCCGATTCTTCCTCAGCAGACTCACCAAGATGATTTTACGACGACGAGCGAAACGATCAAACCGAATAGACCCAATTTTCCCACTTTGTCACGTTTTTTTTGTTGTCCTAACAGTATTTGTGTACGAGGATATATCGTGAGAGAGAGAGAGAGAGAAAGAGAGAAAAAAGAGAGAGAGTGAGAGAGACGCGTACGTTTTAAAAGCCCCTCAAATACGAGCCCTCGACGACGCCGCATATATACGAGGATGAAAAATAATCTATTCTGATTTATTCTGGGATTCACGATCAGCTCCTCCTTTCCTGTCATTCAGCTTTGAGGAGAACAGTTACTTTTGAAGGTAAGGGACTGACGTACTCGCCACTTGTTTCTATGTGTTTTTTCTCGGTGTTTACGTAACAAGAACAAAAACAAGCAAAACAACAACAACAACAAAAACGATCAAAAGAAGAAAAGCAAACAGCGACAAAAAAAAAGTATTACACACGAGTGTCTTTGATCGTACGAAACGATGACCGAGTGTTGGCATTTTTTTCTTCTGTCCTTTGAGGGAGGCTGCCACTTTAAAGGCCGGAAATGAGGGTGAATGTCGACAATTTTCTTTCGATAAACAGTTGGCAGAAGGGAAATTCCGTTTAGTGATCTTTATTCTACATTTCTTCGAGTATCTTTGCAAATTTTTTCGCGAGATTTTTCAACCGGAAGGTGGCGCTAGATGAAGCCAGTCACCTTTGAAAGGAAAGGTTGCGAGGTCGATCTCTCCGATTTCGATGAAATTTGGCATGCTTGTAGAATGGGTAAAAATACGCGACACGTGTTTTTTGATATCTGCAGAACCCGATTTTTAAGGGGTGAAACGCACCCTCGAAAAATAGGGGTGGTTTTCGTTTTTCGTCGATAACGTTCTCGTTCTCATCTCCAATGTACACGGAAAAATAAACATTGTTGCAATTTGAATTTTTTTCATATCTCGTACCGTTCAAACGTTATCGACGAAAAACGAAAAACACCCCTATTTTCGAGGGTGCGTTCCACCCGTCAATAATCGGGTTCCGCAGATATAAAGAAATACGTGTCGCCTATTTTTAGCCATTCTACAAGCATGCCAAATTTCATCGAAATCGGAAAGATCGACCTCGCAACCTTCCCATGTGAGTGTCCCACGGCCGGCAACCATTTTTTTACCTGCAACGAAAATTCAGCATAATTTGAGGTCTGAATGAAGCTTTTCTTCGAACTACGTAGAGAAATCGGAAAATATCGATTTTTGATCAAATGGTGGATGTTTAAAAAAATTGTATCCATGAAAAATTGCCGAAGTTCGCCTTTTTCTCTAAACTGGTAGTCTCCCTCAATTCCGCATCGACAAGTCAGCTCGACTGCAACGCGTGTTTTCTACGCAACCGGATGTCTATCGCTTGCAATGCAACGTGACAATTTTTGCCACATGAGATTTAGTTGGAATCGACACACGCCAACACTCGGAGTCTCCCTTCGTTCTTCTGTTATCTGGTATGATGGCACCTCACGCTAATTTTCCCTACAATGATCCTTGAAGAAAAAACGTTAAGTATATATATATATATCGCATAACCCCAAGAAAAAAGAACCCCTTCAGAGCGTCGTAAAGCGAGACGACGAGAGAGACCACACACGCGTTGGATCCCGCAGGGTGAGCGCTTGGACAACGCCAAAAGAGAGAGACAGAGAGAGAAGGAGAGATTTGTTTCTCTCTCGTAGATCTCGGAAAGTGTCCGCTCGCGCAAACGTGAAAGACAAACGTAATAACGATTTGTTGTTCAATCAACCCTCTCCACTAAACCTCTATATATACTTAATTACATTGTTTATACATATATATATATACATGTGTGGGTACGTGCGCGTGTCTGTGTATGTGTGCGTGTGCGTGTGTGTGCGCTGCTACTGCTTACCCACATGTATTTTGTCTCGTGCCACCTTCAACTTGAACGTTGGAAAGAAAACGCCTCCTCGCACACCACTTTGCAAAGCTATACATATACATGCATTTATATATTATTAAGTGTGGTAAAAAGAAATCCATTAATTTTGCCTTCAATTTCAGGCAAAAATAAGGGATTTCTTTTTACTAGACTTAATGTGTGATATATATATATAATGGCTTATATATCTATGCGAATGTAAAACACGAAGTAGCACTCTAATTACCAAAGGAGATCCTCGAGTCTGCTGCTATACCAGCAGGTCTACATCGACACCCCAACCCTATTTTTTGTTCATATACGTCAATCAGTCGTCATTCGAAAAAAAAAAACACGACTCTCGACTCGTATCACCATCGACGTCTCTCTCGCTCGTACTTTACTACCCCGAAATCCTCTCTCCTTCGCTTTGTGATGATTGCACATGAGAGAATAAGGCGCAATAATCGTTTAGTATCTTAGTATCAGTCTCGGTCGATATCAAGATTAATTATTGATGAATCAAGATTTGGGATTGGAAGCAATCAAGGTTTGGGATTGGAAGCAATCAAGGTTTGGTATTGAGACGTCAGGATTCGGATTATTGAATAATCAAGGCTCGTGACTCTGAGATCGTGAGATTCGTTACCGAGAATTAAGGCTCTTGATTGAGAAATCATGATTCAGAATTTGAGAATCAAGTCTCGTGATAAGAAGAAATCAAGATGTATTTGTAGAATCACAAATCGAAAAAATCAGGATGTACATATGATTGTAAAGTCACAAATCATAGAAATCAGGATGTACGGATGATTGTCAAATCACAAATCAAAGAAATCAGGATTTACGGACGATTGTAAAATCAAGAGTCGTAGTGAAATATTCAAGATTCATGACTGAAGGATCAAGATTTATTATTACAAAATCGAGAATCAAGATTTTCCTGAGGGATTACATTTTATAATCACAAAATCAAGATTCCTGATAAGGAGAAGTCAAGATGTAGATGTGATTGTAAAATCACAGATGAAAGAAAGCAAGATGTATATATGAGTGGAAAATGAAAACTCGTAATTGAAAATTCAAGATATATGATTCAAGGATCAAGATGCATTATTACAAAATCGAGAATCAAGATTCAGTTGAGAAATTACGTTTCAGAATTTAATAATCAAGTTCCGTGTTAAGGAGAAATCATTATGTGTTTGTGATTGTAAAATCACAGATCAAAGAAAGCAAATTTAAAAAATCAAGATGTATATATGATTGGAAAATCAAGAATCGTAATGAAAAATTCAAGATTTATGACTGAAGAATTAAGATTTATTATTACAAAATCGAGAATCAATATTTAATTTCGAAATTACATCTTATAATAACGAAATCAAGATCCGTGATAAGGAGAAATCAAGATTTATATGTGATTGTACAATCACAAATCAAAGAAATTAGTATGCATATATGAGTGGAAAATGATGATTCGTAGTGAAAAATTCAAGATTCATGATTGAAGGATCAGAATGTATTATTACAAAATCGAGAATGAAGATTCAATTGAGAAATTGCGTTTTAGAATTTAAAAATCAAGCTCCGTGCTAAGAAGTAATTATTATGTGTATGCGATAGTAAAATCAACGATCAAAGAAATCAAGATGTATATATGATTGGAAAATCAAGAATTCGTAATGAATCGTTCAAGATTCATGATTGAAGAATCAAGATTTATTTTTACAAAATCGAGAATCAAGATTCAATTGAGAAATTACATTTCATAGTAATGAAATCAAAATCCCTGATAAGGAAAAATCAAAATGCATACGTGAGTGTAAAATCACAGATCACAGAAATCAAGATGATATCTGAGTGAAAAATCAAGATTCGTAATTAAAAATTCAAGATCCATGATCAAAGAATCAAAATGTATTATTACAAAACCGAAAATCAAGATTCAATTGAGAAATTACATTTCATATTAATCAAATCAAGATCTGTGATAAGGAGAAATCAAGATCTATATGTGATTGTACAATCACAAATCAAAGAAATTAGGATGTATGTATGATTATAAAATCAAGAATCGTAGTTAAATATTCAAGATTCATTATTGAAGAATTAAGATTCGTTATTACAAAATCGAGAATCAAGATTCAATTGAGAAATTACATTTCATAATTGCAAAATCAAAATCCCTGATAAGGAAAAATCAGATTGTGTACGTGAGTGTAAAATCACAGATCACAGAAATCAAGATGTATATATGAGTGAAACATCAAGATTCGTAATTAAAAATTCAAGATTCATGATCAAAGAATCAAAATTTATCATTACAAAATCGAGAATCAAGATTCAATTGAGAAATTACATTTCATAATAATGGAATCAAGATCTAAATGTGATTGTCCAATCCCAAATCAAAAAAATATTAAATGCAAGAAATCAGGACGTACATATCATTGTAAAATCGAGATTCCCAATTAAAAATTCAAGCCTCATGATCAAAGAATGCAAATTCAATATAAAAAAATCAAGATTGTTTCCAAAATCAGAAGCGTTTGCACAACACGTCCTCCTGTTGTAAGAAATTCTTCAAATTCAACCAATTCAAAATAAATAAAAAAAACGATCGTTAGAATGAAAACAGCACCAAAAAATTTGCAATTTCGTTATCTGTTCTCCAGCAAGCACTTTATCAAGATCAAATATTCTCTTTACGAGACATTACAAAAATGCAATCTTCGATTACT
Organism: Ophion ellenae; assembly: GCA_963210295.1. NCBI lineage: Eukaryota > Metazoa > Arthropoda > Insecta > Hymenoptera > Ichneumonidae > Ophion > Ophion ellenae. The sequence goes on along the minus strand of OY723386.1, from coordinate 43,757,442 downwards.
CACTATGCTTGTTTAAAAGACATTCGAGACTTTTTTTCGCATATGAGATAAGTGCAGCAAGGTGGGATTTTTGTTTGTGAATCAAAGGAGAGAGGAAGGAAAAGAAGAAGGAGCGACACAGATAGGTGATAAGAGTAACAAGAGCCTGAGATCTCGCGAGCCGAATAAAATGGGATAGAGATTGTTTTGTTGGTGAGAGCGGCTGCGTTAAAAGGGGCTTGTCTCTCGATTCAGGGGTGGATGCCGGTGGTGGTCCGGCACAGGGTGGTCCGTTGGGTGCGGGTCAGGGGAGTACCAGCGGTAGCGGACCTGCTGGTTGTGGCGGTCAGGGCGAGGATCTCTACTCATTGGAGGCAGAGATCACCGAGTTACAGAGGGAGAACGCCCGTGTCGAGTCCCAGGTACTGCGTCTGCGCTCCGATATCGCCTCTATGGAAAATCAACTGAAGCACGGCGACAAGGTAAGATACGAGGCTCAGCCGGTATTTGGGAGCTTTCATTATTCCGCAATCGGTCCCTTACCCTCCACCGATCACCTATCTTTAATTACCACTGTCGTTTTTCGAAACATCAACAAAAGTACGGAAATATTCAAATCTTACTATTTCCATTGCCTTCTCGTCAAGACTCAATTGCAATTAGTTGATTCCATTACAAAAATTCGCGGACTAGAGCCTTCAAAAATCGAAAAAAAATTGTTACCGATTGCTGGCACAAAAAGTCCCTGCTCCTTTCGAAATCCCACAAACTTTTCTTAATTCAAAAAATATTTAGGGACAGGCACAATGCAATTGAATAATTAATTTCTCGTAGAGGACGATTCAATGATAATACGATAATTCGATTTAATTAATACGATGTAATATTTAAATTCATTCGCTCGATCCGTGACCGCTTGCTGGAACAAACATTTCCTCTTGTACCCGAAGCTGCTCTGATATAGAAAGAATTAATTTTATCATATCTATTCCCCCATTCCTGAGTTCCATGGGTTAAAAATCTGAAATAATTCTTTAAAGTAGCCATCAACGAGTACTTCCAATGAAAATTATTGTGCTTCCGGTAGAATGATTAGTTTCAGAAGAAAAAAAACGCTTTCTTGACTATATTCGAAAAATGTAATATTAAGTATAGCTCATTACCAATGTTTCCAAATTACCGTTGTTCAATGGAGAAAATATTGAATTCCCAAACTATTTCAAAGTACTCAAGTTTTAAGGGGTTACACCAACCTCGTGGCCAGAAAAAGAGGAATGTTCGTGATTTTTTAAATGGAAACACAGCTGCAGGTGTTCCATTTTTTTTCTACATCAAAGAGTATGTTTTTAGATGTCTTTTAAAACTTTCGTATTGAATAATATTTATTAATGTGGTAGATACAATGATTTGTGCAGGCCCCAGTTTGAAAAATAGTCGCGGTGACCACCGCTGTTCAGAAATAAAATCATCCACTGAGAAGAAGAAATCGTTGAATGTGCAAAATGCATTTTGTTGCCTCAAAATTTTGTTGTTTTAACAGTTGCTCAGACATGCTTAATAAGCTACAGTTCACACCACTAAAACTATCAATTAGATTAACAAAACGTTTGTTATGCCAATCAAAAATCAAGTTGAACGAATTTGAAGATACATTTTGTTAAACCAGCTGAATTTTGGTTGGATAAGTGAATTTTTTTTCAGTGCCGAAACAAAAAACCAAGCGCATTTAGTTTTTGCATGAAATTATCGAGTGCTTGGACAAAGTATCGAACGAAGTATCGATTTTTGCAAAAAAATGACCGCAGTCTGAATTCAAAATTTGGATTTTCGGGGCCGGGTTGAAATTCCGAACTTTGAATGATCAGAACGTTCAAAACTCCGGAAGAATTTTACCCGATAAACCAAAATTCCAAAAATCTGAACACCGTCAAAATAATTCGACTATGGAAATTATAAAATTTTCCAAATTTTCAATAAATCGACGAATTATTGCAAGAATTTCTTTTATCAAGAATTAATTACGTCAATTTTGAAATTTGTCGAGACAATGTTATACGTTCTGCATCATTTACAGTCAACTGTGTAGACTTTCGCTGGCATGATCTTCAAAAACGTGTAATTTCGGAACATTAAAATTAGGAATTTTAAACCGTCGGAGCATTCAAAGTTCGAAATTTCAACCCGTCTCCGAATTTTCGGCGAAAAAACTCCTTTCAAGCAGTGCTTTTTGATGTGTGAAAAAAGCTTCTAAAGCTTAAAATGGCTCGGTGCAATGAATTTCGGGATATCGCGATCACGTGAAAATTTTCCGACATAATTATCGCAACGTTATATTTTGAGAATCCGTCAAGTCAAAAATCAACATTTCAAAAAATTCCCAGCCCTTAAACAAGCTTTCCGATCGTCGCCATCTTCCTCTCGAGTTAACATTCCGCCCGCTTAATTTCAGGAGACGAACGTGATCGCCCAGCGCAACAACAATCTCAAGGATTACTACCACTCGTTGCGGGAGAACGTGATAACGATATTGGAACACGTGCGCATGCCGAACGCCCCGGGCAGCGCTCACCAGGAGAAAATGAGCCACGAAAATTTCGACAGTTATCTGACGAAGCTCCAGACCTTGTACACACCCGACGGCTACTGTGCCGACGAGAGCAACAGGCCTATCTACGAGTCCGTCAAAACGGCCCTTCAGGACTTTACCGTACTGCCGACACCCATCTGAGACCACCCTCAATAATCGCGTCGGGCATAAAGATCCCTGCGTCGATCGACTATCGCACGCCTCCAACGAGCTACCTCCGTGACGCGAGGCGAGATCGACTGAGACTCGTGGCGCTCGATCCGTTTGGCTCGATCGATAATACGCGCTGCGAGATGGCAGCAGCGCAGGTGCTAAGAATCCCCCCCACCCCTCCTTACCCGACCAGCGTTGTGTGTGTCACGCGACGGTAAAATGGTGAAGCTACGAAGGGCCAGAACTATCAGAATTATAAATCGACACGATTTATTGTAAATATTGACAGAAAGGGGAAAAAAACTACGGTTGAACGGATCCTCCGGAAGCGTTGTAAATAGATTCGACTTCTAACCTAGAATCACGTGTAAAAACGAAAACAGTAAGGATAGTCCTATATGCTTAAACGTGTACATCGCTGATTGGAAGAAACAAAAAGCTCGCTTGATCAGCCCCCGGATGATTGTCGATGTTGAATAGGTGTCTGAAAAAAAAAACTCGTGTTTGATCGAATGGGAAAAAGCTCGTTGCGACGACGGATAGCAATATTGGTAGTGATCGATGATCGAAAAGTGAAAAAAAGAAAAGACGTTTTTATCACACAATCTTGGGATTCGTCATCGAACGGAAAGTTAATCGTTCGCCCAGCTCGGTAATGGAATAAGCGTCGCATATATCCATCGTCACTGTTACGAATTCTGTCATTATGAACATACATACACACATATATATATATATATATATATATATATATATATATATATATATATATATATATATATATATATATATATATATATATATATATATATATATATATATATGTACATATGTATACACGAGCGCGCATAGCGGCTGAGGCAACAACTATTAGCGGTAGAAATATCTTCTAACCTATCAGACTTGGGAGAAAACTTTTCCTGCCAAAGTTGCATAGTTCGAAGCGCATCATCGAGCGATGGCTGCGAGATTCATCCAGGTCGAGACGCTTCGAAGATTTCAAGGTCACCTCTAGTTTTTAAATGGGACCACTATTTTTTGTTTCATCATTTTACGAAGGAACTAAAAATAAGTTCGCACACCAAATTTCAACATTATCGATCGAGGTTTGACATGAAAAATCGATAAAACAGGAATTTCAATGTTTTAAGCGTAAAATCGATTGACAGAATGGTGCAAACACTTGCTACTATGAAAGATGCTCAAAGTGATGGCCACAACTTTCAACGCACATTTGCAATCTGATTCTCATTGATTCGCTCAGCATACACAATGGTCGCTTGCGTTGCATTCTTGTGACATTCTCCGTAAATTAAGACCGTATCCGCTTGCTGTTAGTAAGGAACCATTTTGTGGAAAATTTAATTGTGTAGTGGCAGAAGGGAATTCCGTCGTAGTACTTTTCATTAAGGGGTTAGGCCACAGTAACGGGTATAAAATCATGTGCGAATTTAAGAATCTTTTTTCGTATGAAAAAGTGATTCACTCATAAAATTAATTACACGTATATTTAGTATGAACATCAAGCTGTTAGAAAATATATATTTTTTTGCGTACAAAATGGCCGATTTTTTACCTAGAACGGAAAACAAAAATTCTCGTCGACCTACATCAGAATACCTAGAGAAGTACGTACGGAATTTAAAAAATATTGTTTTATTCAAAAGTTGTAGGTAGAACTTAAGAAATGAATTTTCAGTGAAAAATTTCGTTATAACTGCTCATAAACTGCTCATTAAATGAAAAGTTTTCGATTAATCAGAAATCCCGTACGTACTTCTCTGCGAAATGCAATTAGGAACATAACTTTTAAATTTGAAGTAAATCGAGTGAAAGTTGTTGAAGTTATTTGTCACGCCAATTGGAAAAAAAGCTTTTTCGAGAAGTTTCGAGTAGTCGGCCATTTTGTACATCGAAAAAAAAAATATATATTTTCTAACAGCTTGATATTCATACTAAACAGATGTATAATTAATTTCATGAGTGAGTCACTTTTTCATGCGAAAAATAATTGTTAAATTTGCACATGATTTTATACCGATTCCTGTGGCCTAACCCCTTAAAGAGAACGCACATTATTATGGAAATCACAAACTTCTCACTGCTTTCCAAAACGAGTTGATGAGATTATGGTTGCAAACAGTGTAAACGAAGCCGTACGACTTGCCTGGATTTTCCTTAGTATTAAGGGGTTAGGCTACTGTAATCACTCGAAAATCAGGATTGCTTGAAAAAATTAATTTCGAATGAATAAGTAAAATGATTGAAAAATCTTTCGGACATTCATTTGTATGTACATCAACAAAGTTGTGTACCAAATTTCATTTAAAAAACTATTAATAATCACAAAAGTTATAAGCAATCTCGTGAATGACCTTTGAACGTTATCAGCTCAACGGTGTACTCGATTTTGACCTCCTGGTTCATTCGAAACGAAAAAAAAAAAACGATTTTTTTCTCAAAATACTTAATATTGACTAAGACTTGACCGAGCTTTTTATCGTTATCGTGTTTCAATCATAAAAAAATACAATGCGAATTTTATTTCGATTTTTCGAGGAAAAATAACATCATCATTGTCGATACCCAATGAAAAAAAAAAATGTTAAGAAGAGAAACGTCTGTCAAGACTAAACTACTATTACGCTGAATAAGTTAACCAAATTTCAAGTCAATCCATTCATTAGATGTCGAGAAATCGTGTACACCGATCGATATCCCCACCCCTCTGACTTCACTGGTAGCGAGCCGCGCTTACCTCTGCAAGTATATCTATACTGCTGGGGTAACCCAAACAAACCCAAACAAATTCGATATCTCGTAAACTATCGGAATGCTCCAAAAATCCCTTCAGGGGATGTCTTTATATATTAAATGGAACATCCGTGCAAAATTTCACCTCAATCGGAGGTAACAGCTATTCGGAATTACAGCCGACTTTCCTCTACAATTTCAGTTGCCTCAAGCGACGAACAATTTTATGAAATCTTCACAGTAGCCGAACCCCTCGATCAATTTTAGGCTGGACACGCATAATCATCTTTTTGTCGATTTGTCGTACTAAATCTTGATCGACCATCTTGAAATTTGAGAAGCATGTCATAATAATCACACGATAGATAATCACCGACAAAACATCACGACCATAAAATATCACAATCCGATTATTCTCCCCACGCGAGAGTGGATTTGTTTGGGTTTGTTTTGTCGTGGTGATATTTTTGTCCGTGATATTTTGTCGTGTGATCAGGTGACATGGAACCGAAATTTGGCGTGTGAACTTATTTTGAGTTATTTGATAAAATGCTGACAAAAAGTCGTGGTCGCTTTTAAAAAAATGGAGGTGCCCTTGAAAACTCCGAAGCGCCTTCACCTGGATGAATCTCGTAGCCTCTACTCGATGGTTCCCTTCGAACTATGCAACTTTGGTAGGAAAATTTTTCTCCCAAGTCTGATAGCTTAGAGAATATTTCTACTGCTAATAGTTATTGCCTCACCTGATATATACACGCTCATATATATATATATATATATATATATATATATATTCATGGTGTAATTTAAAAGCATTAATACACAGCTCCCTACTAATCCCTACTATACAGATATTAGTGTTAGCGAAGGGTATAATCAATTAGCATTGAGAGAGAAAAGCGAGCGGCCACCCACGCTATGAGTGCTATTGTCCATAGTCTGTAAATATCATTATTATTTGAGCCATTAAGAAGATAAAATATTCGAAAATATCACGTGTAAGGTTTTATCGATGAATGCGCGAGCGTGGATTAGTTCGTAAGTGCCACGATAAAAACGAATTATGTGAAGAAAAAAAAAACAAAAGAATCGCGAAAGAGACGGTGTAGTCGCGCGCACACAATTCAAACCGCCCTGCACAATTCCCGCGGCCAGTCGCGAATTTTCATCGTATCTAAGATGTATATTATAACGAATTTAATATTGCCAAAGAAGATGGAAAAAAAACCAGACTATAGAGATATGTTTTTTTCCCGTTAGAATTAAAGGATCGACGCGTGGCAGAATTTATTGCGGCCGAATATTATTATTATTATCACGCAAGGAACTCTCGCGTTCGACTCAATTACACGAAAGGGTATTAATAAATATATGATATATAAATACATACATGGGTGTACACATTTATTTCTCGCTTCTTTGAAAAATTCAATGGTTACTTATCAACGTGCGAAGGACGATTTTCATGAAAAAAGAAAAAGACTCCATCGTTTTTAATTACCTCGTGAATAATGGGGATTATTTTGTAGGTTGAAATCGTTCTCGTACTATGTAAATAAATTTTGAATTTTACGAAGCAAAGCAAGAAATTAATTTGTACATTATATATATATATATATATATATATATATATATATATATATATATATATATATATATATATAATGTGTACATGTAAAATTGCCACCTTCTTTTCCGGCAGGAGGTGCTAAGTACGATCGTGCAATAATTATAATAAGTTTTCTCTATTCATGAATTAGCGATAGTTTATTTATTTCAAATTTGTTACCACATACACTTATTCACCGTTTCGTTTGTAACTCGGTGACGTATGTGTGTTTGTATACATACACGCTCATATTTATAATTGCTCAAGATTGCATGGTTTACGGTCCAAGTTGTCACGAACTTCACCGTTTTTCCGCTGTCCAATTATTTTCTTGTTATTGTTATTTATATCGAATACGAAACACAAATTTTATTTTGCAAGAGGGAAGGATCGAGAGATTTGCAATACCGAGGCTCGATATTTAATTTCTCGTAACATATGTCGAAAATTCAGATGGAGAAATGCATGTTTTGTTTTGGACAAAAGTAAAATATTCAAAATTCGTCATTTTTGTGAGGAAAATATGGCAGTGACTGAAGAGATCATTGAAACACTGTTTGGTTTGGGTATGTTGAAAACGGGACACAATCAGCAGTGTTAAGGGAGGAGATCCCTTTGGGCAGCCGAAGATAAGCGAAATTTCAGAATTCATTTGGGTTGGAACTATAATTCCACATAGTTAAAATTTAATCTACATATTATTGCAGCTTTTGATTTTTCGATTTTTTTTTTCATTTGAGAAAATGCCGTCTGTACGATACGTGCTTCAGAGATCGTTGTCACTTTAATGCCACGGCGTACAATGTAGCGTCTGGTGCATTGATCTGAAACATCAGAGCCAAAAAGTTTTAGATTTTTAGAAATCTAAAACCCAAACAAACCCCCGTGCTCTATGTGAAAGTTCCTTGAAAATTACTTTAAAAAACTACTTTTTCATTGAAAAATACTCTAGTAAGAATTATTGTAAAAAACGACTTTTCCATTAAAAAATATTATAGCAAAAATTATGTTTGAAAACGACTTTTTCATTGAAAAATACTATAGTAAAAGTTGTTTGAAAGAACGACTTTTTCATTAAAAAAAAAACCATAGTAAAATTGTTTGACAAAACTACTTTTAAAGTAAAAAACATCATAGTAAAAATTATTTGAAAAAAAAAACGACTTTTTCATTAAAAAATACTATAGTAAAAATTGTTTGAAAAAACGACTTTTTCATTTAAAAAAAACTATAGTGAAAATTGTTTGACAAAACTACTTTTTCAGTAAATAATACTCTAGTAAGCATTATTTTAAAAAACGACTTTTCCATTAAAAAATGTTATAGTAAAAATTATTTTAAAAAACGACTTTTTCATTAATAAATACCATAGTAAAAGTTGTTTGAAATAACGACTTTTTCATTAAAAAAAAAAAATATAGTAAAAATTGTTTGAAAAAATTACTATCCCAGTAAAAAATATCGTAGTCAAAATTATTTGAAAAAACGACTTTTTCATTAAAAAATACTATAGTAAAAAGTGTTTGAAAAAACGACTTTTTCATTTAAAAAAATACTCTAGTAAGAATTGTTTGAAAAAACTACTTTTTCATTAAAAAATACTATGGTAAAAATTTTATGAAAAATATTTTAAAAATTCCAAACCCGTACAATTTTTCGAATTCTCACTTTTCTTTGGATTTTTTAGGTTCCCATAGAGCACGTGGGTCTTAGAAACCGAAAATTTGTTTGGCTCTGAGGTTTCAGATCAGTGCAACAGACGCTAGGCTGCACGCCGTGGCACTGCTCAGGCGGCAATCGTCTTTGAAGCCAGATCGTAAAGCCGCAATTTTTTTAACAAAAAAAAAACTTTGAAATTCAAGGTGTACTAATATGTACATAAAATTTTAATTATGTAAAATAAATAGTTTCGACGCAAAAAACATCTTGATAATTCGCTAATTTTCGGCTGCCCAAAAGGATCTCCCCCCTCAAGTAAATGTGAATTTTAAGTTAAAAAATTGGTAATATTGAGGCTGAAAATGGAACAAATATTAAAAGTTTCTCATCATTTTCATTCTGTAAAAAAAAGAGAATTTCTCTCTCTCTCTCTCTCTCTTTCCCTCTCTGTAAATAATAATCAGCGACGAATCTCCTCTACGTAGCACGCGAACGCCATAACCACCGCTTCGTCGAGGTCGGTGCCTCACCGGAAATACGAATAGTAAAAATGCCGACGATAATAACGATAAGGTATACAGCGTTGTAAGCTAATAGACAGTAAAATGTGATTGGAACAAGAAGGAGCCTCCGATATCGCAACTATCATAGTAACGAGCCGAGGCAGAAGAGAGCAAGTCAAATGCGAACCAAAAACAAAGCGAAGACGAGTCGATCGGCGCGACTCGACTCGTCGCATTCGACGAAACGTACCGGTCTATCACTAAAAATTCACTCGACTTCTTACGTTGCCTCGTAATTCCAAAGAGACGTGCATTTCAATATCGTCAGTTTGTTTTTTATTTTATTCCCGCAATTTCGCATAAGTGTCAAATACGATCTCTAGAAAATTTCGACGTGTATACGAACCGATCTTGTTGGTTGGGCCTCAGATCAGTGAACGTGCGGATGATACTAAAGTCAATGAACCAAAGAAACAAAGCAAAAAATACGAAAAAAGGCAAAAATCGTGTTCAATTGATATCAGCGCGAGTACAACGGGGAGTACATTATTATTCGATTATACAAAAATTGCAAAGTAAAATCCACGCTGATTCATAGCGCGGAGGTTCGCATTGTTCATAGCAAAATCTACAACTCGATACACGAAAGGCACACGGTCCGTAGTGCACACACAGATACACCCACCCACCAGCATCCACGTGCTAAAAAGCAAAACAAAAAAAAACATGATTTTTACCACTGCTGAATTAGAACGTGATATTAATATGTAAATACATCGATAGAACTCGAAATCAATTATTTCCATCGCGCTATTACCCCCCCTGCCAACCCCGAAACGGACGAGCATCATCTTCGCCCTTGAGATGAAAAATAAATGAAAGAGCAACAGAGCAGAATCTACTCTAATCAGCACCGTGTAGTGAGAGTATTATTAAAATAACGATTATAGCGATAGTGAAAACGACAACTACAATTAGTCTGAACATTATTATCATCCTCGTCATCAATTTCGTCATCTTGGCTATTATTGATATTTATTATTATTATGCGTTGCTATGATTTTTGTCATAAGTTCATTGGCAGGCTTTATAATACGCGGAATGAGATGAATTGTGATAAATTTGCCTCGTTCCTTCTCTCTCTGTCTCTATCTGTCACTCGTGTCCTATCCACGTGTAACTATCAATTTGTCATTCGATCAATTCAACTGACACTATTAAATTTGCGTTCTTACAGTTATATTGTCCACGATTATTGTTGCCGTTGATAAAATTCTACGATATTATAAGTTTAATAGTACGCTTTAAGTAAGAATAAATGTTACTCCCATTGAATAAAGGATATTTATCGATGATCAGTATTGTTTTTTTTTTTTTAACTTTTTTCTTTCTTTATTATTGTTAACAACCTTGGTAGCGTTTTACACTACTTAGTATACGTGCGAATAATGTTCTGTATAATCCGTGTATTATACTTATGAATAAAAAAAGAAACATTGATGATATTCGGAGTTGCGTGTTTGTGCGCAACATGGTCGAAAGTTGGCGGTGCAATTGAAGTTATATTTCTTTAGAATATAATTGTTTAGTGCAGAATTTTTTGAATTAGACATTTCAATTGTGACGTTTCACTGAAGCTTAATTATAGTATATTTGTGAAGTTTTCGAATGTGTCTGGCTTGTTAAGGGAGACTTTGTCCTTGGAGTGCCACATTTCAGGTGTTTACATTTTATTTTTTTTAAAGGAAACGAGTAAAGCTTTTTGGGTGCGGTTTTTTTTGCTTTTATTCATGATATACAGAACGTTCAAAAAAAAATTTTTTAAACCAAAATGGCGGCCGTTGCAGCTCCGCGAAAACAGGTCCTCAAATCACGGGAGGTAAACGGCTGACCCCCTCTTTGTTGATCTGAAACACAAATTCAAAGCATATTATCGATCTGTAACCCTTTGGTCATGGAATGACGGATGAGTTTTTCGTTTAGTACAAATTTCGGAAAATAACGGCACTTTAAAAAAAATCGAATTTTCGCGTTTTTTTCGCATAAAAAGATAAATAATAAATGCAAAAATGTATCTACCAAAAAAACGATCCGTCATTCCGTGAAGTATGCATATTTTCTGAGTATGCTCTCCAAATTTCAGGTCGATATGTTAATTACAGCGGTCAGGAGAATGTCAGCCATTTTTAAAAACGTGTTTTCGAGAAAAACGCGTTTAAAGTTTTGTAATGTGTACACAAATGTGTTTATAATTACCGATAATCGGCAATGCCTGGTCCATAGAGGCATATCTCCTCTTCTTCTAGCTGCTCATGTTGAGCCGCTAACATCTCCCGCATCTCCGCAAGGACAAAGTCTCCCTTAAGCAACAGTATTTCACAAACATCGATAATTATTAGTTGTTAACGTGCATAATTTTGCGAATAGTGTCGAAAAATTGTTTTTTTTTGTTCCCTCTCCAAACAAATTATTTTACAGTAACTGCAATAATTAAAAAATATATATTCTCCGAATGCTGTTTCCATGAATAATTTGAGAACTTTAATCGGAAATATAGGTCACCCTATTCGAAAGCTAGCGGTCAATTAAAATAATATTCCTCTTTAGAATGAAATTTATTTAAATAGAAATTCTAGTTGTGTTGTTTAATTAAAAATGAATTTCATTTGAAAAGTTTTCGAACGAGTCTGGTGCTGGTTAAACAACAGTATTTTAGAGACATCGATAATTATTAGTATCAAATTAATCAATGAAATCGAGTTATATCTGCACAACTTTTTTAACATGTTTTTACAAAATGCTATTGGGAGTACAAATAAGTCTCCGCCGTTTGACAAAAGATGGCCCCACCAGGAGGTTTTGGTTGAAATGTTCAGGTGCAAAACGTCATATCGTAAGGTTGGACATCTGGCAAGACCATGACCTTGAAATATTAGCGTTTTTGTATCAGCATCACATCATTTTTTTCGTGCGAAAATGTCGAGTTTTGAGCCGAATAAGCATCATTTCCGGGAACTTTGACTCTTCTTAACTTCTTTAATTTGAAGAAATCTGCAGGTGAGGCGCATCGATTGCAACATATGGTGAGGCTGCTTTAAGTGAGAGAAGTTGTCGTGAGTGGTTTCAAAAGTTTAAGGGGCTATACCAGTGTGAACGCTGAAAATTTGGGTGATTTTCGGGAATTTTTTTAAAGAAAAGTACTCAATTAACTGTTTCGGAAAATTTAGAATATATTTGGCTATATTTGACCTATATTACATAATTTTTTCATAGGAAAATATTGAGATCCAAGCGTCTTATGCGCTGCCTTCAGAGGCGCCAAAAAAAAAAGTTCCTTCACTGCTGACATGATTCCGGCCGATTGAGTAGCTGAAACCGAAAAAGGAAAAAATGCCGTCAAACTGGAAGGTATTTCCTGTACAATGACGTAGGATTTTCGAAAAATATCAAAATCTAACAAAATGGCCTGGTCATGAAAAATAGTCTGTTTCCTTGCCCATAAAATGGTCGTTTTTTTTTCAATGCAAAATCGTCAATCTTCATCCAATCAAAAATATCATACGTGATTGCAGAGTAAATATATTCAAGAGTACTCAGTTCAAATTTCAAGTGAATCGGATAATTGCTCTTTGAGTTACAATGTCAGCAAATTTGAAAAAACTCATTTCGAGAAAAACACATTCAAAGATTTAACTATCGATTTTTGCAAGATAAAATGATATTGATATCAATGATAATGATATTCTTGAAAGTATAAACTGTCGAGAAAGGCAAAAAATCGATTTTTTTTAAAGTGTCATACTGGTATAGCCCCTTAAGAACAGTGAGTTTGACGTAGAGGACAGAGAACGTAGCGGAAGCCGAAACGAAGACGCGGAATTGGAAGCATTATTGGAGGGAAATTCGTGCCAAACGCAAGAGGTCCCGCCAAATGACGCTTATTCGGCTCAAAACTCGATATTTTCGCACGAAAAAAATTGTGTGATGCTGATACACAATCGCTAATATTTCAAGGTTATGGCCTTGCCAGATGTCCAACCTTACGATATGACGTTTTATATCTGACAATTTCAACCAAAACATCCTGGTGGGGCCAACGTTTGTCAAACGGCGGAGACTTCTTTGTACTCCCAATGTTTTTTCTCTTACAACCGGTTTAACTTATTTTTCACTCTGCATAGTCTTTCCCTTGTCACTATGTAATATTTCTCTCTTTTTCTTAGTTTAATTCTCCCCTCCATCTCTTTCTCCTCCCCCTTCCTCCTTGCACATCTTTCTGCACACTTCCTTCCTCTATTTGCCTAAAATCCACCCTCTGCTTTCTTTCTTGCTTTCTCCGTTACTAACTCCCAGCCTTTTTCACATGCTAACAGGTGCTCCAGCATCTCATTCTCTTTCCAAACCCTGAACCTCCAATCCTTTTCCTCCCTCTTTACTGCCCTACCTATGTTTCCGTATCTTAATCTCGCCCACATTTCCTTATCCCTTCCCTGTACTCCCTCTTCCGACCAGTATTTCCATAGTCTTTTTTCGATTTCCACAATATATTTGTATTTTTCATTATACGTTGATTTTCTTATTTTTTCCTCTTCTTTCCTTAAAATTTCCTTTTGTAAGTTTTCTAATCCTTCTTCTATCCTTTCGTCTATTCTTTCCACTTCTCGTCTTTCCCTTATCATTGTTATTATCTCTTCTATTCCCATATCCCTTACAACTTTAATTCAATGTTTTCTCCACTTTGACGGGATTCCATTTGTAATGGCTCTTACTTCCTCAAATAGGCAGATTTTTGGCCATCTTGACGCCTCCATCCTAAGCACCTGACTTACATAGCTTAAGGCCTCGGGCCACAGTAACGGATATAAAATCATGTGCGAATTTAACAATTCTTTTTCTTACGAAAAAGTGATTCACTCATACAATTAAGTACACATCTATTTAGTATGAATATCAACCTGTTAGAAATTTTTTTTTTCGATGTACAAAGAGACCGATTACTAATATTTTCTTTTGTTATCTTTTTTTAGGCGCTCCGCGGCGTGACATTTAGCATCCACAATTTCTTACCTAGTACAAAAAACAAAAATTCTCGTCAATCTACATTAGAATACCTAAAGTACGTACGGAATTTAAAAAATATTGTTTTATTCGAAAGTTGTAGGTATTTGAACTTAAGAAATAAATTTTCAGTGAAAAATGTCGTTATAACTGCTCATAAACTGCTCATAAAATGAAAAGTTTTCGATTAATCAGAAATTCCGTACGTACTTCTCTGCGAAATGTAATTAGGAACATAACTTTTGAATTTGAAGTCAATCGAGTGAAAATTGTTGAAGTTATTTGTCACGCCAATTTGAAAAAAGCTGTTTCGAGAAGTTTCGAGTAGTCGGCCATTTTGTACATAAAAAAAACATATATACATTTTCTAACAGCTTGATATTCATACTACATAGATGTGTAATTAATTTTATGAGTGAATCACTTTTTCATACGAAAAAAAAATTATTAAATTCGCACATGATTTTATAACCGTTACTGTGGCCTAAGGCCTTAACCCCTTTCCCTTGTCATATATTCGATGGTAAGCACTTCCAAGTCTCTTTCCCAAATCTAGTTTGGCGTTGTTTTGTCCACTCCTAACGCCATTTTACAGTACCTACTCTGTATTCCTTCAAAAACGCTCATTTCTCCCATTCCCCATATCTCCACCCCAAACATTGCTCCCGCTTTCACTATCGAATCTAACAAATGATCTCTCCTTCACCATATCCCTCCCCGCCCTCTTCCATATTCCCCATACCATATTTGTTGCTTTTTGCGTTTTCCCTGCCCATTTTTTTCATGTGCCCAAATCGAGTTTTTGCATATATCCCCAAACAAACCCAAGTATTTGAATTCCTGATAATCATTAGTATGTGACGTTCATAATTTTGCGAATAATGTCAAAAAACTGTTTTTCTCGTTTTCTTCTGAAACGAATCAAAGAGGTTGCTCAGCTATCGCGACATAGTAAGAGTTTGCCGAAATTTATTGAGGACATTTGCGAACAGGTGTTACGAGTCCGTGTAAAATTTCAAGTACCTCGACTGCGTGATTGTTGAGAAATTAATTATTGAAGTTAGGCTCTTATACACGGGCGACATAGCAACAGTTTCCTGAGAACTCTAATACGACTGTCGCATCATAACAAAAATAGTAAGAATTGAACGGAAATAGGTGGAAACAATTCTTGAGATTTTTATGAATAATTTCAACGAAGAGTACAGCGTTTTGTCTGTCTCGGTATCGCGATATTCGTGAAATAAAACAGGAAATTTCAGCTGATTCGCGTAAAACGATAAAGCGCCCTACGGCACGTGGCAACGCTGCTGTCAAGTCGGCCATTTTGAATAGGCGCCAAAATTGAAAAAGCCACAAACTATTATTTCCTTGCTACAAATTTCTCACCACGATTTCATAAAGAGTATTTAAATATTTTGAATCATTCTTCACAGAAGCTGTAGTGCATGTGTTTCGACATAACCTTCAAATCAATTACGCGTCGTCCCTCGACGGCGCATTCATTTTCCGGCTCAACTACTTTATTCCGTCGCTTTCCAGGTTGTAATTGCTCCAACCGTCTATTGTACTGTTTTTCGGTTTGCATTTTTCCCTTCCATCTTTTCATTTTCGCCGAACAAAAAACGGAATTCGCGAAGGATGTTTGACAGCTACGCGCTCACGATGTGACGTTCGTATCTGAGCTCAGTAATACCAATTACTGAGAACTAAATTACGCGTTTGCCATATTTCAACTTGGTTAATAACTTATTCGCTATGGAAATAAACAAAAAAGATTAATAACATTTCTAGACAGTCAATTATATGTATTCCACATATTTATTAGCTGAAATTTATTTATTTTACGTAACCGAAAATTTGATTATTCGGGGTTGGCAGCCGTTACAGGTGTTTAAGGGGCCAGTCCACTTTGGAACCACGAAAAAAAGGCTATTTTCGCGAGTTTTTTTTGACGATTTTATAAAAGATCTGAATATAAAAGTTGTTGGGCTTCATAAATAAAGTCTTAAAATACATTTTTTTTTAATGTTCAATTTATTTTTATTCATTTTTAAGTACAAAAACTATAGTTTAACGTAACGCCTCAAAAATAGGTGAGCTCCATCACAACTCGGCAACGGCTTGTCTGAAACAAAAAAATCAAAGTCCATTAGATTCAGTGTGACACCGGCTACAAAATGACCCTCGGATATAAAGTTTTATCACAAAATAAAAAAATTGCAGATGAAAAACGAAAAAAGTAAACAAACGCGTTTTTTTCGCAGTTTTTCGCCAAAAAAGGAGTAAAAATCAACATTTTAAAACCTTCGAAGGTCATCTTGTTGCGAATCATGTTTACAATATGTGGTTTAAATTTCAAGAGAATCGGTTTATTAGTTTTAGACACGATGGAGCTAGATTTGGAAAACGTTGTTTCGAGAAAAACGCGTTTGTTGTTTATACTATGAAAAACTCTTACATAAACTCAATCGGCAATTCCTGCACCGTGCAAAATCCCTTCTGATTGCTCATCATCGTCGATTTCTTCAAGTCTTGCTTGCTTTCGATTTTTCGAAATTTTCAAAGTGGACTGGCCGCTTAAGCATATGCGTTCCCCTTATTCCGCCTGCCCCGCAAAAACCCTGAGCAGCCTTCTTAAGTGAGTACAATGATTTCGCTATAAGGTAGAAAGTATTCACCGAATGCTATTTTCATGAATTATTTGACAATTTTGATATTAAATAATTCGAAATACACTGAATGGGCGAAAAATTCCACGTCGATCGACTACCGTCCCGTTTCAAAAGTGATCGCTCATTGCGCGTCTCATTGAATTCGCGTACAGTGACATCTAGCGATAATATTTTAGTACGCGTAACACATCGCGAGCGATATATCGACGGTTGGTCTGCCATTTTATCCTCTGTCCTCTACGAGGCTGAATGGATCTATTTACGGCTGGCAGATGGCGCCAAAGCCGACAATTCCTCGTGCCCAACTACCGACATTACCGACCTAGCGAGTGTGAGTTCAACATCAACGATCGGCGACCAACTTTACGATAATCCGGAAGATTCTTGCGGGGCAACATAACCTACGGTTATATATTTTGAATGAAGAATTTCGGTAAAAATGATTTCTTTCGATTCCATAATTAAATGGATACTGAATACTCTGTTTTTGTCGACTGTCGAGGTTCTGGGAATGTTACGAAGCAATGGAAATAATAAGTTATCGAGAATCACAATTTATTCATTTTTCTAATCATAAAAAAACAGGTTTCGAAGAGTAACCGGAAATTGACTATTTTCAATAGGCGCGAAGTGAATTTCCGTATTGTTAATACGTAACAATTTAGGATTTTAGTGTAACGGATGAAAACTGAATTTCATGATACATATTGAAGTTTTCTATTTTTCTAGATCCTCAAGATGTCGAACGAAGACAAAACTCAACCGTGACAAAAGTACCCGCTGCTCCAAGTACTAGAAATTTATTCTAATCATTAGCTCGGTTAATTACTCCGTGTTTTCCTAGCTGAGATTATCACCGCCCTTTTATTACGTATCTTTCTGAGCTCTAATGTGTCCTCAACCATTCGTTGCTATTCCTCGAGGTACCAACTTTTCTTCCATTTCAACGGGATCCAAAGTTAATGTGGGATACTCGCGTATTAGACTCTACCATGGATCGGATGTGAATGGTCCTTGGAACCACTTGTCGAAATCCAAATCTATGCTACTGGGCTTGAGCTTGATTTATCACCCAAGCGGTCCCGACAAGTCCGAGAAATAAATTGACCTTAAATTGTTGGAAAAATATCAAAGCGTGGCCATGAAAATTCTTTTGGGATTTTTGAAACCTTACTTCTTTAACTTAGTCGATTGTGTCTTTAAAAAGTCATGATAGATTCGTTTTTCTTTAAGACCTTAGGCCACAGCAACGGGTATAAAATCATGTGCGAATTCAACCATTTTTTTCGTCTGAACAAGTGATTCACTCATAAAATTAATTAAACATCTATTTAGTATGAATATCAAGCTGTTACAAAATATATATATATTTTTTTTTATGTACAAAATGGCCGACTACTAATATTTTCTTTTATCTTTTTTTCAGGCGCTCTGCGACCTGATTTTTTACCTAGAACAAAAAACAAAAATTCTCATCAATCTACATTAGAATACCTAGAGAAGTGCGTACCGAATTTGAAAAATATTGTTTTATTCAAAAGTTGTAGGTATTTGAACTTAAGAAATGAATTTTCAGTGAAAAATTTCGTTACAAATGCTCATAAACTGCTCATAAAATGAAAAGTTTTCGATTAATCAGAAATTCCGTACGTACTTGTCTGCGAAATGCAATTAGAAACATAACTTGTCACGCCCATTGGAAAAAAGCTGTTTCGAGAAGTTTCGAGTAGTCAGCCATTCTGTACATCGAAAAAAATATATATATATTTTCTAACCGCTTGATATTCATACTAAATAAATGTGTAATTCATTTTATGAGTGAAGCACTTTTTCATACGAAAAAAAATTGTTTATATCGCACATGATTTTTTACCCGTTACTGTGGCCTAAGGACATAACTGGATTTGAAATTTGTAAGAATCTTGGTGCAGCGCCGTTTTCTTTATCTTCAGACCACTATCGCAATTGCTTGTAAGATTTTTTGGATCTTCTCACTCATTTCCTCAATTCATTTCATGGTATATACAAAACCCAGATAGAATACATTTTTTCTTACCTAGATGCAAAGTGCATTAGAATCTTACCCCAGCACTTTTGTTCTGGGATTTTACAGATCTTCAAGCACTTATCTTCAATTCACTCAATTGTTTTTTTTACGAAATCTCGACAGATTCGATTTTTCTTGGACTGAGGATTTGAAGTTTTAAAGAATCTTGGCTCACAAGGAACACCACTTAGCCCTTTCAATACAGCGAAAAAATCAGTTTAGTGTGCCTCATCACCGGGACAGTTATTTCTCCTCCAAGTGATTATTACGATGAAATAACTATTCTGTCTGAAACTTGTTCAATAAGGGTGCGAATTCCTCGCCACTGAAATGCGCCTATGTTTTTCAGTAACTGGGACATATGTAGTCCCAGCTGTAATTTCAAAAATTTTCCAGACTGGGACAGCATATGTCCCGTCAGGTGTGAAGAGGGTTAAATAACTGTCTTCGATTTTGTTGAAACTCATATATGTGAAAGAGCATTGAAATCTCTTAGACACTTCTTTTTTATCTGCGGAGAAAACGTTTTTAAGGGGGAAAACGCCCCCTCAAAGAAAGGCGCCCTCAATTTATTTTATTTTTCAGCGATTCTATAGTAGATTTTTCATCGCTTTATATTAGATGAATTTTGGTTTTTGTTTAATTCAGATCGGTGGACTGCTAGTGGGTGAAACTGCGAAACCACCCCTCGGCACGCCTTTTGTTGAGGGGTGATATCCGCCCTTAAAGCTGTTTTTCGCAGATAAAAAAAAACGTGCCTAATAGTTTTCAATGCTTTATCACATATCTGAGTTTCAACTGAATCGACAGCAGACACGTAAGTGATGTTCCTTGTCAGTCCGGTTTCTGTTATCTGCAAAAAAGTATTGCAATTTCTTCTAGTATTACCGGATCTTCACACTTATTTCTTCAATTTATTTCATCGTATATACACAAAATCCAGAGAGAATGTTTTTTCTTAACTATGGGGTGTCTTAAAATGAGCTGACATTTCAATTTATTAATAAAACGTATTATTTATTTGAAAAGTACGAATATTTTGATTTCTCAAGAAGTACGAATATTATAATAATTTTAAGTAATGCGACCATGAAACTTCGTCTGCAATATGCTGTAACAATGGAGCAAATAACAATCTCTATGCGTTGCTGAATCGTGCAATGCTCCATGACTAAACCGCAATACTTCCTGATGCCAGTTGTCAAACATTAGTACTCTATGTGTGCCACAAAAAAATGGCGCGCAATTTGAAATGTCAGGTCATTTTGTGACACCCTTTGGTTGCAAAGTTTTAAGAATCTCACCTCGTTTCTTTTCTTCTGGGATTTTACAGATCTTCAAGCTCATGTCTTCAATTGACTGAATTACTTACGTACAGAGTCTAGATACATTCATTTTTTCTTGGACTGGAATTGAAATATTTAAAAAATTTTGCTCAGTCCCGTTTTGTTTATCTTTAGGGAACCATTGAAATTTCTTCTAGGATTTCTCGGATCTTCAAACTCATTTCTTCAATTTATTTCATCATGTATATACAGAATCCAGAGACAATATATTTTTGCTTAGCTAGGTGCAAAGTTATTAAGAATCTTAACGCAGCTCTTTTCTTGTAAGATTTTACAGATCTTCAAGCTGTCTTCAATGTACTCAAGTATATACTTACCAAGTCTGGATAGATTCATTTTTTCCTAGGCTGGATTTGAAATTTTTAAGAATCTTGGTTCAGTTCGTGGTTCTTTTTATCTTAAGGAACCTATTGAAATATCTTCTGGGAGTTTTCGGATCTTCGCACTTATTTCTTCAATTTATTTCATCCTATATATGAGGTATTCCCCGTGAATCCGGTGGACTCTTTTCCTGACCCCCGCAAATTCGCTTTATTTTTTATCTGATTCCATTGACTCTAAAAGACACCATGATTTTTCAAAGAATTTTCGAAACAACCCTTAGTAAAAAAAAAAAATTCTCCGAAAAAACATCCCGATTTAAAAATCTGTAAAAATTCCCAAAAATGCGTGATTATATGTCAAAAATTTCAAGCTATCGGCCGCAGTGGAAGTATGATTATTTCTGTGCTTTCTGAGCGATTAACGTTTTAAAAAATCCGAAAAATTGACTGCTATCTGTTCAAGGTCCATGATTGTGATTTGGTTATTCAAAAATGGTCAAAAAAATTCATTGTGGGTGCTAAAATATTTGAGTATCCGCCCGAAGTAAGCGGTTCTTGAATTTTTCGGATTTTTTAACGTTAATCGCTCAGAAAGCACAGATAAAATCATACTTCCACTGCGGATGATAGCTTAAAAATTTGTACATATAATCATGCATTTTTGGAATTTTCTTCAGATTTTTTAATCGGAGCGTTTTTTTGGCGAACATTTTTTTTTTTGAATAAGGATTGTTTCGAAAAATGTAAAAACATTCAGGGTGTCTTATAGAGTCAATGTAATCAGATAAAAAAAATTAATCGAATTGGCGGGGATCAGGGAAAAAGTCCACCGGATTCACGTGGAATACCTCATATACAAAGCCTGATAGAATATATTTTTCTTAAGGGAAGGGTAGGGGTTTCAGCGTGAAAAAAAACACTTTTTTGCGAATTTTTTTCATCTACATGGATAGAGTAAATTTATTGAAAGCTTTTGAACATTGTTAAGTGTCATTTCAAGAACATCTCTTGAAATTTGTACGCAAAAATATCCACAAACAAGCCGGTGACAAAGCTTTTCCAAGAACGCCTTTGGAAAAACACGATATGCGGTGTTCGCTGTATCTCAGCTAGAAATTATCTGAAATCAAGTACCATTAAAATATAGTCAACGTATCATCAAATCCTCCCCCCAACGGTCTAGGATAATTTTTTTTTCCATTTCTAAATTTTTGGTGGTCATGTAAAGTGAAAAGTGCTATTTTTCACGAAAAATTCCGCCATTTTGGGGGTGGAAAACCCCCTCAATGTAAAAAAAATCTCAAACTAACCGTTGGGGGGAGGTATTTTATATGTAGAAAGTGTGTACCAAGTTTGATATAAATCGGTCATATAGTTTTCAAATGGCAGTGAACACGGACTTTGAAAAAGTGGTTCCGAGAAAAACGCGGCACCGGCTTGTTTGTGAATATTTTCGCGTACAAATTTCACGGAATGTTCTTGAAATTACACTTAACAATGTACAAAAGGTTTCAATAAATTTACTCTATCCATATAGATGAAAAAAAATCGCAAAAAAGTGTTTTTTTTTCACGCTGAAACCCCTACCCTCCCCTTAACTAGGTGCAAAGTTCTTGAGAATCTTAACTCAGCTCTTCTCTTCCGAGATTTTACAGATCCCCAAGCTCGCGTCTTCAGTTTACTCAAGTGTGTACTTACAAAGTCTGGATGATTTCATTTTTTCTTCGACCGGATTCGAAATGTTTTAGAATCGTGGCTCAGCCCCGTTTTTTAATCTTCCGAAAACGATTGCAATTGCTTCTAGTATTTTCGGATCTCCACTCCCATTTCTTCAACTCATTTCATTGCGTATATACAAAATCCATGTTAATTTTGATTTGATATATATACGTAATGATTTGTTTCCGTTCGAGATTCAACTTTGCCCACCAATCTTGCCGTAGCCCTTTAATTTTTATCTTTAAAAATGGAATTACGATTTTTTTCAGTTTTTCGGGTCTACAGACTCATTTCTCCACTTCATCGAATAGAGTAGATGCAAAATCCAGATAGGATCTTTTTATTCGACACTAGCTCGAAAATGTTTAACGACGAAGACTTGTAGAAAGTTGGGAGAGGGGAACAGAGGAAGGGAGGGAGATATATATATATATATATATATATATATATATATATATATATATATATATATATATATATATATATATATATCAAGAACTCATTGATTAAAGAGTCGCGTTGCAGAGATCGCCGTACGTCCGAGGAACGAGAATACGTATTCGATATAGCAAAGAGGGTGGCGGTGACCAACCTCTCACTCTCTCCTCCCGTGTGACGTTCGAATCCTACCGTGAGTCCCCAAGGGAGAAATCGATACGTTCCTCGCGCCCTGCTCTCCTGTTGCCTCTCTCCCTAAATGTTTTTACACCGGTTAGTACCGATCAATGAAAATTTCACGAAACCCCGAGAAATCCTTTTTTTTCTTCTCGCATCCTCTCTCCCTCCCTCTCGCAAACGACAGTCACGATTCTCGGGTGTGCTACGTGGATCGTAAAGCTGAAATTAAAATGCGATTTCTTCGGGTGCCGATGAAAGACGTGGGAAGACGTAAATCTCAGCGATGAAAATGATATACAAGCCGAAGAACAGGACAAGCCGATGTCTGGGTTCGTTTGGGTTATCCTAGTTGGAGTGCAATGAGTTTCTTCGAGTTCTCATCATTAGAATGCAATGAACTCATTTTCAACAAGTCACTTCCGGTTTGTTTGGACTTTCAACATTGAAATGCAATCAGTATTCATTGAATTCAACTAACGAGATGTTTTCGAACAGATCAAGGATGCGAAAAGCACTCGAGCGTTTTTTTACTCTCAATAGAGACCTACACGCCAAAATTCCCAAAATTCGATTTTGAAAAGTAGCAAAAACGACGAGGCAAATTGAGGCCTTAGGCCACAGGAACGGGTATAAAATCATTTGCGAATTTAACAATTTTTTTTTCGTATGAAAAAGTGATTCACTCATCAAATTGATTACGCATCTATTTAGTATGAATATCAAGCGGTTAGAAAAAATATATATTTTTTTTTATGTATAAAATGGCTGACTACTCGAAACTTCTCGAAACTTCTCGAAACAGCTTTTTTCCGAATGGCGTGACAAATAACTTCAACAATTTTCACTCGATTTACTTCGAATTTAAACGTTATGTTCCTAATTGCATTTCGCAGAGAAGTACGTATGGAATTTCTGATTAATCGAAAACTTTTCATTTTATGAGCAGTTATAACGAAATTTTTCACTGAAAATTCATTTCTTAAGTTCAAATACCTACAACTTTTGAATAAAACAATATTTATCAAATTCCGTACGTACTTCTCTAGGTATTCCAATCTAGATTAACGAGAATTTTTGTTTTTTGTTCTAGGTAAAAAATTGTGGATGCTAAATGTCACGCCGCGGAGCGCCTAAAAAAAAGATAAAAGAAAACATTAGTAGTCGTCGATTTTGTACATCGAAAAAAAAATATATATATTTTCTAACAGCTTGATATTCATACTAAATAGATGTTTAATCAATTCTATGAGTAAAGCACTTTGTCATACGAAAAAAAAATTGTTACTTTCGCACATGATTTTATTCCCGTTACTGTGGCCTAAGGCCTTAAATCAGATGCGTCATTTGATTGAACATTCTAGGAGACGTTGGAGATATGTTGCTCGTTAAAAAAAAACTGTGCCAAAATGATGTATCGCAGATACCGTTTTGATGCGTTTTTTATATAAAAAAAAAAAAACGAGTCGGTAAAAAAAAATGTTGGAGTTACATACGAGACGGTGAACTCTTTTTGCTTGTTTTGTAGCTCTGGTCTGCTGCCGCTGCTGCTGGACGCAAAACGCCCGACCCGCGGGGTGGTTGCCCTCGTCTGCGCCCGCTCTCTTTGTCGGATATGCTCGCTCAATAACGCGTAACTCCCGTTCTCACCCTCTCGTCTCGTCCGTGTGGCTGCTGCTCAGATGCCTTCGGGAGAGAGAGAGAGAGAGAGAGAGAGAGAGAGAGAGAGAGAGAGAGCCAGCGACTGAGGGAGGAAGAGGAGTCGCGTGTGCCTCCGTCGTATTCGGGCGAACCCGAAACGACACGGGGAGAAGTGGAGAATAGATGCGTCGTCCTGCCGACCGGAAGAGGAGAAATTTCTTTGCATACCAGACCCTAAATTGCACATAGGACTTGGAGGATCCGTTACTCCAATATTGCCCGAGCCTATCCCTCTTTTCGCCGCTCAAGGATCGTCGGAACGAAGCTGGCCAAGCAAGATGGCTCCCGTACCTTAAGGTCGGGCCGATCGCGAGATTCCCAAAATCCACTCCATGGATCCAAACCCGGAGTTGGCTGGAAGACCAAACAGGAGTTGATGGTTGATGCACATAACGATTTTCGCCTTGATCGGTATCTCTCCGGTAAATCTCTCGTTTGCAGGTTCTTCGTACTCGATAATCAGCGCGGATTGGCCAAGCTACGGGAATTATCTACGGCGAATCAAATATACCGAGGATTATGGCTCCCGCGATAAAACGGGGAGCAACTGGGATTATTGACTTTGGTGAAGTCATTGCTCGGACTCTTTTTCCACAGCTCGCCATTTTCGTGATTTGCAACATTTCAACAAAAGTATTCCATCGTATGAAAGTGTTATTATTATAATGAGTCATCGATCAATAATGCGGTTTTTTTACTTTTATTTTTTTTTAATTACGATCAACAAAATTCTTTCTTACAGGGTTAGGCTACTGTGACGACCCGAGTATCAAGGTGATTAAAAAATCGTTTCGACATTTATTTTCTTGTACATTAAGTTGTGTACTTGATTTTTCATCATTTTCATTTGAAAAATGTTAATTGAAGAAGTTATAAACAATCTTGTGAAGGACCTTTGAACGTAAGGGGCTCAACGGTGTACTTGATTTTAGCCACCCGGTTAACCTGAAACGATAAAACGAATTTTTTTCATCAAAATAAATCATCTTGGCTACGACTTGATCGAGCCCCCTTGTTATCGTGTTTCAATTTTTTAAAAATACGTTGAATTTTTTGTTGGACGTTTCCAGGAAAAATTACATCATTGTTAATAACTAATTAAAAAAATGTTTAGAAGAAAAACGTCGATCAAGACTAAACTACTATTGCACTGAATGAGTGTACCAAATTTCAAGTCAATCCGTCCATTAGACGTTGCGCAATCGTGTACACCGTTTTGAAAAACATGTTTTCGAGAAAAACGCGTTCAAAGTTTTACCAGCAGTGTTATCATTGTAATAATAAGTTAACCTTCAATCCGCGATTCCTGCACCATATATTGGACCTTCCTCTCCAATCTGAGTTGCCCCTCAATCTAAAACATTCCTTCGTGTTCTCCAATGCTCTTCCATCTTTCTAGTAGACTTTCAAGACTTCCGAAATTCACATATACCTGACGAAAAATGCAATTTAAAAAAGTGCATTATTTATTAAGGGACCAGTCCACTTCGAAAATTTCAAAAAATTGAAAGCAAGCAATACTTGAAGGAATCAACGATGATGAGCAATCAGAAGGGATTTTGTACGGTGCAGGAATTGCCGGTTGAGTTTAGGTAAGAGTTTTTCCTAGTATGAACTTCAAACGCGTTTTCCTCGAAACAACGTTTTCGAAATCTAGCTCTATCGTATTTCTAAAACTAATAAATCGATTCTCTTGAAATTTGAACCACATATTGTAAACATGATTCGCAACAAGATGACTCTTGATGGTTTAGAAAAATTTATTTTTACTCTTTTTTTGCGAAAGATTGCGGAAAAACGCGTTTTTTTTCTTCACTTTTTCGTTTTTCATCTGCCTTTTTTTTATTTTTTGATAAAACTTTATATCCGAGGGTCATTTTGTAGCTGGTGTCATACTGAATCTAATGGACTTGGATTTTTTTGTTTCAGACAAGCCGTTGCCGAGTTGTGATGGAGCTACCTAGCCCACCTAATTTGAGGCGTTACGTTAAACTATAGTTTTTGTACTTAAAAATGAATAAAAATAAATTGAACATTAAAAGAAATGTATTTTAAGACTTTATTTATGAAGCCCAACAACTTTTATATTCATATCTTTTAGAAAATCGTCAAAAAAAATCGCGAAAATAGCCTTTTTTTCGTGGTTCCAAAGTGGACTGGCCCCTTAAATGACCCAATACCACGGTCTTATATACAGGTCTTGAAACAACGGTAGTGGGGAAAGGTTCGCTTAGCGTCTAGTTTTTGCTTCAATTTTCGGCCGCATGGTGCATATAGGAAAGAGGGTCTTCTGTGCGAAAGAGACAGCAATATCGTGTGCAACAGAGACTGCAATATCGTGTGCGAAAGTTTCCATGTTCTTGATTCTTTTTCGTTAGAAATAGCCAGTACACGAAAACAAAATTACAAAAGCCTGTATTCGCATGCAAAAATGAACAAATAAATACATACATGCTCAAAAATATAACCAAACCTTTATTAACTGTGTGCAGAACTCAAGTGACCATGATAAAAGTAATTCACATTTTATTGCTCTTATTACGGTAGTTTAATTGACAGCGTTGGCAACTTGAAGCGAGGCACCTATTGTACCAGGGGCGTAGAATTATCGTAAATGGGCAAAAATTATCGTACTTATCAGGATATTCTCTTTAACAAATAAATAAATCATATTACACGTAATATTGATATGTATGCAAACACTTTACAGGTTATCTCATGTAAACTACCGTGTTAAAATTAATAGAACACTCTGAAAACAAATGTTTCACGTATGGCACAGACCTGAACCGTTTACCGAAATTCACTCAGAAAAAAACTTCACTGTTCTCAAGTTTGGTAATAAGCGCGCCATCATTTCGTATTTCAAAGAAGAAAAGAATACGAAAGGAGAGTGACAAATAAAACAAAGGATTTTTTAAATATTTCAATATATCCTATATTCGCGGAAACAGAAAATATAAGTATTAAGGAGGTACGGTGATGACCATGCTAGTAAACTTAGAGTCTATTTCACGCCTCAATATCGCCACGTTTTAGATATATGTATATGGCCTATTTTTCGAGAAATATTTTTTAAGTATTGAATTTCGAGTTTCCTATTATTTTTATAATATGGAAAAAACCTTAATAATCTACTACTCGACTCTAGTAGTACGCCATATCGTTGACGTTTAGCATCGTCGAATTTTCGGTGGCTGTCATCGGTTCCACGCGCCAGGCTTATTATTTTTTTGCAGCCGGTTAACATGGAGAATGAAAATACTGTGGAAGTTTATCAAAAGAGTAACGGGATTGTACCTGAAGTCCAGTTTAGAGACAAATGTAGATTCTGACGGACAAGAATTAGAAAATGAAAAGATAATATTGCGATTGCAAATAAAAAAACGTCGCGTTGAAGTTAACCTCAATGTCCAATCTGTCCAAAGTCAAAACATATTTCATCGATTGTTATGTTATTTTTCTCTTTCCCAATTTTCACAATATTTGCAGGTATAAAAAGGAACGTTTATTTTATATGACGGTTCTCCCATGCTGAATTTGTATATAGATGCGTTGTCTAGGTACATGTCGCCAGAAAAATTGAGATGCCTTTGCTGTACGTAAAAGAACTTCGAGTAAATATCGACGAAAGGCCCTTTATAATCCATTAAAAATGTACGGCTTCGCACAATCATATTTTTAATTCGCGTTGAAAATATCCGATAGACGAATCAAATTTGCGCGGGTATTCGGCGTTGCCTCACGTCGAGCAAGATGGCTGCTGTTACGTCACGAGAAGTCTCGCTCTCCGAAAACTTCGGTTTTTGCGACTTAATTTCTAAATTTATTGCTTATTTCTGCGGTGAGCTTTCCAATTCAAGGTGCCTTATCAATCACAAAGAGTCAACAAACGCAACCATCAGTTTATTTTACGTGTTTCTTGGCTCCAAGTAGCACAAAAAAATCGATATATGAGAGGACAGGCACATTTTGTCGTCTACGCGTGACTAATTTACCAACTTTAACGATTAATAACTCGGAAAGTGTACGGTAAATCTCGTGGAAACTCCGCATACGCATAGACGAAGGTCTCGACAATGCTATAAAAAAAATCGGGCTTTTATCTTGAACTCGCTCCAATCACCGTACCTCCTTAATGTAATCAACATTTTACATATAATCGCAATATCGAATATCGAACGATGTCATTCTCTTGTTCGCTGATTGGCAAATGGTAACCAATGAGACGGCAATGAGAAGCGCCTTTTTTTCTTGTAAACTTTCCTTTGTATCGCATTTGCGTTGATATTTTCACGCTTTTTCTACTTATATAAAATATTTCGCGAAAGACTGATCGTAGGACGCTCAACGCTATGACTGCAGGAAAATCGCGCTGTCGCCACGATTACAGCGCCGCTCTCTATACCAGTATGAGACCTATCTATGAGGTGCGAATGAGTGGGACATATAGAGGGTACGAGCTCTGTCAAAAATTTACAACCAACAGCATCGTATAGGCATTGGATGTTACTATACGCTTCGACCAAAACTTTTGGCTCATACGTGTACCTACAGAACTACCTTAAATAATAACTTCACTGTTTCTCATTATTTCTCAATGCCAAAAAAGCTCAACCTTGGCAAGAGGGTACCGTATACGCAGATTTTTTTATAACGTTCCAAGTATCATACAATATCATTGTATATTTTTGATATTTTTAAATAAAGAAAATTAAACATACTTTTTAATGTATATACTTATAGACAATTAAAACCCCAATCCGAAATTTCAAATAGTTTTCCTTGAAAAAAATCACAAAAATGACCATTTTCGGGCTCCTAGGTGTATATCTCCCCTTAACCAATTCGTCCCGTCTGACATTCACTGACCAGTACGACTTGGGCACCGATCTTTTTTTCTTCCACGGGGGAAAAAAGATCGTGATTCGTGAGTTTCAGAGACGAAGCGCCCAGGGGGATTTTTTTCCATTCTCCACCTACGGCTGTAGGATTTATTCGCCTCCATGCGTAGATACATGTCGAGGAGAGGGAAAGAGGAAAGGCCCGTGAGAGGGTTCAACGGCGGGCGAGTTTACCCCGCCGATTCGATAGCGACGACGAGACGGGGGTTTTTGTCTCCCGGAACGACGGTAACCCTAGGGAGCGATGAAGAGGGCGAGGGGAAGAGGGGAGTAGTATCCTAGGAGAGTAAAGAGGACGGGATCCACCGACGGGGACTCTCATACGTGTATTCTCACGTGTACGTTCACGGTGACTTTGTCAAATTGTACTGGTCTTGAACAGTCTCGATGCGGCCTCCGGAGTGTGGTACAGCTCTCTATTCATTTCTCTCTCACTCCTCCCACCCCCCCCCCTTCTCTTTCACTCAGCCTCATCGGGATATTTCAACCCTCGCGCAGGAACGCTAGGGTCCAAAGATCGTTCGGGCGATGACCTCAAAGTTCAGGATTCACGGCTGCTGCTGCTGGGCGCGTTCTCTCCGGCGTTGGGGAAGGCTCGACGATTTTCGATGTTTTCACTCTCCGGCCTTTTCTCTACTTACCCCACCCGTGCCGCCGCCCTCCCATTGGCTCTTCCTCCGCAGTGTTCGCTACTGCAAATTTCACTGAATACGACCAAACGAAGAATGATTCGCCGCCGCCAACCTCAACGCAATAACGAGGTCTGTACCCGGCCTTTTGCTCGGGGAAACGAGTGGCATTTGGCAACACTCTGCGAGAAGATCCCTCAGAAACTCGAGTGACGTGACGAGTGGAGATAAACGTAAAAGGGATCGTAAAAAAACCAAAAGGGCATACGGAGTAACATTGGGAATAAGATGTTGAAGTTTGAATCCTTTAAGGCGGGATATATATTTACAACGATCAAAAAATCGATTTCTTTTTTCTTTCTTTAAGGCTTTAGGCCACAGTAGCGGGTATAAAATCATGTGCGAATTTAACAATTCTTTTCGTATGAAAAAGTGATTCACTCATAAGATTAATTACACATCTATTTAGTATGGATATCAAGCTGTAAGACATTTTTTTTTCGATGTACAAAATGGCCGACTACTAACACTGCCACAGCACCGCCATTTTGATGATGAATTAAGGGGCCAGTCCGCTTTGAAAATTTCAAAAAATCCAAAGCTAGCAAGACTTGCAAAAATCGACGATGATGAGCAATCAGAAGGGATTTTGTACGGTGCAGGAATTGCCGATTGAGTTTAGGTAAGAGTTTTTCATAGTAAAAACTTCAAACGCGTTTTTCTCGAAACAACGTTTTCAAAATCTAGCTCCATCGTATCTCTAAAACTAATAAACCGATTCTCTTCAAATTTGACCCACATATTGTAAACATGATTCGCAACAAGATGACCCTCGATGGTTTCAACATTTTGATTTTTACTGTTTTTTTTGCGAATAATTGCGGAAAAAAACGTTTTTAAAAACTTTTTTCGTTTTTCATCTGTAATTTTTTTATTTTTTGATAAAACTTCATATCCGAGGGTTATTTTGTAGCTGGTGTCATGAATCTAATGGACTTTGATTTTTTTGTTTCAGACAAGCCGTTGCCGAGTTGTGATAGAGCTACCTAGCCCACCTATTTTTGAGGCGTTGCGTTAAACTATAGTTTTTGTACTTAAAAATGAATAAAAATGACAAATTTTTTTTTATGTATTTCACGACTTTATCTATCAAGCCCGACAACTTTTATATTCATATCTTTTATAAAATCCTCAAAAAAAATCGCGAAAGTAGCCTTTTTTCATGGCTCCAAAGTACACTCGCTGCTTAATGTAAAACAATTGTTTCGTATACTCAAATATAGTATTAAAGTATACCTAAAGTTTCATAACTGTTGAGAATAATTGTAGGATTATTTCTTAATTTGAAAAATCCGTCAATATTGCTTATTGTTTCCCTGTCTAAATGTATATCCCGCCTTAAGGGAGACTTTGTCCTTGAAATGCAGCGGGAGATGTTAGCGGCTCAACATGAGCAGCTAGAAGAAGAGGAGGGATGCCTCTATGGACCAGGCATTGCCGATTAGCGGTAATTATAAACACATTTGTGTAAACACATTACAAAACTTTAAACGCGTTTTTCTCGAAAACACGTTTTTAAAAATGGCTGAGATCCTCCTGACCGCTGTAATTAACATATCGACCTGAAATTTTCAGAGCATACTCAGAAAATATGTCTTCACGGAATGACGGATCGTTTTTTCGATAGATACATTTTTGCATTTATTATTCATCTGTTTATGCGAAAAAAACGCGAAAATTCGATTTTTTTTTAAATTGCCGCCATTTTCCGAAATTTGTACTAAACGAAAAACCCATCCGTCATTCCATGACCAATGGGTCACAGATTGATAATATGCTTTGAATTTGTGTTTCAGATCAACAAAGAGGGGGCAGTGATGTCAGCCGTTTACCTCCCGCGATTTGAGGACCTGTTTTCGCGGAGCTGCAACGGCCGACATTTTGTTTTTTTCTTTCAAAAAAAAATTTTTTTAACGTTCTGTATATCATGAATAAAAGCAAGAAAAAAACCGCACTCAAAAAGCTTTACTCGTTTCCTTTTAAAAAAATAAAATGTAAACACCTGAAATATGGCACTCCAAGGACAAAGTCTCCCTTAAATTCAACGAACTTTTCATTTATTTTCCTTCTTTCTTTATTTTTACTGTTATCTAAAATCGTTCTCGATGGATTTAGATTGTAAGTCTTCAATAAGAATCTCAAATAAGTTTTCCATGACTATGTTCTGTCAAACAAAATCGGCAGTTGGAAAACAAATATTTCCGTTGCGTTCCAACGATGCAATCTTCAATATAATGGAATAAGAATAATTTGACGTGTAATTTTTTTGGAATTTTGAGGACGAGGAAATACGTCGGACCAATAGTTACTGTTTGTCTTCTTTTCTTTTCCATAGTCTGGCTACGTCCTACGCGGGCAGTACTTCGATGACAAGGATCGACCAGTATACAGAGAGAAGCGAGTCTGGTGGATCAATAAGCAGACACTCTTCACTTTTTTACTCTTTCTCTCTCTTCCCTTCGTTCCCGCCGCCCTCTCTCTCTCTCTCTCTCTCTCTCTCTCTCTCTCACTCCCTCTCTAGCCCTCTATCTCCCTCTCGGTCTGGCTATCTCGCAGGAAGTTGCCCTCAATCGTTACGCACGTATATAAGCATGTTAGAAGAAGAAAAAAAAAGGAGGGAGGGAAACGACAATGTCTCCCACGTGCGCTAATTGGCTTGCGGGGTCGCACGATCTCCCAGAATTTATCCGGTACATGTGACATAACGAATTAACGTTTTGCGTTACAGCGATGACCTCATCTTCGTGAAATTGCCCGATGACTGCAACTGCCCCTGAATATGTCTACGTGGAATTCTTCGAGTGATAATTAGCCTTTGAAGGAAAAAGGAAGGCCAGAGACCGGTCTTTTTTTTCAGAGTAGAATCCAATTTATTTTTAGAGTAGAATCGAATTTATTCACCAGTGACAGATGAATTATTTTTCGAGTAGAATCGAATTTATTCACCAGTGACAGATGAAGGCAATCTCGATGAAAATGATTTACAAGCCGAAGATCGAGATGAGACGAGGCCTGGATTCCTTTGGGTTTGCCTAGTTGGAATGCAATGAGCTTGTTTGGATTCCCATAATCGGAAGGCGATGAGTTCTGGATTCGCGTCGTTAAAATGCAACGAGTAAGTTCCGGTTTGGACTTCAACGTTGGAATGCAATCAGAATTAATTTTTTTAAGGGACTACATCTACCTAGAGGCTTGAAAATAATGGCCAAATTCCGAAAAAAAATTCTGGGAAACGGAAGGCGAAGAAGAAACACTTTTTTTAAACACAAATGTACATATATTGAGAGCCTTCGAAATAAATCACCAACGAATACAGAAAAACAACAAAAACATGGCCGCCGGCAGATGATGAAATGTTTTTCGCGACGTTTGGCGGTGGACACTCTCCAGCCTAAACGGTCCATCCGAAATCTAAAAACCAAACGGGTTATTCAAGTTAACAATAAATACGAGTCGTTGACGATC
This sequence comes from Ophion ellenae, assembly GCA_963210295.1. Taxonomy (NCBI): domain Eukaryota; kingdom Metazoa; phylum Arthropoda; class Insecta; order Hymenoptera; family Ichneumonidae; genus Ophion; species Ophion ellenae. The sequence goes on along the minus strand of OY723386.1, from coordinate 43,723,656 downwards.
GTCGATTTTCAATATCATTTTTTTTAACAAGGTAGCGACGAATTGAAACTCGAGCATGCAAAAGCTATGAAAAAGGTGGTCATTTTTACGTAACTATTGAAAAATGAATATTCATTTTTTAAAAGTGCGATCGTCAACGACCTTTAAATGATTCTCATCGTATCTCCTGTAAATTTGGGAACAATTCATCGAGTGGTTCTGGAGATATCATGTCCACCGACTTTGGAAACTGTCAGAAGTTAGAAGCCAACTGTTAGCAGCTCGTTCAATTTTAGGAATATTTCAGGGAAGTTTTCAGGGAATATAGCTAAAAGGCGATACTATCGAATAAAAATGAATTTGGAAAATAAAATTTTTTGACCCACCTAGGTAGATTCAGCCCGTTAAGGATTAATTAAAGCCCCAAGGTTAAATTTAATTCAAAAATACATGTTATTGTTTAGACTATACTGAGTCTTTGCGAATTTTGTTAACTTTTTTCACCATCAAACACTACAGATAAAAAATAGTTTAATGTATGTAATTTATCGTGCGGTTAGATGGACAAGACTTTCACACTAAAGGTCGTGTAATTTTTTTGTTTCTTAGCACCAAGATAAACCATTTCTAACAACGGATTAACGCAAACTGAACCTTTTTAAACATTTAGAAAAAAAAAATCCTCATCTTGCCCATCGTAAACCATAGGCCAATAATCTCGTGACGTAAATATGAATGGGCATAATTATAAATTACTCAAAATTTCATTGTGAATTGTATAAAACATTCGTTGTCGTAGTTTTTTCATGATAATCATCGATAATGTTATACTTTTTCTAGTTGGTAGTAACACAAAAGTTTTTCTACTTTACGTAATAAAAGTATTAAAATGCATAATTATGCCCTTTAAATATATATCGTAAAAAAATAGCATATACAGAATAAGTCTATACCTCGTATGCATTTTTTTGAGACTCATTGAAAAAAAAAAAGAATAAACCGTCATTTGACTCAACTGAATCACTCCAACCTCCTTAACTACCCAAATGGTTTTTTAACAAATAACGGATGGGAAACAGTCAGACGTTTTTTTACCGTCCTCAATTAAGGCCTACAAGCTAAATTTGCAAAAAAAAAAACATTTTTGCTGATAACAAAAATGAAGAGGCAAATGGAATCAGATGTTTCGTTAAGGGAGGACACCAATGCACCCATTTTCGACCGTTTTCTTTGAATTTTTTTTTAAAGAAAGAAATCAAATTCATGGCGCAAAGAACTTTTAGGCTTCATTGGGTATATATTGAAGAATGTGGAAAAAAATGTATTTGTCAGAAAAATCGAAATGGCGGCGAATGATTCGCTGTAGCACTACTGGTTTTCGGCCAACCCTCTACGCGGCACGCAGTAGAACTGTCGTAGATTTAATCCTAAAACTCACAGTGAAATATTTTCTCTAATTATATTAGTTTTCGCAGTCAAGTATGGGAGGAAATTAAAAAATAATGAAAAAAGAAAAATAGAGACGCGTTTGAAAAAAAACTTCGTTTTTTCGACCATAATTTTCATATAAAAAGTGATATATTTTTACAGTTTTCGATCAATCGAAAATAAGCTCTCGTACTTAACTGTTAAAGCAATCTAAGCAGCTACAGTTAAAATCTAAAGTCGATTGGACGTTCGAGTTCTGCTGCGTGCTGTTTTCAAAAACATGGTTTTGAGGAAAACGTGTTTGAAGTTTTCGGTCTAGTCAACGGTTTTATAGACGCTAGAGCTGATTATATTTTTTTCCGTAATCTCATGCCACCTGTTGGTAGCAAATAAAACTATTTTTAGCCGATAACTTTTTCCCGAAAGATAATAGGCTTGCAAGAGTCGAGAACTTTTCAGCGCTAGGAGACTCCCGTCAAAAATAGCTCAAAAACCACTTAAAAACTGTTTTTTTTTCAGCTATAAACGAATATGCATCATACTTTTAAAGGTTCGAAGGATTTTTCAAAAGTGTTTCCGAAAAAACGATTTCCGAAAATTTTACAGTGGTGTCCTCCTTTAAGGGGGGATTGTCTTTTTTTTCGCAAAATTTACCGCTTTTTGGGAATTTTTTTGTGAAGAAAGTATACAACGGAAAACTTGTGAAACTTGGCATATAGTTTTATTGATCAGTTTACTACAGACAAAAAAATTTTTTAACAATTTCATCAAAAAATCCGCCTCCCACCCCCCTCGACGCGCGATGGTCCTTTTTTGATGGTGTGCACGATTACAGCCTTCACGTTCATCCTGCAACAAAAACCCAAAAAGCATTTTACTTTAGACACATATAGCTATCGTTCGATGAAGGGAAAAAAAAATTGACGATTCGGTGACGTTTTGAACTTGAAGTATCGATTTTTCGAAAAAAAATTGATCGATTTTTTGTTATAAATAAAAAAACTATTAAACGTATTGCTTTTTTGCTTTATCAAACGATAAAAGGATGTCAGCTGAGCATTCTGTCCAAATTTGAAGGCAATCGGTTGAATAGTTTTTGAGAAATCGTGCACACCATCAAAAAAGGACCATCGCGCGTCGAGGGGGGTGGGAGGCGGATTTTTTGATGAAATTGTTGAAAATTTTTTTGGATGTAGTAAACAGATCAATAAAACTATATGCCAAGTTTCACAAGTTTTCCGTTGTATACTTTCTTCACAAAAAAATTCCCAAAAAGCGGTAAATTTTGCGAAAAAAAAAGACAATCCCCCCTTAAGGATGTTCGGTACGGGCGATACAATGTTGCCATGCTAAACCATGTTAAAAAGATAGAAAATTTCAACAAGTTCAGAATTTATAACTCAACCAAGTTTTATTATAACTAATAAAACTTGGTGAACATATTCTTTAGTGCCAAATTTGACAATACTATTTTTTTCAGATTTTTCGTCTGGACAGTGATCGAGTAAGTTAACACTAAAGTTCACGTGTATAAGCATAGCGTTTCCATTTATGTAGGTATACATTGCGGGCATAAGAAATCTGCTTTAATGCTTAATTACTCGATAACTAAGTAGAAGAAAATTTTGAAAAATGTGTGTTTTCGCACTTAACTTTCTTAAAATTTTGACTTTTGTACCGAAACTCCTTAAGGGGTTAGGCCACAGTAACGGGTACAAAATCATGTGCGAATTTAACAATTTTTTCCGTACGAAAAAGCGATTCACTCATAAAATTAATTACACATCTACTTAGTATGAATATCAAGCTGTTAGAAAATATATATATGTTTTTTTCGATGTACAAAATGGCCGACTTTTTATATTTTCTTTTCTCATCTTTTTTTTAGGCGCTCCGCGGCGTGACATTTAGCATCCACAATTTTTTATCTAGAACGAAAAACAAAAATTCTCGTCAATCTCCATTAGAATACCTAGAGAAGTACGTACAGAATTTAAAAAAATATTGTTTTATTCAAAAGTTGTAGGTATTTGAATGAATTTTCAGTGAAAAATTTCATATGTAACTGCTCATAAAATGAAAAGTTTTCAATCAATCAGAAATTCCGTACGTACTTCTCTGCGAAATGCAATTAGGAACATAACTTTTGAATTTCGAGTGAATCGAGTGAAAATTGTTGAAGTTATTTCTCACGCCAATTGGAAAAAAGCTGTTTCGAGAAAAACGCGTTTAAAGTTTTAGGTACTTTATGGCCGTGCCAAAGGTGGACTTACGTTATACGCATGAAGTCGGTGAAAATAAAATTTCTTGCTATAAATCGAATAGTAACTTATTCTTATGATGACAAAGCACCGTTTAAGCGAAGAAAAAAAATCGATTTTTCGAAAATTCTACTGTGGCCTTACCCCTTAATCGAAATCAGATAAGTATGCTTTGAGAGAAGAGAAAGAGATACAGAGATCGTTTTTTGAGGGTTACTTGAATTTACCCACCAGCGACAGATGAATGCAGTCTCGAGATCTACTCGGATATGATTTTACGTCCATTCGGGAATTCTCTCGTTGCATGAGGTTCCGGGTCACGAGGCATGTAGCTTCCACTCGCAAAACGTCGATATTGCACTCGGGAATCGAAAATGTATTTCTCCTTTGCCCTTTGACTCTTCATTGGACACGCGGGGTATCCGAAGACCCCAAACTCCGATATTTTCGTCCTCACCGCTAGAAATTTTTTTTTCTCCTCAATATTAGCTGCCACTTTCCCGCGCTCAATTAAAAATATAAAACCCGTGGATTATTTTTGGCGATGGTTCGATGGTCGCAATTTCCAGTAGAATCTCCCAAATTTGTTTCAGAGATAAAAATATTGCATTGACAATGTGGGGTCCTGGGGACCCGACACTGATACTGGCGTAGCTAGAAATAAATCAAATTAATATTCGATTAATGTCATTTGTTTTAACCAAGCAAGCATGAAGCTTGCTTGCTTGGGTAAATTGGGTAAAAATGGTTGTAGTTACCTCGGTAGTTGACGATCGCCGTTTATTTTTTCTTAAACTTTTTTGAAATTTTCAATTTCAATATATCCAGTACACGCATATTCGTATTCGGTATGTAATAAAAAAAAAACATTCTCACCATTCAATAAAACTTGAACTATTTTCTTCGTCGTAATTTCGTATCTTGTATAAAAAGTAGCTATTTTATTACATAAATAAAGGGATAACCACAGTGTAACGGGTCGAAAAATAGCCGATTTTCACGATTTTTTTCCGATGGATAGAATACGCTAATCAGTCTGATTTTTTATGTCAAACCAAAGCACTCATGAAGAACAGAAAATAAATTGTTAAACGTTTATTTTTTTGCATTTTTTTAACGGTTGAAAATGTGTTCGAAAAAAAGGAGTCCTCATGGTGTACGCGGTTGTGATCGTAAATATTATCTGAAACAAAATTTGTAAAAACATTACTAATCAGTATGAAAACCGCTATCTTGCTAAGGAGGTTTTTTAAAATTTAAATTGACAAAATGGCGGCGGTTTGAAAATGAGTATCGAATTTAGCCGATTTTTTCGACAGTTTTTCGTTTAAAAAAATATGAAGATTAAAAAACAAAAAGCTTCCGTAGCAAGATAAATAATGGCGTAAAGGATATCTAGTCAAAATTTGATACGGATAGCTTGAAAAATCTTCCTTTGAGAGTCAACACCGTTTTGAAAAACGACATTTCGAGAAAAACGCGTTTAAAGTTTCGAGTGCAGAATTTTCATACAAATTGTCTACTTACGATCAATCGGCGAAGTGAGGTATATGTTTATAACCGTCTATACTATCGGATAGTGCAAATAAAATCGTTTTTTTTCCTTCAAAATTTTACACTGCAATGATCCCTTAAATAGATATTTAAATTTTATAATGAAGTTAAGGGGGGATTGTCTTTTTTTTCGCAAAATTTACCGCTTTTTGGGAATTTTTTGTGAAAAAAGTATACAACGGAAAACTTGTGAATCTTGGCATATAGTTTTATTGATCTGTTTACTACATACAAAAAAAATTTTAAACAATTTCATCAAAAAATCCGCCTCCCACCCCCCTCGACGCGCGATGGTCCTTTTTTGATGGTGTGCACGATTACAGCCTTCACGTTCATCCTGCAACAAAAACCCAAAAAGCATTTTACTTTAGACACATATAGCTATCGTTCGATGAAGGGGAAAAAAATTTACGATTTGGTGACGTTTTGAACTTGAAGTATCGATTTTTCGAAAAAAAATGATCGATTTTTTGTTATAAATAAAAAACTATTAAACGTATTGCTTTTTTGCTTCATCAAACGATAAAAGGATGTCAGCTGAGCATTCTGTCCAAATTTGAAGGCAATCGGTTGAATAGTTTTTAAGAAATCGTGCACACCAGTTGTGAAAAAGCTGTTTCGAGAAAAACGCGTTTAAGGGGGGATTTTTTGATGAAATTGTTTAAAAAATTTTTTGTATGTAGTAAACAGATCAATAAAACTATATGCCAAGTTTCACAAGTCTTCCGTTGTATACTTTCTTCACAAAAAAATTCACAAAAAGCGGTAAATTTTGCGAAAAAAAAGACAATCCCCCCTTAACTGTGCGCAAAAGAAATACATTAGATTTACCGGCCGATACACAACAGAAGAATACTTGAAGATTAACATTTATTGCCAAGTAATAGATGATATCATTGTAAATATAAAACGCCCATTTGAGAATCTACCGTCAGCTCATGCAGTCGACGCATTTTTTAAATTCAACATGAAGATCGAACATTTCATCAATAATTATTTTTGAATCTTAATAATTGCTAAATCAGCCTTAGAAGCTGAAGCGATGGCCATGAAAAACAGACTTTGATTTAAAAATGATGAAATAAATTCTGGATATTTAAGAAAGCATATGAAAAAGTTCTGCCCTAACTTGTATGAGCTGTTTCAAGCAGCCATAGTACTCCCAGTGAGCGCCGCTGGTTCTGAGAGGAGTTTTTTGCCATGAGGCGAATAAAAACGTGGCTCAGAAGCACAACGCGTCAGAAACGATTCTCTCACATGTCACTGCTGAACCTAGATAATGAGATTGTTTAAACAAAAACCTCAATAAAAAAATGTTGGACCCATTTGCAGAAAAAAATAGAAAGCTAAGACTCATTTCATTGAGCCCCTACTGAAAGTAAAGTTTAAAGATTGGTAACCGCATTAAGGGGCTATACCAGTGTGACACTGTCAAAAAATCGATTTTTTTGCTTTTCTTCGACAGTTTATACTTTCAAGAATATCCTGTAAAAATTTCAAGGCCGTATCTCTAATACTTCCCGAATCGCAGCCTTCTAAAGAGCAACCGCTCGTAACTATAAAATGTAGGAAGGAAATCTTTAAACGCGTTTTTCTCGAAATGAGATTTTTCAAATTTGCTGACATTGTAACTCAAAGAGCAATCAATTATCCGATTGACTTGAAATTTGAACCTAGTATTCTTGAATATATTTACTCTACAATGACGTAGGATATTTTTGATTGGATAAAAATGGACGATTTGGCATTGAAAAAAAAACGACCATTTTATGGGCAAGAAAACGGACTTTTTTGTCATAACTACGCCATTTTGTTAGATTTTGATATTTTTCGAAAATCCTACGTCATTGCACAGGAAATATCTTCCAATTTAACGACATTTTTTTCCTTTTTCGGTTTCAGCTACTCCTACAGTGGAGGAACTTTTTTTTTGGCGCCCCCGAAGGCATAAGTCGCTTGGATCTCAATATTTTTCCATGAAAAAATGATGTAATATAGGTCAAATATAGCCAAATATATTCTTAATTTTCCGAAACATTCGATTGAGTACTTTTCTTCCAAAAAATTCCTGTAAATCACCCAAATTTTCAGCGTTCACACTGGTATAGCCTTAAAGCATTATGAAAAATTAGCTGATTATTTTTTAAAGTATTACAAGAGTTCGATGTTAATGTTACCATGAACGTGTGATTGACGCTTCATATTTTATGTGTATCACGAGATTACCGACATCTGTGTTAATTTTATTTTGAAAAGAGATTATTGTGAACGAAAACACTTTTTTGCTTCATTTTAGCTTTTTTTGCTAAACGGGTAAGGCCACTTACCCCTTAAGTAAGTGGCCTTACCCCTTAAGTAAGTAGCGGGAAAAAAATAAGTATTTTTTGGGAATCTTTTTTTGCGGGACAATGGAATAAATCAAAATTCTGAAAAGGGTCCTTTATTGTACATATCATAAACTGTATAAGCTATTTTTTTCAAAGTAATATAAAACAAAATGGCGGCTGCACAGCTTTTCTTCGACGAAGCCTTTTTTCACAGGCGCGCGGGCGGACCAACGGCACCTGCAATTTTTAATTTACAATGAATGAAATTTTTTTTTTCGATTATACATGTGAATAGCTACAGAAGTACGTAGGATTTTTGTGATACGTCAATTTATGCAAAAACAGCGCGTTTTTTAAATAAAAGTTCAAAATTCTCAAAAAAACATGGTCTGAAAGTTGTTTATAAAAAAAACTACGTAATATATCGAGAAAATCCTACGTACTTCTATGCAGAATATAATTGTGAATATACAGTTAAAATTTCGAGTCAATCGGTCAAGATTTGTTCGAGTTATGAGTCCGGCCGACTTGAAAAATGTAGTTGCGAAAAAAACGCGTTTGAAGTTTTCGGTAGGAATTGCATCGGACTGAGAAGGGCTGCGCCAAAATTCAAGATAAAAGTATTTACACATTTTTCCCACGGTAATCCTTTGAGTATGTCATTTTCGAGATATTAAGGCATCTTTTAAGAAAAAAAACCGATTTTTTTAAATTTCTACAGAGGCCTTACCCCTTAATTGCTAGATTTATTTTAAAAAGAGATTATTGTGAACGAAACTACTTTTTTGCTTCATTAGGCACGCTGACGTGCCTAATGAAGGCTAAACGGTTCCGTTTGAATTTAATCTTGCACTGAGGTCGGTAACAACCAAACGACATTTGACCCCTTTTCAATGTTTTTTTTTCATTTCAGTATGGATAAAAAAATGCCGAAAAATGCTGACGAACAGAGAAAATGTTTATTTTAGGATTCCACACCGACAATGGTTTCGTGATTTTATTATTTTTTTTACTGACTTATTTATCCCTCCTCGAGACTCCGATCTCAGATGATGGAATTTACTCGAGCGTCGAAATTGTAATGCGCAACCTGTATCGATTGACCCTGTCTCATACAGTCGCGAAATAATTCGATTGGGAGTTCGCATACAAGACGCGTGACACCCACGAAATAGCGGGGGCAAGGTCTTTCTCGCGGCACCACGTGCGTGTATATAGAGGGTGTCTCAAAATGACCCGACATTTTTTCATTGCGGGCCATTTTTTTGTGGCGAACGTGGAGTACTAATCTTTGACAACTGGAATCAGGAAGTATTGAGGTTTAGTCATCGAGAATGACACGATCGTCCAACTTGTAGAAATTGTGAAAGTTCACTACAAAAATGGTGAAAATTTTGCAGAGTCGGTTCGAAAAGTCCGCCCGTAGTGTCATCTCGCGCCGCGGCGATGTGAATTGGCCACCAAGATCGTGCGATTTGACGCCATTGGACTTCTATCTTTGGGGTTTTCTGAAAGGAAAAGTGTATGCCAATGATCCACAGACCATTCCGAAGCTCAAGGAAGCTCTTGGACGCACCATTAACGAAATTAGTCCGCAATTATGTCAAAATGTTATTGAAAATTGCGTCAGAAGAGTGAACGTTTGCAAACAAGGACGAGACGGCCATTTGTTGGATATTGTGTTCCACACATAACCTCCATGCTTGTACCTTATATTGGGAGTACAAATAAGTCTCCGCCGATTGACAAAAGATGGCCCCACCAGGAGGTTATGGTTGAAATTGTCAGATGCACTGAAAAAAAATTCGTTCATCCATCCAAAATTCAGTTGGTACAACAAAATGTATCTTTAAATACGTTCGACTTGTTTTTCAATTGGCATAACAAAACAGTATACTTGGTGGTAAAATAGTATAGTCGTGTGAACTGTAGCTTATTTAGCATATCTGAGCAACTGTTAAAACAACAAAATTTCGAGACAACAAAATGCATTTTGCACATTCAACGATTCTTTTATCTCAGTGTGTAAAACGTCATATCGCAAGGTTGGACCATCTGGCATGACCATAACCTTGAAATATCAGCGATTTTGTATAAGCATCACATAATTTTTTTCGTGCTTAAATGTCGAGTTTTGAGCCGAATAAGCGTCTTTTGCGGGAACTTTATAACTCTTCTTTACTTCTTTAATTTGAAGAAATCTGCAGGTGAGGCGCATCGATTGCTTGTAGAAGCACATGGTGAGGCTGCTTTAAGGTAGTACCTCCACAGAAGAGTTGAATTAAGAAATGGTTGAAATTTCACATATACGTTACTTAATACATTATCCAAACATCTGTGCAATTTGAATAAGTTTGACCACCCCAAACCTGAGATATTTACACTTAAAGTTGGCTTGGTTTACACGTAACAAATGCGTTATGATGGGCAAACAGAGCATCATTAATTTTACCGTCAAAACTAAAATTAAGAAATTGATAAAAAACGAGGATAAGCTACAGTAAGATATCACGAATAATGTGAAAAAAAATGAGAATGATTCACCATCTAGTTTCCAAGATATAACCATGAGAAGCCTTCACAATTTTGGTTCAAAGCCTGGCAAAGCCTGGAAAAAAAAACAATTGGGGCAAAGCCTGGACAGTCCCGGCAAAAAGTTTACTGGCAATGGTCGATCAAAAACACAATACAAAATATATTTTACGGCAATAAATGATATCCATCGTATTATCTACTAGTACCGAGTCAATATTGCGTAGTTTTTAATTTTATTCATTACTAATTAAACCAATTATCAATCTTCTAAACATGAACATGGTATGTAAACTTTTGGTTGAGACTTTCGCAGAGGAACTACCTTAAGTGAGAGAAGTTGTCGTGAGTGGTTTCAAAAGTTTAAGAGAAGAAGAAAAGTGAGTTTGACGTCGAAGACAAAGAACGTAGCGGAAGGCCGAAACGAAGACGCGCAATTGGAAGCATTATTGGAGGGAGATTTGTGCCAAACGGAAATGACGCTTATTCGGCTTAAATCTCGACATTTTCGCACGAAACAAATTATGTCATGCTGATACAAAATCGGTAATATTTCAAAATCGGTAATATTATGGTCTTGCTAGATGTCCAACCCTACGATATGACGTTTTACATCTGACAATGTCAACCATAACCTCCTGGTGGAGCCATCTTTTGTCAACGGCGGAGACTTATTTGTACGCCCAATATTTAAATAAAAATCTTCGATTGTGACTAACTCTCTAATCACCTCAAAACGTTACATGTGAATAAAGAGAAAGAATGAGGCGTTGTTTTTTATTTACTCAAATTATGTATAAACATCACAAGAATGATACACAAAAGTGATTATGCGCGAAAAATTGAAAGCATTCATTTTTAGAGCTTTTTTTCCGAAGCGCCTCCGAGCGCTCCGATACGCGCGAAACAGCGTGGACGGTAAAAGTAGCGATTTGAAGTCGTTAAGGGGTTAGGTCACAGTAACGGGTATAGAATCATGTGCAAATTTAACAATTTTTCCGTAGGAAAACGTGATTCACTTATAAAATTAATTACACATCTATTTAGTATGAATATCAAGCTGTTAGAATTTTTTTGCGATGTACAAAATGGCCGACTACTAATATTTTCTTTTGTTATCTTTTTTTTGGGCGCTCCGCGGCGTGACATTCAGCATCCACAATTTTTTACCTAGGACAAAAAATAAAAATTGTCGTCAATCTACATTAGAATACCTAGAGAAATACCCGTGCGGAAATTGAGTTGGGGCTGTGATCGGGCCCCAATAGTATTCCCCTAATTTTATTCGGGCCCTAATCTGGAAGCCACATAAGGGCCGTTAGCGGCCGGTCACACTTTGTCAACAAGGGCCCTTAAAGGCGCAACGACCAGGGCCTTATATGTTGCCTCAATGGCGCCTCATCAAAACCATTTTAGCGCCCTGAAAATGCCTCAACGGCGCCTCATCATAACCATTTCAGCGCCATAAAATATCCGTATCAGTGGATATACGTGTATGTTAAATGCGTCAGGGTATATCTGTATTTGTTTTTATGTAATTGTTCATGTGCATAGGTGTGGGCGTGAGTACATGTGTATGTATGTGTGCGCGCGTAGAAATGTGATTCCGTATTTGCATGTGAGCCTTTATGACAAACTGCCATGACAAAATTAATACAAAAAATAATCCATTCTAAGGAATGGATGTGTAGTAGAAATAAAAAAAAATATATGGGTCTATTGAATCACTAGAATTCTATTTCCATTGAGGGAAAGATCTGGAAAACAAAGACCATTTTATTTACTTATCCTACACAGTCAGATAAAGTTTATGAATGGGAAATATCAGCGAAGTCTTCAGAAGAAATAATTTTCCCTATGATGAGTATTGAGCGGAAATTAGTTGCTATAAAAATGTCGAAAAAACCGGTTGGGACTGTTCACACTTATGCGCTAGCATTACTCCATGTATGAGTGAAACAATGAGTAATTGTTTGTATCTATGTAAAAGGTTTCTTTAATTTGACAAATAAATACTGTCTGATGTTTGTCTGCATATTTGTGTTCATCGTTGATTTTTTATTTGCTAATGCCCTTACGCTTTTTTCCAATTTGCGTTCGATAATATTATTCGATCGATGTATATAATCGATTTGAATAATTGAAATATCATCGACCATGTAGCCTAAGCTATTTATACTGGTTTATCGCTATAATAGTCAGATCTGGGCCTATTGTGGAGATCTCTACTCGTTTATCCCTATACTGGCCATGTCTGGGCCTATTGTGGAAATCCCTACAGGTTTATCCCTATAATGGCCAAGTCGGGTCCTTTTGTGGAAATCCCTACAGGTTTATCCCCATAATGGCCAAGTCTGGGCCCATTGTGGAAATCCCTACTAGGAAAAGCACTAGAAAAGCCCTGAAAGGCCCTTATTTTTATTAGGGATGGGATATTCTTTTATTCAAATGGTGTAGGTATTTGAATGAATTTTTAGTGAAAAGTTTCGTATAAAACTGCTCATAAAAATGAAAAGTTTTCGATTAATCAGAAATTCCGTACGTACTTCTCTGCGAAATGCAATGAGGAACATAGCTTTTAAATTTAAAGTAAATCGAGTGAAAATTGTTGAAGTTATTTGTCACGCCAATCGGAAAAAAGCTGTTTCGAGAAAAACGCGTTTAAAGTTCTCTATGGCCGTGCCAGAGGTGGGCTTACGTTATACGCTCAGGTTCGGTGAAAAAAAATGTTCTTGCTATAAATCGAATAGTAACTTATTCTTATGATGGTATCGCGCCGTTTTAGCGAAAAATAATCGATTTTTCGAAAATTCTACTGTGACCTTATCCCTTAAGTCCAATCGTTGTACGAAAAATATACACCGACCTAATAAGTGAAGATTTCCTGTCAAAATTCCTCGGTGGGTACATGCAGAATTCAAATGCGAGCTTCAATTCCGACCCGTAGACGATAGCTTCTAAACCAGTTTTGAAACTTTATAGGCGTTTTTCTCGAAACCACGTTTTTTGAATCTGGAGGCTGCATCATTCGGGCAGTTTTCATCCGATTTACATGAAATTTTAACTGTAGCTTCTTAGATGGAGTCTCTGAAGAAGTACACACGATTTTCACGATTCATCAACAATTTTCGTTTTTATAACCAAATGGAAGCTGACTTTTTAGCGAATTTTATTTTCCACTTGAAATTGATACCATTTTGCAAGAAAAACATATTAAAAAAAACAATAGTGTGTATTTCTCCAGCAAAACTAACGTGAGACATTTTTTCTTCTGGGGGCTGATCCATAAAAGTTCTGCGTCCTCCCGCGAAGGGTCTAAAAAATGCACATGGTGTAGCTACGATTTGTAGCTACACGGCTGTGATAAAAAAATGTATACGTCAACACATGCAGAATAAATCCTCCAAACCTCATTTTTATAGCTTTTTTAGTATTCTAAAAAAATCCCCAAAAGAGTCTCATTTTTCGGCAAGCCAAATAGATGTTACGCCGTAAATATGATTAAAGCTCCGGCTACTCCTATTCTACGTGTACCAAATTGAATCGATAACTCATTCGGCAAATTGTGACGCGCGAGAGTATCGTCCCAGGGCTCGTGCAAAAAAACGATCGATGCGCTTCTCTATTATTATAACAGGATCCACGAAAGCAAAGAGCATGCAAAATATAACTCGGTTAAAAGAGAAACGCTTTCTAAAAATGTTATATACAGGGTGCCTCAAAATTACCTGAGTTTGAATTTATTAATAAAACGTACTATTTATTTGAAAGGTGCGAATATTTTTATTTTAATATAAGGTACAAACATGGAGGTTATGTGTGGAACACAATATCTGATAAATGGTCGCCTCGTCCCTGTTTGCAAAATGTTCACTCTTTTGACGAAAGTTTCAATAACATTTTGGCATAATTGTGAACTAATTTTATTAATAGTGCGTCCAATTGCTACCTTAAGGGGCCAGTCCACTTTCAAAATTTCAAAAAATCGAAGGCAAGCAAGACTTGAAGAAATCGACGATGATGAGCAATCAGAAAGGATTTTGCATGGTGCAGGAATTGCCGATTGAGTTTATGTAAGAGTTTTTCATAGTATAAACTTCAAACGCGTTTTTCTCGAAACAACGTTTTCAAAATCTAGCTCCATCGTATCTCTAAAACTAATAAACCGATTCTCTTGAAATTTGAACCACATATTGGAAACATGACTCGCAACAAGATGACCCTCGATGGTTTTAAAATTTTGATTTTTACTCTTTTTTTTGCGAAAAACTGCGAAAAAAGCGTTTTTTTTAACTTTTTTCGTTTTTCATCTGCCATTTTTTCATTTTTTGATAAAACTTTATATCCGAGGTTCATTTTGTAGCTGGTGTCATACTGAATCTAATGGACTTTGATTTTTTTGTTTCAGACAAGCCGTCGCCGAGTTGTGATGGAGCTACCTAGCCCACCTATTTTTAAGGCGTCACGTTAAACTATAGTTTGTGTACTTAAAAATGAATAAAAATGAATTAATTTTTTTAAATGTATTTCAAGACTTTATTTATCAAGCCCAACAACTTTTGTATTCATATCTTTTATAAAATCCTCAAAAGAATCGCGAACATAGCCTTTTTCGTGGCTTCAATGTGGACTGGCCCCTTAAGCTGCGGAATGGTCTTTGGATCATTGGCAATACCATTGGCATAACATTGGCAAATGAGATAACACGACCATGAAAGTTCATCTGCAATAACTGCGTAGTTTCGCCGCAGTGTGGCAGGTTGCGCCACCTTGTGTATCTTGAATGACCTCCATGTTTGTACCTCGTGTCAAAATTAAAATATTCGTACTTTTCAAATAAATGATACGTTTTATTCACCGACAGTAGTTGAGCAGCATTGTGCGTGGCCACTACTCGGAGCGGTGACCGCTTAGCCGTGCACCGGCTGGCGCATCAACCAGCGAGCGGAAGGCCCAGGCTTTGATACATTGGTATAGAATAGATACTTGAGTCTTGGTATACACTGTAAAAAATGATATGAAATTTACAATACATTTAAGATACGAAGGAATTGAATTTTACGAACTCAGTAGATGAAATTAACTTTAAAACACTTGTACCGTAAATTTAAAACAGGAACATGAAATTCTAACGTGGATATAGAATTTAACAGATGCAACATGGAATTTCAAAGACAAGCTGTAAATTTGTGGGAAATGTATTGTATTAACCCGTGTCTTCAATTGAAAATTACTACAGATGTATAATAAATCAACTATAAAAAAACAGAGTATTGAAAATACAAAACAAGTTTGAAATTTATTTACGGCTGCCTGAAAAATATAATACATGTGGAACTGAATTGGAAATGGAAAGTATCTCGATTGTACCCCTATCTGATATTATTTCTCATCGACGCTGAGTTAAATATAAGACAAATCTTTAGGAATATCGATGATATACTTCTCGGAATAATACCATCCAGTACATGAATACTGTGATTCGATTCAGAAATTTCCAAGACAAAAGCCACTGAGATTAACAATTGTTTGTCAAAAACAAATCACAGGTAAGTTGAATTTAATGTGTTCGTATATTAATATTGAAGATACATTTTATGATTTTCATAATTGTTGACCCGGACGATATCTCAAAGTCACATGAATTTCAGATACATGCGTGCAGTGGACAGAGATAGGCGCGCGGTCGGTGTGCGGGCTCGCCGGTCACTGAAGTTAAGCAGCATTGGGCGCGGCCAATACTTGGAGCGGTGACCGTTTGCCCGTGCACTGGTTTGCGCGTCAACCTCTGAGTGGGAAACAGTTTGTCTGAGTTTCTGATTGATGGTAATACAACTGAAACTCAACCGAATATGGCCGCCTGTATCGGCCCAGGTTTTCCGCAGTTTCCCTGGGCCTTCGTGCAAATGCGATACAGTAGTGCATTAGGAAAGAGTGGATGCGGTCAATACTCTGGGGGGGGGGGGGGTGGGGGCGCTGGAAGGAATGTGGGAACTCTGGGAGAATTGTGAATGATGGAAGGACTAAAGGAGAGGGGATGATAAAAGGAGAAGGCCCCGTGCCTCTGAGGAATACATATATAAAGAAAAAAAATACCTACGTGCAGTGATTTCACTGCATTTACATTTTATTATTTAAGTATTCAATATTAATTATGGGATAAAGCTGCGAAAAAATCATATACACAAGTATCACGAAAGCATCATACAGTATATGAATTGAGTGGTCTTAATTTGATAATTTTTACATAAAAACGTATTGCAATTATCAATTTCTGGAATAAACTTAATACTTAGGATCAGTAATTTTAATACACACCCGTATATTAATATTAGCAAATGGTTCTTGAATTTAATATACACTTGTATATTGATATCAGCAAATGGTTCTTGATTTCAATATACTTGGATGTGATTATTTCTTTACACGTGCATTATTTTTCAAACGCACAAGTATATTAGTATTACGGAACTACTCTTTCATTTTTAAAATAACCTGTTTGGAATTTTCAAAATCGTATCTGAAATTTCATAAGCGGTATCCGCATAAAAACTTCCTACACTTGTATATTAATTTTCGTACAGAAATTTTTTACAGTGTAGATACTTGGTATAGATACTAAAGTCTGTGCACCAGAGAATCAGGAGAATATACGAGTAGAGCCGTCTATACCGGTACGGGTTTTCCACAGTTTCCCTGTACCCTCGGCACATGTGGTATAGTGTAGCTTAAGACGGCTGTGGACGCGACGGAAGTTAGGTTAGGTTAGCAAAGTGCGGATAGGAAAGGGTTCAATTGGGAAGGGTCATACGTAAAAACCCGAAAGGATATACGTTGCATCTCAGAAATTAATTGTGAAACTACGTTCCTGTTAATTAATTCAAACGTCAGGTCATTTTGAGACACCCT
The DNA here is from genome assembly GCA_963210295.1 of Ophion ellenae. Lineage (NCBI taxonomy): Eukaryota > Metazoa > Arthropoda > Insecta > Hymenoptera > Ichneumonidae > Ophion > Ophion ellenae. The sequence goes on along the minus strand of OY723386.1, from coordinate 43,706,666 downwards.
TTATGTAGAACATTTATCCAATGTTTGAAAGCGCAATTCAAAAAACTTTAAACGCTACACCGCGCCACATTGTGCCTCACCGCTCGTAATTGTAATTAAATTACAATTACTACTTTAATTGATAATTTAATTACTTTGCAACAGATTAATTGAGGGAGCACACCACTCTAACCGCCCATTTTCGATCGTTTTCTTTGAAATTTTTTAAAAAGAATTCTTTAAAAGAACTTTTAGGCTTTATGAGGTATATATTGAAGTATGTAAAGAAAAAATGTATATGGCAAGAGAATACAAAATGGCGGCGCGCGAGTCGCTATAGCACTACTGGTTTTCAGTCAACCCTCTCCGCGGCACCCAGTAGAACTGTCGTGAATTTAATCCTCAAACTGACAGTGAAATATTTTCGTTAATTATATTGGTTTTAGCAATCAAGCACGGGGGGAAATAAAAAAATAATTACGAAAACAACAATAGAGACGAGTTTGAACAAAAGTTCGTTTTTTCAATCATAATTTTCATATAAAAAGAGATATATTTTTTACAATTTTCAATTAATCGAAAAAAAAAACGATCTCATTTGACTATTAAAGCAATCTAAGAAGTTACAATTAAAGTTTCAAGTCGATTGGACAAAAATTGATTGAATTTCGCTGTGTGCCGATTTCAAAAACATGGTTTCGAGAAAAACGGTTTGACGTTTGACGTTTTCGGTACCCGCTAGGTAACCAATGCACGAGTGAATTTGCAGAAGCGTGGGAGCTTCTTCAGTCAGTGGGTTACGTGATCCTCATTGGGATCGGTTTTTACTTCAGTATCAACTTTTTGGACGGTATTTTGTCTACCGGCGTGGCATCGCCGAAGGCGCTTTTCAGCGTTCGGAGAATCCCCTTAAAAATAGCTCGAAAACCACTTTAGAACTTTTTTCAGCTACAAACGAATACGCATCATATTTTTGAAGGTTCAAAGAATTTTTCGAAAGTGTTGCCAAAAAAACTATTTTTCGACAATTTTACCGTGGTGTCCTCCCTTAAGTAATTGGTTACCATAAGTACCTAGTGCAATTTAATTCATATTCTACATAAACTTCAAACGAGTTTTTCTGAAAACAGCATTTTCGAAATTGGTGTGCAGGATTACTCCAAAACTATTGACCCGATTGAATTGAAACTTGGTCGAAATATTGATAATATCGCTAGCTTCTGGTTAACGAGAATTTTCGATTCTTTTATATCCATCTTTGTTATCCAAAATCTACAGAAATTTTGCGTTAAATGTTCATTTTATTTGTAATTACGTTCCATTCTCTTAAATTTGCATTCTTTTTAATAAAGATTGTTTTTGCAAATCAAAGTCTACGGGAAGCTACACTGCGCGCCGATTCGCAAATCCCGCGGCGATCTTGCTGTAATACTCTGTCACGGCTCCACCATTTTAATGATAAATTAATTTAAAAGGATTGTTTTGCACGCTTAAATATACTATTGAAGTATACCTACAGTTTGATGACTGTAAAATAAGTATTTCTTACACGGAACATCCCTCAGGTGATACCCTTCGATTTTGTTGAAATTTGGATATGTTATAAAGCACCGAAAAGTAAGCGATACGTATTTTTTTTTATCGGCGGAAAAACGGTTTTAAAGGGTGAAACCACCCTTTAATATAAATGTATATCCCGCCTTAAGAGGATAAACATTTTCATTGTTAAAAAGTGATGCCTATCGGGGCCAAAAAGTAAGCAGTGCCGTGATAAAAGCCCGGGGTCTTCAGAGATCACATGTGCCTAACGACACACATATTGTGTAACGAGGAGTTGGCGACAATATCCCAATGATGGGTTCCGCTCATCGTTCGGACAATTTGTCCAACAACCGAATTTGAGTTGTTAAAAAAAATGTTCGATTTTTTAGTTAGAATTGATCCTTTGTGATTAAAAAAACAGACAGTCAAAAGGGTTTTTGCTAAAAACAATTCTGAAGATAATTATTAATTGCTTTATATTACGATAATTCAAACTGTAGATGTTGGCGCCAAAACGCCACGCCTACGGGCAGCGCCCATAGTGACGTCACCGTTCGAACGCGACCGAATGGGCTATGCATACGGCTTACATGCGAGTGTACAATTTGGGGTCGCTTTACTTCGGAAAACATCTTGAACATTTTCAAAAAGTCGAAAACTAGTTTAATTTTCGTGCAACGATATGTGAAAGTGGATTTGTGAAAGCCAATTCGAGTAATTTGCCGACCGTGGATTTTTAGGTTAGGAGAGGCTTGATGAATTGTGTCACTTATTGCCGCTACGTATCATAAGCATATTGAGAAAGACGTATTTGAACAAAAAAATGCACTACTGTTGATCTTAAAACACGTTTACACTTTCATCTAAGTGGTCTTCACAGCAAAAATAAGTGGACGATGATTTCGGGTTGACACGTCGTGCCGCATCGAACCACCGATTTCGACCTTTTACGTCTTGTAGCACATTCCGAAATACCTTATTCGAGGCACTTTTCGTCGTATTTATGTAAAGAGGAATAAAACAAGCCTCATACGATTTTGTCGTTCCCATCGTTGACAGAAAACTCGTATTGCACGAGTAGTTCGGATACCGGCGTTCGAACGGTGACGTCACAGAGCGCTCGGGTAAGTTCGGATGCTCTCGGCGCGTTTCGGCCGAGCCGAACAGAACAACAATTTCAAAGTGCTATATCGATGATAATTGTTGAAAAAAAAGAAAAATACTTTGCTTTAGAAACCGTACATGATCTTTACGATGAAATAAAAATCATTTAATGACTCGATTCCCATGGAAACGGCTAGAAAACGAGTGCATCGAAAAATGACTGAGACTAGCGGTACCGGGCTGCGGTGTACGGACATCCGGTTTCGCGGGGCGTTTTGAAACGGGAAGGGAGAACATTTAGGAATGGAGACGATAAAAAATAACTGTACCGTCAAAAGTGTACAGCGTGCGTGCATACGTCGCGGTATGTCGCGAACGAACGAGAGAGAGAGAGAGATATGCTCGTATCTATTTATAAAGAGGATCGCCGAGGCAATTGACCGAGCAGCCTTGACTTCCTGTTGACCCGACCGTCACTCCGGAACGCGTTACGCGCCTGCCTTTTCGTGTGTATCGCACAATTCATCGTGTAGCGGCCAAATTGATCAACTTTTTTTCACTCCAAGTGCTGCCGATAACCATAATAATTTAGGCGTCGTTGGGAGTCGTCGTAGTACCACCATAGCGCAGGGGATAACCTCATCTAGTGGCAAGCCTCCCCCCACCTCCAGAACAGTCCGGGAATCCAATTAAACCAGCCGGAAGAGCAATTTATATCGATCCGGCAGTGTCAATCGTCTCTCGTCAATTAAACGATTCCGCGCGCGGCCTCGAGACTCCGAAACGGGACGTATGAAACACGCGAATTAAACGACCGTTCCTTCATCAACCTTTATCTCGGAAAGTTCCACGAGCATTTTTTTTTTCATCCTCTCATTTCTGCTTTTACTTCAATTCTTGAACTCATTAACGTGACGTGAACGGTATGGCCGTCTCTTGCGCTTCGCCATCGGCACCGATCTAACATAACCTCGAAGAATGCAATTTTCCGAGAAAATTTAACGCTCTGTTAGGCGAAACATAGAAATCCGATTGTATGGAGTTATTGGGAAATTTGCCATTTTTATGAATTTTTATGACTATTTTTATCGTCGGATCCACCATTCCAGAGATATTTCGAAGAAAATGGTTTTTTTACGATTGCCAAGATGGCGACCGAAGAGGGGAACTTTATATGATTATAGAAAAGGTACAACTCGACTGCCGCGCCTCTAGTGCTCAAAATTGAAAGCTTTTGTACGTGGTGTAAAGTAATCGAACTATTGAAATTGTGTGTCATTTTCCAATAATGGATGAACTAAGTTATAATTTTGCTGTATATTCGAATTTTCCTTCAAGTTGAAAGGTATTGTTGTACAGCTATCCAAAAAACGTTCATAAGAAAATATTCAGAGTTATATATATATCATTTAGAAAAGTAATAACCATATTCAAAAGTTCTAATGTTTTGAATTAATTTGCAGCATTTGGGTTATACATTTACATTTGCAGATGAGCAAGTCGAAAATTTCATATTGCATGAACGAGTGCAAAAATAATGCAAAAAATGCTGGTGCTGGTTAAACAAAAATAAAACTTCTTTTCCGTCGGAGAACCCTCTTGCTCGTTGGAAGTAGAAGAAACGTCAATACTGTGTAGTTGAAATAATAAAAAATACGTAAGCAGACAAAGTCATTTTCAAAACAATGGAATATCTTAACAATATCACCTTTTGGCCTATTTTCTTTGAATTGTTATCCTTTGACAAAAGGATTGTCCATTTCAAAGTTACACTGATAGAAAATTCTTTTATCGTACACGACCAAAAATGGCAACCCATTTTTTTATCTGCAGCTTGCGGAGGAATTAATTCAACAAATCACAGCACTGTTACATACAATTACATCAATAATTTTTCTATCGTCATCTAGCTGAAAATTACATTCTAAAGTTGTCACTGTAAGCTTCATATATACAATTTTCTCCTAATATAAAATAATACAAACTGCCAGCAAAACATTGTATTTTTAAATTTATTTTTGTTTTCTGCCACAACGTTAGAGGTTATGTGAACTTTTTTTGGTACGATATCTTTTGTCTTTTCGACGTCGGTGACATGGCCAGCCATGCACAATTGCTTGCCAGGTTCTTCTACGCTTTAACAAAACATTTGACCGGATATGGATGAAAAACTAAACTTAACTACATACATTTTGCTATAAATGCTTATATTTAAACGCTAAACGACCTACAAAAGCTTTTGATTTATAACGGTAGAGGCGCAACCGGTACTTTCGACCTGCCCTCTGTCAATTTTGCACCTTCCTTATATCGTGAAGGATTGCATTATGACTGAAAAAAAACCCAATGAGGGGGCTAAAAGGTTACTTTATGGCCCCGGAATCGCAGATTTATCGGTACGGCATTTAGTCACAAAATGTTTGAGTCTTAAAAGTTTCAACGCGTTTTCGTTAAAACCACTTTTTCGCGAACCTCGTACACGATAATTTAAGAACTTTTCGGTCGATGATTTTGCCATTTGGCACACTTTGAGATACCATAATTACCTTCCATGTGAACTTGAATTTCCATGAAAATTGTTTTATCAAATTACTTTTTCATTATCAAATATTACATTGAAAATTTCATGAAAAAATAGAACATATTTTTAACGCGTACCATTTCTCGAATTTTCACTTTTCTTTAGATTTTTAGGTTCACATAGAGCGTGTGGGTCTTAGAAATTGAAAACTTCTTGACTCTATTGTTTTAGATCAATGCACCAGACGCTAGATTGCACGCCGTTGAACAACTCCGGCGGCAACCGTCTTCGAAGCAAGAGCTGTACCGCCACCATTTTCAAATATTAAAAAAGAATTTCGCAAAATTGATCGATGTAATAATATCTACATTACTTCAATTATGTAGAACAAATAGGTTAGACACAGGAAAATCTTGAAAATTCACTTATGTTCGGCGGCTGAAAGGGATTGCCCCCCTTAAGCACCAGTCGTGCCCCCGAGCCAAATTCATTTTGCACTCACGAGGACATCACGTTGGTGTCCATCTTCGATTGTGATGAAACTCATGTATACGGTTTATTTTATTAGTATAGAAAAGTAGTTTAGAACTAATTTTTCTTTAGAACCTAAGAAAATTGGTATAGAAAAATAAGATACTCTTTATTTTTCTTTTCCTCACCCCACATTTAACTGCACCAAATTGAATGGACCGAGTAACACTTTAAAGAGGGAATAAAATTGAAGGTTACGTATAACCTCACAAATGTTTCGAACCGAGTTTTCTTACAGATGGTCAAACTTTTGAAGAAAAACAACGCATCAGGTAGTGTAGAATTCACTGACGCAGAACTTAATGATTTTTTTTTACTTCAAATATTATTCAACGCTGAAAAATCTGCTTGAAAAGTTCAACTATCTCTCTCGCACTCATATGTCACGTGGGACAGATTTTCGCCTGAATGTGTCTGCGAGAGGATTGCGGCTAAATTCACAATGTTTCACGAGCGATTGCTGTAACGCGCAATTGGTCTTTCGGCAAAGTACATGTACCACGTGACACATGAGTGCGAGAGTATTTTGGGCAAAAGAAAATCGTCAAGCTGATGCTCGTCAAAGCCTGATGCTTTGTTTTTCCCAAAGAACTCAACTGTCTACGAGAAAACTCGGTTCGAAAATTTGTGAGGTTATGTTGCCCTCGTACTCTTAAGGAGGTACGGTGATTGGAGCGACTCCAAGATAAAAGCCCGATTTTTTTTATAGCATTTTCGAGACCTTCGTCCATGCGTATGCGGAATTTCCACGAGATTTACCGTACAGTTTCCGAGTTATTAACTGTTAAAGTTGGTGAATTAGTCACAGGTAGACGACAAAATGTGCCTGTTCTCTCATATATTGATTTTTTTGTGCTACTTGGAGCCAAGACACACGCGAAAAAAACTGATGGTTGCGTTCGTTGGTTCGTTGTGATCAATAAGGCACCTTGAATTGGAAAGCTCACCGCTGAAATAAGCAATAAATTTCGAAATAAAGTCGCGAAAAACCGAAGTATTCGGGGAGAGAGAGAGAGACGTCTCGTGACGCAATAGCAGCCATCTTGCTCGAAGTGTGGCAACGCCGGATACCCCCGCAAATTTGATTCGTCTATCGGATATTTTCAACGCAAATCAAAAATATGATTGTGTGAAGCCATACGTTTTTTTAATCGATTATAAAAGGCCTTTCGTCGATATTTACTTGAAGTTCTTTTACGTACAGCAAAGGCATCTCAATTTTTCTGGCGACATGTACCTATACAACGCATCTATATATAAATTCAGCATGGGAGAACCGTCATATAAAATAAACGTTCCTTTTTATACCTGCAAATATTGTGAAAATTGGGAAAGGGAAAAATAACATAACAATCGATGAAATGTGTTTTGACTTTGGACAGATTGGACATTGGACATTGAGGTTAAGTTCAACGCGACGTTTTTTATTTGCAGTCGCAATATTATCTTTTTATTTTCTAATTCTTGTCCGTCAGAATCTACATTTGTCTCTAGACTGGACTTCAGGTACAATCCCGTTACTCTTTTGATAAACTTCCACAGTATTTTCATTCTCTATGTTAACCGGCTACAAAAAATAATAAGCCGGGCGCGTGGAACCGATGACAGCTACCGAAAATGCGACGGTGCTAAACGTCAACGATATGGCGTACTACTGAAGTCGAGTAGTAGATTATTAAGGTTGTTTCCATATTATAAAAATAATAGGAAACTCGAAATTCAATACTTAAAAAAATATTTCTCGAAAAATAGGCCATATACATATATCTGAAACGTGGCGATATTGCGGCGTGAAATAGACACTAAGTTCACTAGCATGGTCATCACCGTACCTGCTTGAAGTTGTTGCTAGAAACATTGGCTTGAATAGATATTAATGAAAATTTCACTATTCGTTATGGTACATTTCCCGACTATACTGACAAAATCCGGAGATTTCCGCACTCGTTTATTAAATATTATATTTTAAAGTTTGAGCTAACGTTCGCCTGATCGCATTGGTCGTATGGGGCAACGTCGTTACCATTTCACTTTCTCGCATATGGCTTCCGTATATGTAAAGAAAGTGAGCCAAAAAAACGAATATTGTATGCAGAATAGTGTAAAGAGCAATATTCCCGAAAAACGACAGGTTACCGATCTAATTAATGACAATGTATGAAAAATATGTGATCAGTTTACGAAAAAGCGAGGCCTCTTGAGACGTATGGATTGAAATGTGGCAACGTCGGAACTATGGGAATAGCAGAACCAATCGATCACCTGGCGCGCCAATTTCAAATATGTTAACGTCTAATCCGAGTGAGGGGAACTTATTCATCTATTTATTATAATGTATTCTCTTTTTCTAGCTCCGGTGAACACACTACGATGCTTGTGGACACGTGCACTGACATCATTTCCATCGGAAACTTTGCGGCGCGCTAACATTTTTTCGCAATATTTTGTTTCCTCCTTTTGCTCTGACGCCGGCCGGCACAAAAGACGCATAATACGGATGTGACCTGGACAGTCACTGCAATCAACCTAACAGCCTCGAATTAGGAGAGAACCGTGCGACGTTTTAAAAGTTCTTGTCCATTTTGATAGGATTTTTGAACATCGAAAATTGGTTTCTCATTCGTACACATTATTAATATTTTTCTACAATAAGTTGGCATTGGTGACGTCACACAATGAATCGCATGGGAACTTAGTTTCTTCCTCCACCCTTAACAAATTATTTAGTAACAACCTCAATAACATTCCTTCGCAAAATCAATTTTTTTTAATTAAAAATTCTAGTACAAATTCAAAATTAGAAAAAAAGAAAATTTGAAAAAAATTGAACATTTGAAAGAATTGAAAATTCGAGAAAAGATTGAAAATTTGAAGAAAAAAATGAAAATTTGAATAAAGATTGAAAATTTGATTAAAGATTGAAAATATGAAAAAAAATCAAAATTTGAAGAAAAATAATCAAAATAAAAGAAACACAGTTTTCGAGGAATACAATTTTTTAAAGAAAGAAGCGTCCTCCCAGAAGCCTCATCAGTAAAACGCTCGAGCCTCGATCTTTTTCGGCACCCACGTGTCGTCAGTACTGTTCGAGTTCCGTTGGATGGCGCGTACGGTCAGGGCCTCGCGAGCAAGCGAGACGGATCACTTATTATTGCACTGCGCGAGCAGTAAATTCTTCTCCCTCGCGGCCAGTTGAGCTGCACGAAGTTAGCCGTGGCGAAGGTCCGAGTCAGGTACGATTGGACGTGAAGAGGCGATATACAGGGTTGACATTGTTGCGCGTTCGAATGCCACGAGTGTGCACATAAAAATTTCGCCACATCGCATTTTTGCGACGCCGGGAGTGGACTTTCGTGACGACCCGTCATTGTCGTTGCAGCACGTGGAGGTCTCTCTCTCTCTCTCTCTCTTTCTCGCTCTCAGTGATACGCGCTAGAGAGCGAGGGAGAAAGAAAGAGAGCGGGCGCGCGTGTATATACGTTGCCTGGCCGGTGCGGATGAATGAGGAGCGGAGGAGCGGGAGGGGCGGGAATAAGGAGGGCAACGGCCTTGACCTTGTCCGTGGCTTTGCAGTCAAGGGAGAGGGAGAGAAAGACGCTTGGGAGAGCGAGAGAGAGAACAAAAAAATATACACACACACACACACAGTCTACAACATATGTTTAATACGAGAATGCCTAGACCAGAAATGCAGGTAGTCCAATTGATCCCTCGAACCGCACGATCTTTTCTTCCCGGACCTCTGCTCGCCTTCGCTCCAACGAGATCCTTTACGACTCGGCCGAAATTTTACTAATTGTCGACGCAGCCAATACGACCAGCGTTGGCAACATGAAGCGAGGCACCTATCGTACCAGAGGCGTAGAATTATCGTAAATGGGCCAAAATTATCGTACTTACCAGGATATTGTCTTTGACAAATAAATAAATCATATTACACGTAATATTGATATGTATGCAAACACTTTACAGTTTATCTCTTGTAAACTACCGTTTTCAAATTAATAGAACACTCTGTAACCAAATGCTTTACGTATGGCACAGACCTGAACCGATTACCCCTCCATTTCAAGTTCAATGAACGCGCCAACATTTGAAATCCGCTCAGAAAAAACTTCACTGTTCCCAAGTTTTGTACGAAGCGCGCCAACATTTCGTATTTTAAAGAAGAAAACAATACGAAAGGGGAGTGAGAAATGAAACAAAGGATTTTTTAAATATTTCTATATATCCTATATTCGCGATAACAGAAAATATAAGTATTAATGTAATTAACATTTTACATATAATCGAAATATTCGAAATATCGAATATCGAACGATGTCATTCTCTTGTTCGCTGATTGGCGAATGGTAACCAATGAGACGGCATGTATATTGTATTATCCAAGAGGCGCTGCAGTTGCACGACGGCAGCGCTTCTTCATGCGTCTAATTTGAAGGCGTCCTAATAAGCCAATAGCGCTATGAGTAAAAGAGAATCGCATTTGCTATTGCGCTATTGGCTATCAGCGTACGAGTAGAATAAATTCTCAAATGTTGCATCATGATGGAAATGATCGTACAATCTGCGTACATAATAATGTGCTATCGTACATCGTACGTAGGCATGAAATTATCGCATATGTACGATAATCATCGTACGATTCCTGACGCTGAATAGGACCAAATTCCGACCCAAGGCTTGCCAATTGTCTCGCACACTACCACCCAATACGAATAGCCTTCACTGCTTGCCTTTCTCAGCGTTTCCTTTGTCGTTCGTTTTCTCAATTACTTTGTTTTTGGCAGTCTTCTTCCACTGTTTGTTTTCGCTTCGTCGCTCGCTCCATACACGCCGCAACTTTAGATTTGGCGACTGCGTTCACGGAGAAAAGGAAAACGTGGCCGCTGAGGAATGATCGATACGGGGGAAGTCGTTCGTCGCGCGATTCTGATTCGCCCCGAATGGGCGACAAACAAAAAACAACCGCCGCGATAGACAAAAGCGAAATCCTGTATTCTAAAATCGCATGAAGGTCTGAAAATCTTCTAAAATTTGATAAACATAATGGGCGAGTATCCAAAATTAACGGGCGACACGAAAAATGAGCGACTTTTTTTTAATGACCTTTTTGAAGATACTTGTCGATCAAAGAAGGATTAGTACGATTTTTAATCGATAATTGCAAAAAGGTGGTGGAAAATTTGGAAAAAAATTAATTTTGAAAAAATTGGCTAAATAATACCGCCACGCAGCGAAAAAATAATTTTAGAAACTCGGAGACCATTTTACATGAAGCTCGTTTCGATTTGCTTCAACGCAAACAAATTCACATGCCATTTAAGAAATACAGCGCCCATTTTGGGTTAAGCTTGTTTCGGGTTACTTCAACACAAACAAATTCAGCAGCCATTTAGAACAATTCAAAGCCCATTTTGGGTGAAGCTTATTTCGATCTGCTTTAATAAACAAAAAAAATACCCAGACATTTAACAAAAATACAACGCCCATTTTGGGTGAAGCTTGTTTGGGATTGCTTCGTCCCAAAGAAATTCACAAGCCATTTAAAAAAATTCAGCGCCCATTTTGGGTGAAGTTTGTTTGGGTTTGTTTCAACCCAAAACCCAAACGAACCAATTCAAAAAAATGCCTTTCTCACTTTAGACACAAAGGGTCTTCTCACTTTAGACGCAAAAAGGCTATTTTCATGAATTTTTTGATAGGTTTATATTATAGATATTGATATAAAAGTTGTTACACTTAATAAAAACATTTTCGAAATACATAAAAAAAAGAATTATTCAATTCACTATTTATAGACAAAAATGGTAGTTAAATAAATGTCCTAAAAAAATTGTAGGTCTGCGCTGTTAATGAAATCTCGGAGATGGATCATCCGAAACAAAAAAAATCAAACGGTTTTAGATTCAGTATGTTAATGGCTATAGCGCATATCATACGATTTTTTATATATGCAAAAATAACAAAATGGTGGACACTTTTCAAAAAAACAACCAAAAATGTTTTCACCGTTTTTGGCAAAAAAAATGAGTAAATATCAAAATTTAAAAAAATCCTCGATATGCGCTATAGCTATAGTTGTAAAGAATATGTGGTTAAAATTTCATAAGGATCGGTTCGGTAGTTCCGAAGATTTTATCAATAAGCCGCCGAAAAATGTTGTTTCGAGAAAAAAAAACGCGTTTAAAATTTGTTTGGGTTACATAAATACATTAAACATTTTTTAAAAATGTATTTCGAAAGTGTGTTTATTAAGTGTAACATCTTTTATATTAATATTTATCATGTAAATCTATCAAAAAAAATCATGAATATGGCCTTTTTAGCGTCTAAAGTGAGAAAACCCCTTAAGTGAAGTTTGTTTGGGTTTGCTGCATCCCAAACAAATGGACAGGCCATTTTTTTTAAACCCACGCCCATTTTAGTTAAAGCTTGGTTGGATTTGCTTTGCACCAAACAAACTCACAGACCTTTCAAGAAATTCCGAGCCTATTTTAGGTAAAACTTGTTTGGGTTTGCTTCGACCCTAAAAATACACATGCAATTCAACAAAATTCGAAACCCATTTTATAGGATGTCTGGAACGACCTGACACTTAAATTTATTAATAAAACGTATTATGTATTTCAAAGTAAGAATATTTTTATTTTAATATGACGTACAAACATGGAGGTTATGTGTGCAACACAATATCCGGTAAATGGCCGCCTCGTCCCTGTTAGCAAACGTTCACTCTTTTGACGAGATTTTCAATAACATTTTGGCATAATTGCGGACTAATTTCATTAATGGTGCGTCCAATTGCTTCCTTGAGCTCCGGAATGGTCTGTGGATCATTGACATATACTTTTCCTTTGAGAAAACCCCAAAGAAAGAAGTCCAATGGCGTCAAATCATTGGTCTGCAATAACCATGCAGTAACAATGCAGCAAATAAGAATTTCTATTCGTTGCTCGATCGTGTAATTCTCCATGACTAAACCTCAATACTTCCCGATGCCAGTTGTGAAAGATTAGTACTCTATGTTCACCGCAAAAAAAATGGCGCGCAATTTAAAATGTTAGGTCATTTTGAGACACCCTTTATGTGAAGCTTATTTGGGTTTGCCTCAACTCAAACAAATTCACAGGCCATTTTTTCTAAAACCTCGGCCATTTTGGGTGAAGCTTGTTTGAGTTTGCTGCAACCCACCCAAATTCACACTCATATTTCAAAACTGAAGATTTTCGGATGGCTTCCCTTCTGTTATTCCACCTACACTGGGCTATTTAACTATTGTGCCTACGATCCGAACAAACTCCACAACGGATCGATGCAAACGAGCGTTGTGTACTCGATTAGTCCGTGGTGGATTTTCTCCGTGTAGTAAAATCGTAGGCCGGAGTGACCGAAACGAACGCGAGGATTGTACGATATACGGAGAGTGAGTAGAAACCGCGCTACCCTCTCCCCTCCCTGCCGGGCGTCGCGTCGTGATTGTCCGCTCGTCTCGGCTCAGGCCGTCTCGCACCGCCCGGCGCGGAGCTCCATCTTCCGACCGCGCTACTACCCTTCGGGCGAGCCAGGTCGTGCACTCCGATTTTCTCTCGTTCCATGTGAAGCCTCCTCTGTCCCTCTGGGAGGAACTTTCCTTTCTCTCTCTCCTCTCTCTCTCTATCTCTCTCTCTCTCTCTCTCTCTCTCTCTCTCTCTCTCTCTCTCTCTCTCTCTCTCTCTCTCTCTCTCTCTCTCTCTCTCTCTCTCTCTCTCCCCCCCCTCATGTTCGCCCCTCCACGACTAGAGCATGGATGCCGTTTTCGATGCCATCGAAAAACAAGAATACCAGACCAAAAATCCGAAATTGGACTCGAATAATACCGATATTTCGATACCAGACTTGAACAATTATTGGGATGTTGAAAAACTTCTCACTGTGTTTTGGTAAAAATTAATTTTTAATAATTCAAAAAATCATTCCTAATGATTCCATACATTTCGAAACTGGTGTGTGATCAACTCCTAATGATTCCGCAAGTTCAGCTAGCGTCTGACATGCGTCTTCATGAAGTAATGCCAACAATTCAACTCATCAAAATTATTATTTTTTAAGCGTCTAAACCAATCGCTGAAACTCCCATTAAAGTAGTGCAGTAAAATTCCCCGCAAATACTCTTTTTGGCACGAAATATGGCATGTTTGACACAGAAAAAAAAAGTTGTTTGAACTTCGGTGAAATGGCATACTGAATTTTAAGCTTGCTTATAGTAGTTCTTTACAGATGCGTCACCATCATAAACTACACGCACACAGTTCTGGTAACGCCATCTGTTAGAAAACAGCGGGAACTTATTCAACGTTCTAGTAAAATATCCTTATAATTGTGATTATTTCTATTTAAGTCACTTTTCCTTTTCGTTTACTGCATTTAACAGCCTTAAAATATTATTGTCTGCATAAAATATTTCCGAAGTGTAAATTTATTTATTCACGCGTGTGGAATGAGAAAGGGCCGTTTTGCGCGACTTGCACCTGCAATAAGGTAAGGTCGTCTCTGAAAGCAAACTTCAGATGCCCTCTGTTTTTTGCGGTCATTGTTTTAACATTGCCTGCCTGCACTACTACCCTCCCTCGCATAGAACTTCTTAATTTTAATTTTGCTTGTTTACTAGCTAGTGTCAACTTATTTATTTTATGTTAGGTTGGATATATTGAAGAGCATAGTAGAGTATGTTCCGAAATGTATAATAAATGAAGATCTCACTGCAAGACGGTGATTTTCAATGAACACTGTTCCACTCGGCTGTACACTTTTATTTCCCCAACTTCCGTCTTCACTATCAAGCTTCTAACATGTTAAATCAAGGCTTCCCATAAATATCGGAAAATATCGAAATACCGGTATTCCGATACTGCAACTCGTTGATATCGAAATAATAGCGGCAATAGAAAAAGCTCCTATAGTCCAAGCCCTCACGCGAAATCCCGATTCCTCGCAGGGGTTCTCAAACGCCCCCTCTTGTCGGTTCGACCAACTTGACGAAGAATGCGACAGCAGCGCCGCCATCGAGTATGCTCGAGGAAACAGGCGTCACGTGTGTCACTCGCGCAATGATTCTCGCTCGCTTTCGCGTTTACGAGAGGAACGATCGAGAAGGGAAGTTTCGGTGGTAAAAAAAATGGCAGAGAGGGTTGAGGGCGCACTACACGAGGCTGGAACGTGACGCGGTCCGATAATGTGCGAGTGGACGACGGCGCAGACGGGCGCGGCTGCCCCCCCTCTTCTTCCTCCCCTCCCCGGCCGCCGCGCTATTGGCCTCTCGCTCCGTCTCTGTCGCTCTCGCTTATCCAGCTCGCTCGCCCGTAGTTGTACGCACGGGCTTTACAATCCGTGTATATAGAACGGCTCGGTGGTGCGGCGCCTCTCGCGGCCGCTACACTCAGTTTCGGGCCAAGATGGGCGAAACTCGCCGGCCAGTAGTAGCTTAGACTCTACCTACAAGACAACACACACACCCGATTCTTTATTCCCCCCCCCCTGAGCGCGACAAGTGACCATAACAAAACTATATAGCAAGAAATAATTTAAATCAAGTGGAATAAAGAAAGAGCGGGCTGTCAAATAGACAAAAGAAGATAGACGCAATCCGAAAATAATTCAAGAGCGTCACACCACGGCGGAGCAACTATGAGCGAAATAAATGCAGCGAATTTTTCGGCGTTGATTTAACAATCGTGCTTTACGTGCGCGTTGAACGAGTGCGCGAAAAAAACGACCGAGAGCACGAAGCGTTCAGTCGTGAAGTAGCCAAAGGAGAAGAAGAAAGCAACATCGAGGAAGATTGCTCGAGGCTACGCTAGTGTGCGTGGCTGTCCGTCTGGCCGTCGAGTATTCCCGAGTTAAAGAGGAGCCTCGAGACAACGGCCGAAGATTGCCATTCTTGCATCGGCATAGGTGTGTGTGGGTGTGCGCGAGATCTCTCAGCAGATCGAACGAGAAGTTTGCGCTGCGCGCAGGCATAAACGGGAATTCACTTTTGAAGCGAGCCAAAACCCGTACAGCCACTCGTTGAATTAGCGCAGAGGCGAGAAAACAGAAGGATACATCGAGTAGCAAATTGAGGCCGCGGGGAATAGAAAAAAGAATTTATCTATCAACTCGAAGCGCGAATTCTATTTTTGTAACGAGGGATGTACCAGTAACGCGACTGTGTGCGTTTAGTGGCCGGTGATGCTGTCGTACTCTCCCGTGCCTCCGAGTCGTGCCCACGTACGTGTGTAAGAGACCCGCAAGCCCGCGTACACGGGAAAGCTCCGGAGATCATCTACCGTGCGCATTCTCCGCTCTAGTACGCACGCTCTTCGTCAATTTTCCTTCCCGAAGGACAACGTTTTGTAAAACATAGTAATATAAAGTAGAAGAAAAAAATCATTTTTCATAAACACAGAGTGCGGAGAATCTTTTTCGCGGAGCTGGCAAACGGAAGTGAGCGCCGACACACCCCTTTATGCTCGTTCTTCCGGTATTCACTTCCGCTCTCGCGTCGAC
Organism: Ophion ellenae; assembly: GCA_963210295.1. Lineage (NCBI taxonomy): Eukaryota > Metazoa > Arthropoda > Insecta > Hymenoptera > Ichneumonidae > Ophion > Ophion ellenae. The sequence continues at coordinate 43,690,462 of OY723386.1, read as the reverse complement.
GCCTTCTTCCATTGAATGAAAAAATAAATAACGAGTTACGCGATACTAGTGCAAGTGAATAATCGAAAAGTATTGAATTCTTTATGCATTTTCGGTGAACGTACGCGCCCGGGAAGAAGCCGAGAGAGAGAGAGAGAGCGCAAAAGCACGGGATAATCGTGAAGTTGCCAGTGATTCTCGAGTGGTGCAATCCCCGTTGACGGGGTGATTCTTCTCTCGTTGCCGTTTACCGCCGTCGTCGCCGCCACCTCCTCGACGTCGTCGTCCTCCGCTAGCGCCCCCCACCCCGCCCCGCTCCGTCTCACTCGCCGTTCGACGGGAGATCCCGCACGCTCTCCCCCCACTCCGCCGCTCCCAGCCGTGCACGTCTCGCGGACGCGCGCGCGCGGCCAACGATTCTCGACGGTGTGCAAATTTTGCGTTGAGCCTCTCTCCGGTGTGTGCGCGCGCGCGTGTACTCGAGAGTAGTAGTAGTCGGGAGTGAGAGCGAGAGGGCCTCCGTGCGAGACCGCGCACGGTAGTGAAACATTTGCGGCTGCGATTAAGAGTAAAATAAGACGAGCGAGAGAGAGAGAATAGGGAAAAAAGAATTAAAATACGCGTGAGTGCGTGCACACTGTGCTAGTGGAAAGCTCGAGTTTTCGTTGAGATTCTTAAGAGTGTCAGTGGAGTGTCGCCCGTGTTTTGGGCGTGGAATAGTTCGTTTTTTTTTTCTCTTCGTTTACGTTTTTATCATTGTTGTTAGGATTTTTCGTAATAACGCTGCGGGTGCGGTGTTTTGTCGTCCAGTGTGCTCCTGCGCGGTATACGGCGGATACCGGAAGTTCTCCCAAAAGTGACTAAAGTTTGTCAATTGTGGAAACTCGTCGGCATACATTGACCAGAGTTCGTTCAGTTTGAGATTTTCCTCTTTTTCGTGACACGAGGGAGGGGAGCGGGAGCAAGAGAGAGAGATAGAGCGGTTGCCAGCTGCGCCACGAGACACACGAGAGATCTCACCACCACTGGCAAGCGGGAGGAGCACCAGCAGCGGGAACAGCAGCGCTAGACTCGCCAAGCATGTCCGTGAGGATGGAGAACGTAGCGGCTCCGAGGAAGCTCCAGTACAAAATGATGGTGAGTACTCGATTAATTGGTGCTTCAACAGTGATACATATGTGAGGCTCTCGTACGAACACTCGTTACATAAGTTTCCCGTGATACTCGAAAGTTCGCCATCGACTCGACGGTGGGGGAGAAATTTCGTTTTTTTTTTTTTTCGTTTCCCCTCCGCCCTTCGTTAACACCGTCAGCGGAACTCGTTTACGGACGTTATTCGGTGCATCGGCGAATTTGTGATCAGCGCGCGGAGCAGCGGTGAAAACTCGAAGAGAGATAGGTGTACGTTGAAAATTTTCGCGTCACGTGGGGCAGTGATTATCCGAGGATTCGTGAAAGTTATCGCGATATAGGCGATTCGAAAAAACGGGATTGAATATTGCAGGCAGTGTCGGTATTTGGGTTCATGGGTTGAGGGGGGGGGGGGGGGGGGGGCAAGCAATGTCCGTCATGATCCTCACGGAACCGGCGTAGTTTGACAGCTTGCCGCGGGGCGTCTGCTCGTCCCACCCAGTCACTCTATCTCTATCCTTCCTATACTCAGCGTCACTCGGGTATCTCGCTCGACCCCCCCCCCCCCCCCCCTGCATGTGTCCTCACCGAGACAGCGGAGAGCATCGTCATCTGCCTCGCCCCCCACTCCTGTCCGTCCGTCGCTAGCCCCACTCCGTCCATTTCGCCGGCTGGCGCTGCGAGCCGAACGCTCTCTCTCGTCTCCTCCCCCCCCCCCCTCCTCCAACGCGCCTGTCCCCTCCACCGGGCAGTCGAACGACCGGCGTCGACGTGCACGGAGTGTGCGACAGAGACACGCTTCGCCCAAGCTGCCTTACGTGCACTTTGCACGGCGTGCGCGCGCACACACGCGCACACACATGCGCGCGCATGATTTTTACTCGTGTACATAATTCGAGAGAGAGTGCGGTATCGCGCCACGCACACGCTCGTAGCTGCAGCTGCTGCTGCTGCTGCATTCGCCATCGGAAACACCAGAACTAACCTCCCGTCGTCCATACGAGTTCTTCTGCTTCTTTTCTTCCCTCTCACTCGGGCTGCGCGCACTCGCTGCTACGTTCGTCTCGCTCGCGCTCATACCGTTTCTCTCGTCGTCCCGTTCTTCATCTCACGCTACTCGTACTTATCTTCTTCATCGTCGTCGACGCGCCCGCAAAACAAGCGCGATCGCCGCTTATCGCTTCGCTGCATGCCTCCGTGGAAGTTTTCCCGTCTGCATTCCCGAGACGAGCGAATTGATGCACGGAGAGAGACAGAGAGAGAGAGAGAGAGAGGGCAGCGAAAGAAGCGGAGTGGGGCTGGCTACTCGGGATAACGATTGGAAAATGGCGAAGTGGTGAACGATGCGGGAAATTTATCTCTCGAAGACCCATATGTAGAAATGCACAATTTCGAGTTTTAAGGAGATTGGAGCCGATCCAGTTGAGTCAAATGAATATGAATATTTTTTTTTTCCCCAATGAGTCTCGGAAAATGCATACGAGGTGTAGATTTATTCTGTCGATGATTATTTTTCGTAAAATATATCATTAAAGAGCAAAATTATACGTTTTATACTTTTATTACGTAGATAAGAAAAAGCGTTTGTGTTACTAACTTGAAAAAGTATAACATTATCGATGATTATTATGAAAAAGAAACTGCGTCAGCGAATGTTTTTGACAACTGAAAATGAAATGTCATTTGTGCCTGTTTATAGGGTAAGGCCACCAAAGAGTACGCACTTTATAAACTTTTTTTTTCTAGAAAAATCTATTTTGACAAGACACTTTGTACTTCTTATTTAAATTAAACTTTGGTCATTTGGGAACATTATTTTAAATATAAATCTTAAGTAACAAGCTCGGGATTTTTTTTAAAGCTTTTTTCAAGCTAAATTTTTTTTAAGGCGTTACCCCCACTTGTAGCGCAAAAAAGGCCTTTTTCATGAATTTTTTTAAAGAAAACCTCGAAACTTTTTTAATCGATCAATATACCATCTTAAAGAACACATCTTGAAGAACTTTCAGTAATTTTTTTATTGAAAAATATTACATTGTTTAGTGGCAAATGGCCGTCAATGAAATAATGTTTTTATATACACGGTTTGTGGTGACCAACATTGCGGCGAAGTGGATCATCTGAAGAAAAAAATGCGGATGGATTTAGTCAGATATAAGTATAAACTAGTCTTTAATCGAAGGATTTTAAAAAATATTCATTTTTCACAAAATGGCGGACAGTCAAAGTTAATGGTTCGATTTTAACGAAAAATAACGGCCGTTTTTTGGCTATAAAACGGCCATTTTTTTCGAAAAAAAAATCGAACGATGAAAGACTACATTTTTATGTATTAAATAAGCCTGCGAAATTTCAAGAAGATCGGTTCATTAGTGTTCGAGTAATCTTGGTCACCGACTTCAGAAATGCAATTTTGAGAAAAACGCGTTTAAAGTTTCTCTTTCAACGCTCTTTCAACGCGGATTCTTCTCTTTCAGCGCTCATATCTCGGTCAATTTTGTTCGGATCGACTTGAAATTTTCAGGACATATTCTCAGGTACTTATACTTCAAAAAAATGCAATAAAAAAAATCGATTTTTTCAAAATCGCAAGTGGGGGTAACCCCTTAAAAAATTCCTAAACATACCTCAATGTACATATTTTCCAATAAAAAAAACCCGGATCCAATCGAAACATTAGTTTTTGAGATAAAAATTCCCGAAGTTTACCAGATTTTCTCGCCGTTTACTCAGTTACCTCCCCTTAAACGATAGAATGGTTATTTGCAATTAACCAAAAATGTACTTGTATTATTAACATATTGATGTTCATTGTATTTTCAAATATATATATATTTTATCATATTGAAAGAATCAATGTTTTTTTTTTCGCCCACGTTTTGCAAAAAACGCAACAAAAATCCCCAAAAAGCCAATTTTTTCGGCCTCTAGAGTGGCCTCAGGCCTTAAGACGAATGAAAAGGGCCCAAAAAGCAGATCAGGAGATTTCATTTTTAAGCACACCGGAATACGTGTCTCCAATGTTGAAGTTTTCTTTACAACACCTTAATTCGATTTCAAACTTCTTATGTACACAGTCACTGACAACAATCGTCATTGAAGCGACTAATATATTAATTCAATAGAAAGAAAAAGGTTTTTTCGAGCACTTCCTGTCTATCAGCTGAATCGAAAAGGCGATTCGTACGTGGGAAATGGAACAGTCGTTCTTCCACGACTCCAGAGGCGCCCCGAGTTTCCAAGTTGTACAATTTGCAAATCGAAATTCGGGACATCCGGCCTAGCTCGCGGTTGATCGCGTTAAGGGGAAGTCTACGTCAATGTATCTGGGGAAATGGAATAGAAGTCTCGTTGAGGACTCGTTAACGTTGTGAGATCTCGACATCCGGTCTCACGGAGCACACCGTGTCAAACTCTTCGTCGCGTTCGAGCTCTATAGAATTCGCTGTTTGAATGCCCATGAACGACGAGCGGGAGAGAGAGAGAGAGAGATGATGATTATGATGATTTATTTATTTATGCCTTGGTCGAAACCTCAAGGCAATATAATACACATAAGTGATCTAAAATTACGAAATAAAATAAAGTAAACAATTTAGTAAAAATAGACGAACAAAGAAAAATGATGCTATATAAATCAAGAAATAACCTGATAATGCGAGACAGAAAGAGAGAGAGAGATTGATTGATTGATTGATTGATTGTTTAATACATGCCTTGGTACACCTTTAGGTATACCTTTAGGCAACTAGGTACAAGTAGAGTAAAAATAAATGAATAAAGCACATAAAACTATAAGAAAACACCACTTAACGTGGTTAAAATAACAAAAATAACAAATAAAGTATACAAAAATGACTCGCATCTAAAAGAAACGATAACAACGCAATCATAAATGGCATAGCTTACCATTTACATTATAATATAATAAAAATAAAAATAAAATATATAAGCGGAGAAGCAATACAATGCAAAGAAAAATATACAAAGCAAAAATAACAAAAAAAACGCAATATAAAAATATGAGTAGAATAAAAATGAAATTAAAATAACATTGAAATCAAAAATTAAAAATTCGACATGACAATTTTTATTGCGCCTCGAAGAACCACGAGAAAAAAATATATACAAACGTTGACGAGTTACACCTAACTCGTGCCCGGAAAAAAGAACATTTCGAGATTTTTTTTTTGGGCAACGTGTGCAGTTTTTCGATTTATTTTTGGGGGGAAACGTTTGCAGTTTTTCGATTTTTTTTACACTAACGGGTATGGTTTTAAGTATCTTCTACAATGTTTGTGTTGAAAAACATTAATAAACGTGGTAGATTCGATGGTTTGTGCAGACTGCTGTTAAAAAAACGTTCTCCACTGTGATCACTGCTGCTCGAAAACAAATCATGCGAAATGCAAAAATCAAATCAAATGAAATGATCTACTGCTTGGACGGAGAATTTAATAAAATATTGATTTTTTGAAAAACGGCCGCAGTCCAAAGTGAAAGTATCGATTTTCGGTGAAAAAAAAACTCCCTTTTGGTTGATAAAAAACCTGTGCATAGAAAAAAAAATCCTTCGTTCGAGCACTTTTTTTTGCTGTGTAAAAGAAGCTTGTAAAATATGACGTTGAAGCTTGCAACGTTGGAATGCAACGAACATTCTCTTTCCAACTTTCTAAAATTCCTCTGGCAGATTTGAGTTATGAAAATCACGCCATCTTTTCGGATTCTTAGTTAGCGATCTGCAATGAATTCGCAACATATGATTTTGGACATTGGTGAAAAAAAGAAAAGGAATTGAAAACAATCTTCGTTGCATTCCAACGATGCAAACTTCAACCCCATTGTAAAATTTGAAGTTAAGCGGTGCAGTGGTTTTTGCGATTTCGTAGTCACCGATATTGAAAAATTGATTTTGAGAAAAACGGGTTTAAAATTTGCGGGACCTGCCTACAAAAGGCCATAACTCCCTACATTTCGAACGTATCGACTTTAAATTATCAGAGAATATTTTCGAACTGTTATGTTTTGAGAATCCGTCGAAAACCAAAATTACAACTAGGTGTGAGCCCCTAATCTTGCGATTATAGGAATGGAGGCCTAGTGATGGTGATATAATAAGAAAATATAATCATACATGAGATTAATCATGAGCTATAATATCACAGAATGATACAATAATAATAAAATGTACATCCGACACTGTAGTGGATGGACGGTCGGGGATCGACTCTGGCAGTACTCCGAGTTGAGGGGTTAGGCTACTGCAACGACACGAAAATCAGAGTTATTGAGACATTTTTTTTTTGAAGGATTGATTAAGATAATTGAAGAATCGTTTGGGGTCCGATCGACCCCACATGCAGTCAGAGGTTCGTGGCGGAAGTGTGCAGTCGAAGGGTTAAATATTTCGAAGCGTCAATTTATTTATCCACGAGGGTGGAATTAAAAAGGGCTTTTTCTTCCGCGGCTTACACCTGCAATAAGGTAAGGTCGGTTCTGAAAAAACGAAACTCTAGATGCCCTCTATTTTTTGCGATGATGAATGCAACAATTTTAATTTCGTTAAGGCGTTACCCCCACTTGTAGCGCAAAAAAGGCATTTTTCATGAATTTTTTAAAAGAAAACTACAAAACTTTTTTAATCGATCAATATACCATCTTAAAGAACACATCTTGAAGAACTTTCAGTAATTTTTTTATTGAAAAATATTACATTGTTTAGTGGCAAATGGCCGTCAATGAAATAATGTTTTTATATACACGGTTTGCGGTGACCAACATTGCGGCGAAGTGGATCATCTGAAAAAAAAAATGCGGATGGATTTAGTCAAATATAAGTATGAACTAGTCTCTAATCGAAGGATTTTAAAAAATATTCATTTTTCACAAAATGGCGGATAGTCAAAGTTAATGGTTCGATTTTAACGAAAAAAACGGCCGTTTTTGCTATACAACGGCCATTTTTTTCGAAAAAAAAAATCGAACGATTAAAGACTACATTTTTATGTATTAAATAAGCCTGCAAAATTTCAAGAAGATCGGTTCATTAGTGTTCGAGTAATCTTGGTCACCGACTTCAGAAATGCCATTTTGAGAAAAACGCGTTTAAAGTTTCTCTTTCAACGCTCTTTCAACGCTCATATCTCAGTCAATTTTGTTCGAATCGACTTGAAATTTTCAGGACATATTCTCAGATACTTATACTTCAAAAAAATGCAATAAAAAAAATCGATTTTTTCAAAATCGCAAGTGCGGGTAACCCCTTAATTAAAGTGACCACGCTGTTGCCTGCCTGCCACAAGTTTGCCATTTGTTTGCAATCTGGTAGCTACTACCACGCTGACTTGCATAAAATTTCACAATTTTAATTTCGCTTCTTTACTACTTATTTAATTTGCATAAAAGTTCCTTTTTTTGTTTATTTATTTTATGTTGGGTCGGATATATTGAGGAATGTATGTTTAGAAATGTATAATAAATTAAGATCTCAATAAAAGACTGAATTTTAATAAATACTGTGGTTTCACTTAGCTGTACACTATTATTTCTACAACTTCCATTTTCACTTTCAACCTTATAACGTTTTTAATCACGGTTTGACATAAATATCGGAAAATATCAAAATACCGGTATTCCGATATTATAATTTATTCATATAGAAATAATACCGGTAAAAGAATAAGCTCCGATGGTTCAAGCTCTAGTTCAAGCTCTATAATGAAATTGAGATCGGATTATAATGATTATAAAAAGTTGTATAACATCGATTTCGGATTAATCGTGGTTTCAGTTATCCGTGGATCGTTCGATTCCGAGCGCCCCGGTCAATCATGGTCTCACTGTATGTACATTCAAAAAGTTGTGTACAAAATTTCATTAAAAGATATTAATAATCTAAAAAGTTATAAACAATCTCGTGAAGGACATTTGAACGCGAAGGGCTCAACGGTGTACTTGGTTTTGGCCACCCGTTCGATCTGAAACCAAAAAACGAATTAAAAAAAATAGATAATATTGGCTAAGACTTGACCGAGCCCTTTTTGTTATCGTGTTTCAATCATCAAAAAAATGTTGATTTTTTTCGAATTTCTAGGAAAAATGATATCATCATTGTTAATAACTAAGGGAAAAAATGCTAAGAAAAACGTCGGTTAAGACCAAACTACTATTACACTGAATAAGTGTACCGAATTTCAAGTCAATCCGTTCATTAGATCTCGAGGAATCGTGTACACCATTATGCAGGGTGTCTACCGACCTGAAAAGTCATGGAAAATCTTACATGTCATGAAATCACACTCGACCCTGAAAAAGTCATGAAATGTCATGAAAAATTACCAGTCTATCTGAATTATTGTACCCTCCTAAATTATCGTTGAGTCTATATTCAATATGAACTAACTTTGTGGTACTGAAATAGAAGAAAGTAAAGGAAAATGATTCGTTATCTCAACATATTAGTTTTTCTTTGTTATTCGTGTAAAGCGATGATATTACTCAAAGTTCCTAAATGTATGTAATATTTTTCTGGATGTTCCCAAAATATATTTCTTTACAGCAATCTTGTAATTATGTTTGCCTCACATTTTTTAACTACACATGGAATTGTGCAGTTTGGTGACTTTTCGTTTATTCCGTATACTTTTTATTGGCATACAACACACGTCTGTTTGAAAAAGCAAAATAAAAATATAAAAACGTAGAAGATGCACTGTAGAATCATTAAGTATACTTTTATGCCAGAAAGTCATACTAAGAGTCATGAAAAAATCCCCATTCCTTGCCTTAAGAATCCTTAAATGTCATGCAATTTCAGTTCTGGTCAAAATTAGACACCGTGTTATAGAAAAACATAGTTTCGAGAAAAACTCGTTGAAAGTTTCACTTGCAGTTATATCGTTGTAATCATAAGTTTACCTTCAATCTGCGATTCCTGCACCATACGTTGGAGCTTCCTCTTCAATTTGAATTGCCTCCAGCGACGAGTGTTCGTCATTTTCACAGTAGCCTGAACCCTTCAGACGGCTGTGGCCGCGACCGAAATTAGGGTAGGCTAGCGAAGTGCAGGTAGGAAGTTTGTTTGGGTTCAATTGGGATGGTGGTGAAGTTTGCATCGTTGGAACGCAACAAAAGTTTCGTTTTACATTTTATTTCCCATATTTTTATTGTTACAGGCGATCTTTTTTTTATAAATCCATAATATAGATCGCTAAATAAATATCTTAAAAAATAATTGAACAACTTTTGTCGGTGAAATGTGCCAAATGAAATTGATGCCAAATGATAACGCAGTATTGAAAAAATATCCTGCACTCGTGCAATAATATAATAATGGAACAATAGAAAAAGGTAACAATATGAGAAAATAATAATAATACAACAGTATAATATATAATTCAACGATAAAACGTAATAATAAACAATAATAAGATTAATCGAGAGCATTGTCCGATCGCGATTTTTTTAAAATTATCCTTATATTACATAATTATATTTAAATAATTTTTTTAAATTATTTAAATTATATTATAATTATTTTTTTAAACAAAGATCCCGTACGCCCCATTGGAGATATAAAAAATCAATCTCTTTGCCCCCCCCCCCCCCCCCCTACACGGGTACTTGGTCGCGACCGCCGCAAGAGCGAAAGGACGAAACACCTCGGGACCGTTGCCCGTTTTCAGCGTCGTCATTCCGCCGAGAGGACGATCCCCGAGCCCCCGCTACTACGCGGCTCGCGCTGCTGCCACGTGGGCTCGCGGAACTCAGGGCGTGGACCCGACAGAGCTCAGGACTAAAGGATCACGGATATCGACGAGTAGGATTGCTTAAAGGGCTCCATCTATCTAGAGGTCCGAAAAAGGCCAATTTCCGGGGGAAAAAAGTTTTTGGAAACGGTTGGTGATAAATAAACGCATCTTTTTAAACGCAAAAGTGCATATAGCGAGAACCTTTGGGGTCGTCCATTAATCACGTGAGGTTTTTCAGGCCACTTTCTGAGCCCCCCTCCCCCGTGGTGATATGTGGTGAGGTTTCCAGCCGCCCCCCCCCCCCCCCCCCGCCTACATCACGTGTATTTTATTGTGTTAAGAAATGTCAGACACAACCAATAGGGAGTACGGTATTAGATTGTCAAAAGCAAAATAATTTTTATTGTCAATATATTTAAATGGCATTGTCCTAGGACCAGGGGCTCATTTGCGTGTTTTCTACAGTAACAAGTGGACAAGCCTTTTGTGAATGAGATGTAGGCACTTTACTTTAAGTAGGTGGCCAGTCGAAATCAAATAGATTTAAAAACTGTTGTTTAGGTTACTTTTTAGGCACAACCAAGGGGTTGAAACCTTCTATTCCCTACCGGTATACAAATGCTGCGATTTTCGACCCCTTTTTTTAGTTCTACCTCTCCCTATGGCGCTAGCAGTTATCTTACAATATTCTTATGGCGTAGGCGCGAGGCCCGCACGGCGTACATAGCGACCATATCATATACATAGCCCCTGCGCACGCATCAGGTTGTAAGAGTATAACTAGCGCTGCGAGTGGCAGAGTACGACACTAAAAATGCGGTCATTTTGCGTAGCAAAAATTCCAAAAGGTGCCAGGCCCCTGGGCACAACTTGCCGGTTCAATAGCTCACAGCGGATGCTCTCCGGTTCACGCAGTTACACAAAAAAATACACCTGATATGTCACGACACCCCCCCCCCCCCTAACGTGATCAATCGTGATGTTATCCAACCCCCCCCCCCCTTATTTGAGCCTCACGTGATTAATGGACGGCCCCTTTAAAAAAAGTACGGAAACATAACAAAAACATGGCCGCTGGCAGATGATGAACATTTTTTCGCGAAGTTTGTCGGTGGACGCACTCCAGCTTAAACAGTTATCTGAAATCTAAAAACCCAACGGGTTATTCAAGTTAACAATAAATACGAGTCGCTGACGATCGTCGATTTTTAATATCATTTATACAAGCTTTTATTTAAGGGGCCAGTCCACTTTGGAGCCACGAAAAAAGGCTATTTTCGCAATTTTTTTTTTGAGTGTTTTATAAAAGATACGAATATAAAAGTTGTTGGGCTTGATAAATAAAGTCTTGAAATACATGAAAAAAAATGTATTCATTTTTAAGTACAAAAACTATAGTTTAACGTAACGCCTCAAAAATAGGTGGGCTAGGTAGCTCCATCACAACTTGGCAACGGCTTGTCTGAAACAAAAAAATCAAAGTCCATTAGATTCAGTATGACACCAGCTGCAAAATAACCCTCGGATATAAAGTTTTATCGAAAAATAAAAAAATTGCAGATGAAAAACGAAAAAAGTAAAAAAAAAACGCGTTTTTCGCAGTTTTCGCAAAAAAAAGAGTAAAAATCAATATTTTAAAACCATCGAGAGTCATCTTTTTGCGAATCATGATTACAATATGTGGTTCAAATTTCAAAAGAATCGGTTTATTAGTTTTAGAGATACGATGGAGCTAGATTTTGAAAACGTTGTTTCGAAAAAAAACGCGTTTGAAGTTTATACTATGAAAAACTCTTACCTAAACTCAATCGGCAATTCCTGCACCGTACAAAATCCCTTCTGATTGCTCATCATCGTCGATTTCTTCGAGTCTTGCTTGCTTTCGATTTTTGGAAATTTTCAAAGTGGACTGGCCCCGTTAAACGGTCTATCTGAAATCTAAAAACCTAACGGGTTATTCAAGTTAACAATAAATACAAATCGTTGGCGATCGTCGATTTTTAATATCATTTTTACAAGCTTTTATTTAACTTGCTTCGTTCGTATGACTGTATTTCCGGTTCAAAATTTGCAATCCATTTTTCAAGCACTTGCTGGGTTCCGATTGAGCTGAAACTTGGCATACCTATGTAACTCCGGTGACAAAGCAATAATATGGTACCATGGAGCTGTACTGACGATGGAGGTGGTAGGTGAGCAATGCAAGTCCTTAATAGCACATGCTAGGACAGTCCAGTGCTTTTGCTCATTTGTATTGTTATCATGAGCACTTTTCCTTACACGTGATAACGAGAGTCTGATAATGGTAGTGGGAGGTGGGAACTGAAATTTCCTATTGGCAAATGGTAGAACAATCGAGATCGGGCTCTTTAACTTGGTTAACTTGAGCACTATTTATAATTGCACTATTATAGAGTTTCTCGCGAAACCTTTATAACCTAAGGCATGGTTTTTGATTACGCCGATGCCGATTGTCAGAGGATCTGGCATGACAAATAAATCAACAAATCCTAATACTAAAAAGTATAAACGTGAAAAAAATTTAGAAGAAAAGCTTTTATTTAAAAGATACTGTATTAAAAAGTAAAAATAATGTTCAGTAAAATTGAAAATCAAAACAGTATAACTACGAAAAATTCGCGGGATAATCTATATCCGCCAAAGAAAAAATCGAGCAACCAAAAAGAATTCATTTTCGCTGCAATTCCAGCTATGCAAACTTCAACATCATAAAACTTGATGGTTCAATATTGAACATATACGGTTTCCTATGGGCAAGAAGGGGGATTTTTTCTCTAAATCATCGGCAAGGTTCGGTTTGCGTTAATCCGTTGTTAGAAATGCTTTATCTTGGTGCTGAATAGCCGAAAAAAATTACATCACCCGGAGTGTGAACGTCTTGCCCATCTAACCGCACGTAAAATTACATACTTTACACAATTTTTTATCTCCGGTGTTTTGTGGTGAAAAAAAAATTCAAAAAATTCGTAAAGACAGTATAGTCCAGATAATAACATATATACATTTTTCAAATTTAATCTTGGACTGTGGCTAACGCCTCAGCCGCATAAATCGATGTTGATCAGGAGGTAGCACGGAATCCACTTGGATTTCAATGTGGACTCCTACGTGCGGCTTCCCGATCAAACCCCTATAGAGATGTGGTGGTACATGGGCGCTCTCCCATGTAGGGTGATCGGTAGTGGCCAACGATTGGCCGATGCGCGACGCCGAGCCTGCCAACATTGGCACTCGAGCTTGGCCCGATCATCGACCGAGCCTCGGATGATAAGAGCGGCCCGATATTCGCAATCAATATTGGCCCTAGAATGGCTTACGAGAATCGGCCGAGCATCGCGTAGGAGTTCATTCGAGAATCGGCCAACAATCAGTCCCCGTCAAGATTGCCATCATTGGCACTCGAGCTTGGCCCGATTATCGACCGAGTCTTGGCGGATAATTGTGACCCGATATAGATCACCAAAATTGGTCCTGCACTGCCAAAAAAAAAAATTGATTCTTTTTGTATTGTAATTCGTCATTACCTGGTCTTTCGAAACGATTAGTTCGAAGAAAATATTTCACCTATATGGGACTCGAACCTTGAACCTACCTACTCATAGCCAAGCACGCTGCCCCTATGCTACCGAGTGCTCGTAACATTTGAATCGCAGATATGCCATAAGAGACCAAATGGATTCTCATTATTATTAGTATCGCATAAACTATATCAATTAGTTAATATCATCGTGATAATTAGAGAGTGTTATCGACTGACATGTTGGAGAATTTCCAAACCTAACCTATATATATATATATATATATATATATATATATATATATATATATATATATATATATATATATATATATATATATATATAATTCCTCTCGCTCCACCCTCTCTACCCCCACAACCCTTTAATATGTGTGTTCCAATAAAGACAGACCATTTGTTGATTAGTTCAAGTTTAATTTGAATAAATAAACATATTTAAAATTAATAATTCCAATAATGGAATGCAATAGGAAACATTTGATTTCACAAAAAATCTAGTTAATTCAAATAAAGAATAAATAAATAGACGCGGTTAGTTAATATTAATAGAATTTTTCTGTCAGTGTAGGATGGTTCATAAAAATGGGCAGGGTATCGCGTATGAGCTCGTTCGAGAATCAGCCAACAATGAGTGCATTGATTTGGTAGTATGGTTGTTAAGAATAATGTCCAATGGACTCGTAAAAAGTATTCATCTCGTCTCTCAATGACTTCGACGCGAAACAATGAATCGTCAATATACGAATTGCGGTTTGATCATGCGTTACTCGGCCGAACATTGGCCTCGTATCGGCAAAAACATGATTGGCGAGTCTATACTTCGCCAAACATCGACCTCGTATCGATAAGCCAATGATTAGAGAGCCTATATTTGGCCGAACATTGGCCTCGTATCGGCAAACCAATGATTGGCGAGTCTATACTTCGTCAAACATCGGCCTCATATCGATTACCCAATAATGAACGAGTCTATACTTGGCCGAACATTGGCCTCGTATTGGCAAACCAATGATTGGCCAGTCTATACTTCGTCAAACATCGGCCTCGTATCGACAAGCCAATGATTAGCAAGTCTATGTTTGGCCGAACATTGGCCGCGTATCGGCAACCCAATGATTGGCGAGTCTATACTTCGCCAAACATCGGCCTCGTATCGACAAGTCAATGATTAGCGAGTCTATATTTGGCCGAACATTGGCCTCGTATTGGCAAACCAATGTTGGCTAGTCAATACTCAGCCGAGCATTGGCGTACAATTGGGTAATCGATCATCGCCCCGCCAACATTGGTCCAAGTATTGGCCGTTACGGTTCGATTGGCGAAACCTACATGGGCTACGACGATTTTTTGCACGGGTTCATACGAGGCATCTAGATTTTCCTTTTGGACGTCACTTTTCGGATCACCCTGTGTGCGTGCGTGTGTGTGTGTGTGTGTACACACACACACACACACACACACACACACATATATATATATATATATACAGACACACATATATATATATGTGTGTCACCTATTAAAATGAAATACAAATCTAAATATCTCGGATCACTACCAATATTAACACTACTACCGAGAACACTATATCTCGGATCACTAGCAAATATTTGGTAGTGATCCGAGATATTTAGATTTGTATAATCGATACTGACCTTGAATGACCTTGAACGACTTTGACCCCCAGATGTTTTTTATGCGGCTTGAGGTGCTCCACAAGATGGTTGAAAAAAAATGTACCACTCCATTAAAAAAAGTGGGGTTGACCTTCAGCGCCTCCACCGATTAAAAAAATAGGATGGTCCAATATGACGGCCTTTTCGAACACTGAAACTTTTGTCTGAAACATTTTTGGATATGATCAATAGTTAGAGTGCTATTGCTCTGTAACACTTTATGGGCCTCACCCTGTGTATATATATATGGATATATATATATGCACACACATACACACACGCGTAGGTAAGTCCTTCACCGGCGATCTTCCTGGTAGTGACTTGTTGTTCTTTTTCTGCCATGTGTGGCTCCTCCCTTTCGTGTGTGTGTGTATATATATATATATATATATATATATATATATATATATATATATATATATAAACCCCCATCGCACGGCGAGTAGCCCACACGTGTATGCGGGATACGCGAGAGAAGGTCGCGCGAGAAAACGAGAAATAAATGGCGAACGAAATGAAGAGGATAGAACGACGGAAAAAAGTTGAAAAAAAAGGAGAAGTAGAAAGAAAAACAAGAAAGAATAGAATTCCTCGAAGAAGAACCGGCGCGGTCACGCCCGGCTCAATCATCCATCCTCATCCTTCTGCCTCCCGCCATCTTTGCCTCTCCGCGAATCCGTCCATCCACCGGCTTCAATTGCGATAACCAGGATACCAATCGTCGAATAACATCTCGCGCCCGACTCGCTCATGTGCGAGCTCGATCGCTGCGCGCCGATAACCGGATGCTCTCGCGCTCATCTACGTTGCGACGTCGTTACTTTTTTGTTCTTCTTTCTTTGTTTCTCCAATCAATTCGCGCGGTTTCACGGAGAGTCCGGATTTCCCGACGATTCAAAGGGCGATGGGAATTTTGGTTTTTTGTTATTGAGAAAATGGGAAAAGTGGGCGAGCAATGGGCGAGCAATGGGCGACTTCCGGTTCGCGCACTACACGGGCGGAAACGCTTCGCGGATTATTGCGAGCCGGTGGTGGTTTGCAGATGTGAAATAACTTGCGAAAATTGAATTTCCGAAGCAATTTCAAGGCACTTTATCGCGGTTACTGCGAGGTAATTAGTTCCGGAAGAAGTGCGGGAAATGTTTTTTACTTTTTACATGTGCGTCTATACGAGGTATTTTCGTTGGCACAAAAGTCGACATATTTGAAGTTCAAACAATCTATGTTGTTTACACTTCGACAAAATGAGACGTACTGGTAACTAAAGCCTAATGATGACGCTTTAACATGAAGGTGCTTAGGTTATGATCCGATTCGATTTAATACTAGTAACGCCCTCTCTTGGAAATCCTTCGAAACTTACTTGATACCCCTGATACTTGATTATAGACGAAAATCTGTTGATTGTTGAATTTTCGGGTTCCTGAAAGTAATACCTCTTGGGGCAACATCTACCTAGAGGCCCGAAAAGAATGGCCAAATTCCGAATTTTTGTTCTGAAAAACCGTTGGTGGGAAGGAAAAGATTTTTTTAACACAAGGGTACATATATTGAGAGCCTTTAAAAAAACTCCAAAAAATACAGAAAAACATGGCCGCCGGCCGAGGTGGTGGTCCAGCTCAAACGGTCCATCTGAAATCTGAAAACTAACGGGTTGTTCAAGTTAACAATAAATACGACTCGTTGACGATCGTCGAATTTTAAAATCAATTTTCTAAACAATGTGGCGACGAATTTAATCTCGAGCATAAAAAATCTATGAAAAAAAGTCGTCATTTTAACGTGACGATGGAAAAATGAAGATTGATTTTTTTAAAGTGACCCCTTCAACGACCTTTAAGGGGTTTTCTCACTTTTTAGACGCTAAAAAAGGCTATTTTTATGAATTTTTTGATAGACTTATATTCTAAATATTGATATGAAAGTTGTTACACTTAATAAATACACTTTCGAAAAATAGTTGCTCAAATTATTTATTTAAGTCACTATTTATAGACGTACATGGTAATTTAAAAAAAGTCCTAAAAAAATTGTAGGCCTGCACCATTGACGAATTCTCGGAGATGGAGCGTCCGAAACAAAAAATCCAACGGTTTTAGATTCAGTGTGTTAATTGCTATAGCGCATATCATACGATTTTTGATATATGCGAAAATAACAAAATGGCCGACATTTTTCGAAAAAACAAAAAACGTTTTTTTTCACCGTTTTTTGGCAAAAAAAATAGTAAATATCAAAATTAAAAAAAATCCTTGTTATGCGCTATAGCTATAGTTGTGAAGAATATGTGGTTAAAATTTCATAAGGATCGGTTCAGTAGTTTCGAAGATTTTAGGGATCGTCCATTAATCACGTGAGGTTTTTTGGCCACTTTTTGAGCCCCCCTCCCCGATGGTGATATGTGGTGAGGTTTCTGTTATCCAAATCCTCCCCCCCCCCCTATTTGAGCCTCACATGAATTATGGACGACCCCACATCACCATGGGGGAGGGGGGGCCTCACAAAGTGGCCAAAAAACCTCACGTGATTAATGGACGATCCCTTATCAACAAGCCGTCGAAAAACGTTGTTTCGAGAAAAACGCATTTCAAGTTTCTTTGGGTTACATAATTACATTTAAAAAAATTTTTAATGTTTTTTGAAAGTGTATTTATTAAGGTAGTACGTGCACGAACATCCTCATTCGAAAAAAAAATTGATTTTCTTGTATGCTGTAGTAGAGACAAAAAAATGACGTCCGCGAAAACTCTGCAGGCCTTACCGGCTAAATACAATAGTAATTAATTCACGAAATCAATGCATTTAACTCGCACCATACAGGAAATCCGTGCGGATCGAACTTTGGAACGGAAATAATAATAGTTCCCGATTAGATCAGAGCTATGCGAAAAGCGACGAATAACAAGAAAAACTGTCGCGGTCACGTATGTTCCATAAAAAATATAGGTTACGGGACATTTCGAGCAGATATCATCGATTCAATCGACTCATTTTTGCGTTCGCTAGCCGCGTCTGCCATCTCTCTTGTTGCAATATGCACATTACACATACACTACAACACACGATTACACATACGGTAAACAAACACACGCTTGACATGTATCGAAAGCACCTGAATACAGCGTTGCCACGGATATTGCCAGAATTATGAAAATGACGGACTGTGACAACTCAAGTCAAATCTGATTGCGATTTTACTTCACTTACCAAACTCCAATACAAACAGTCATCACGTGCACTTCTCAAATAATTATTTTCTGTATCATGTTTATTATTATACCCAAATACATTATATATTGCTTTTTTCAGATTCGATAATTTATAGATTTTCTGTTGACTAGTCAATCCGCTACAAGTAACAACTTCTATATCAAAATCTATAATATAAATCCATCGAAAAAATTCATGCAAATAGCCTTTTTAGCGTCTAAAGTGAGAAGACCCCTTAAGGGAGACTTTGTCCTGGGAGTGCCATATTTCAGATGTTTACATTTTATTTTTTTTTAAAGGAAACGAGTAAAGCTTTTTGAGTGCGGTTTTTTTCTTGCTTTTATTCATCATACACAGAACGTTAAAAAATTTTTTTTGGAAAAAAAACCAAAATGGCGGCCATTGCAGCTCCGCAAAAACAGGTCCTCAAATCGCGGGAGGTAAACGGCTGACATCACTGCCCCCTCTTTGTTGATCTGAAACACAAATTCAAAGCATATTATCAATCTGTGACCCTTTGGTCATGGAATGACGGATGGGTTTTTCGTTTAGTACAAATTTCGGAAAATGGCGGCAATTAAAAAATAAATCGAGTTTTCGCGTTTTTCTTTCGCATAAAAAGATAAATAATAAATGCAAAAATGTATCTATCGAAAAAACGATCCGTCATTCCGTGAAGACATATTTTCTGAGTATGCTCTCCAAATTTCAGGTCGATATGTTAATTACAGCGGTCAGGAGAATGTCAGCCATTTTTAAAAACGTGTGTTTCGAGAAAAACGCGTTTAAAGTTTTGTAATGTGTTTACACAAATGTGTTTATAATTACCGCTAATCGGCAATGCCTGGTCCATAGAGGCATCCCTCCTCTTCTTCTAGCTGCTCATGTTGAGCCGCTAACATCTCCCGCTGCATTTCGAGGACAAAGTCTCCCTTAAATGTTTATCATCGTGTCTCCTGTAAATGTGGAAACAATCCATCAAGTGGTTCTCGAAATGTCATGTTCACCGACTTTGGAAACAGTGTTTCGAGAAAAACGCGTTTAAAGTTTAAAGTATGGCGCTGCTAGCGCTCGCCCGGCCGACTGATAGAAGCTGTAGCTCGTTCAATTTCTGGGATATTTTGAATTCATCGAATAGAAATATTTTTGGAAAATGCATTTTTATTTACCCACGTAGGTAGATACAGCCCATTGAATCCTTCGTAGGATTTCACTAGGTGGCTCCCGAGTGCACCGAGAGCGTCGAATTTCCGGTTTATGATCCGCGCGTTATACATAAACCGTGTTACAGATATAACGCGATCGAGGTGAGCTTTCACCCAAGGATACTGGAAATCCTGAGAGGCGGCGCGGGGAACCGAGGGGCGAGGACGCGGAGAAATACCTGTACTCGATTCTCGTCACTCTCGTCGACCTTTCTTATTCATTCGTATTTTATAATCCATTCTACCTGCCTCTCTCTCTTTTCCGTTTTTTAAATATTATTTCGTTTATATTATACTATTTTATTTGATTGTAAAATTCAATCAAAAGCATGCGTAAATTTCATTATCTTCGTTTTATACCAATTGAATTTTATTGATTTATTGATTTATTTTATGATCATGGCATTATCGAGTAATTATTATAATTATTTGTTCCTGTTTGACATTATTGTTACCGCTATACACATTCACTTCAATTTTTTTCCCCTCATTTTATCACGTGATTCGCTGTTGAAAACGATAAATCGCCGAGACACGAGTACGAAGAAAGTAAAGCACCCGGGGCCCCTGTGTCGGAACTCATTCTACGTCATCCGTCATCGTACGCGATGTACGAGGGTCGTCATACGTGAAAAAGGCCTAGCGATTGACGCGCGCATTGGCCACGGTTATTTGCGTGCCCCCGCACAGTCGCGACGTTCCGGAATCAAAAAGCACGAATCTTCCCACGGTATCACGGTTAGGTCTTACATACAGGTCTTGAAACGACGGTAGTGGGGGAAGGTTCACTTAGCGGCCAGTTTTTGCTTCAATTTTCGGCCGCATGGTGCGCACGGGAAAGTGGGTGTTGTGTGCGAAAAAGACAGCAATATCATGTCTCTGTCGTGCACACAGCTCATGCACTTGAGGGGTTATATACAGTCAGGAGGCCCAAAAAGATCGATTTTTTGAGGATTTTTCTTGAGAAGACCTTTAAATCTATTAACGTAAATTTTTTTACACATATTATGGTAACTTTTAACTGTATTTTAACATTTTTCATTTATAAAAATAGTGATTTTGACAGCTGCTATAGCTGATCTCCGGGAGCACCTCTAAAAAAAGGCGTCTTGCGGTGAGCACGATATCTCTGGACTGGATCGTCTGAAATGAAAAAACCAAAAATATTTCGTTAATATAATGGTTTATCTTGTAATTGATCGAAGGAATAAACAAAATAATCATTTTTGACAAAATGGTGGCTTTTAAAAAAAATCGATTTTGGACAAAAATGTAGGCCTCAAATTGTTTGTAAAATGGAAAATATTGATCGGTGAGAAAAAACCTTCGATTAATTACTGAAAAATATACTCAAAAAGATTTAAAAACACAGTTTGAAGAAAAACGCGTTTAAAGTTTCAAAAGCACTTTCGAACGCTCTGACACGTCATTACAAATGTGCGTGTAATTTCGAGAATATTCGCCGGATCGACAAGAAATTTTCTGCGTGTGTACTTAAATATATGAACATGACGAATTTTTTTTTTAAATCAATTTTTCGAAAATTTTAACTGTATATAACCCCTTGAGACTGTAATGTCGCGGTATGCCGGTTTTTATTTATTTTTTGCGAGAAATATGCAATACGCGGAAAGCAAACAACAAAAGTGTGTATTTGCATGCTAAAATTAACAAATTAATACATGCATGCTTAAAAATATACCAAGCCTATATTAATCGCGTGCAAAACTCAAGTGACTACGATAAAAGTGATTCATATTTTGTTCTTTGTATTGCTATGGTAATTTCGACGTTTAAAGAAAAATCCATTTTTTTTAGAATTTATATTTTGTGATAAAACAAAATGTCAAAATAGTTTTTTTTCGAAATAATTCGCAAGATAATTATTAATGGTTTTTATATCACGATAATTCAAATTGTAGATGTTGCGAAATGCCACGCGACCGAATAGGCTATGTATACGGCTTACACGCGTGTGTACACAAATGTGAAATTTGGTGTCATTTTACATCTGAAAACATCCCGAGCATTCTGAAAAAGTCGAAAACTAGTTTAATTTTCGTGCAACGATGTGTGAAAGTGGATTTGTGAAAGCAAATTCGAGTAATCTGCCGACCGTGGATTTTTAGGTTAGGAGAGGCTTCATGAATTGTGTCAGTTATTGTCGCTACGTGTCATAAGCATATTGAGAAAGACGTATTTAAAGAAATATATTTCACTACAGTTTATGTTATAACACGTTTACACTTTCATCTAAGTGGTCTTCACAGTAAAAATAAGTGGACGATGATTTCGGGTTGACTCGTCGTGCTGCATCGAACCACAAACTTCAACGTTTTGCGTCTTGTGGCACATTCAGATATACCTTATTAGGGGCACTTTTCGCGCGCACTTTGCTTTTCCGCTAGCAGTCAAGATTCGGCAGCAAAGAAACGAGCTTCCGTTGTGAAGCAGAAGAAAATCGTCGATTCTTTAAAAAATAAATAGATAAGAACTCACATGTACGAATGTTGATTATTTTTAAACACGTATTTATCTTCGTGCTGTATCATCAAATGATACAATGGTTATTTTCAATCACCAAAAATGTACTTGTATTATTAACATATTAATGTTCATTGTATTTTCAAATATATATATATATATTATCATATTGAAAGAATCAACGTTTTTTACGCCCACGGAATATTCCTGTTCGGTTATCCGAAAGGCGCCCGGTCTCAATTGATTTGTATAATCGACGCTCTACTGTAGTTCGTATGCCGGCTTTCGGACCGTTACGTCACAGAGCGCTCGGGTAACTTCGGATGCTCTCGGCGCGCTTTCGCCAAGCCAAACAGCACAACAATTTCAAAAGGCTATATCGTTGTTAATTGTTGAAAAAAAAGAAACATACTCTCCTTCAAAAAGAATGGAAAGAGCAATCATTTAATAACCCAATTGAGCTGAATGGTTGCTGAAAGTTCCGGATTGTGACTGAATGAAATTGTCAATAACAGTTATTTAGGGATATCCAACTTTTTTTTCTTATAAGCGTAACGATTTTCAGCTGTTATACGCACTTACGCCTACACCAGGGGGCTGGCACCTCCGATCCCGAACCGTGTATAAAAATGCTACGCTTTTTGACCGCTTTATTTAGTTCTACCTCTCACCGTGGCGCTAGTAGGTCACTGACAATATTCTTATTGCGCAGCCGCGAGGCCCGCACGCCGTACTCAACCACCCCGACGCCAAAGACGAATATTTTGACGTTTGGAGTTTAAGCCGCGGTGCGGAATTGATGAAATTACCGAAACTACTTATACTCGTGTGCTAATGCCGTGTGTTGTGCACGGTTGTACCTCAGGGTATCCGCGCAATCCCGAAAAGGTGCATTTTTCACCGTACTAGCCAATCCTCGCATTCGAGGCTATCGATAATCTTCGAATTATATGCGTGGGAGTGTGTATATATACATAGCCCCTGCGCGCGCATCAGGATTGTTCGAGAACAACTAGCGCTACGAGTGGCAGAGTAGGACACTACAAATAGAGGATATTTTGCGTAGCAAAAATTTCTGAAAGATGCCAGCCCCCTGGCCTACACGACGGAACATTTAAGGCGTTACCCCCACTTGTAGCGCAAAAAAAGGCCTTTTTCATGAATTTTTTTAAAGAAAACTAGAAAACTTTTTTAATCGATCAATATACCATCTTAAAGAACACATCTTGAAGAACTTTCAGTAATTTTTTTATTGAAAAATATTACATTGTTTAGTGGCGAATGGCCGTCAATGAAATAATGTTTTTATATACACGGTTTGCGGTGACCAACATTGCGGCGAAGTGGATCATCTGAAGAAAAAAATGCGGATGGATTTAGTCAAATATAAGTATAAACTAGTCTTTAATCGAAGGATTTTAAAAAATATTCATTTTTCACAAAATGGCGGACAGTCAAAGTTAATGGTTCGATTTTAACGAAAAAAAACGACCGTTTTTTGGCTATAAAACGGCCATTTTTTTTTCGAAAAAAAAATCGAACGATTAAAGACTACATTTTTATGTATTAAATAAGCCTGCAAAATTTCAAGAAGATCGGTTCATTAGTGTTCGAGTAATCTTGGTCACCGACTTCAGAAATGCCATTTTGAGAAAAACGCGTTTAAAGTTCCTCTTTCAACGCTCTTTCAACGCGGATTCTTCTCTTTCAACGCTCATATCTCAGTCAATTTTGTTCGGATCGACTTGAAATTTTCAGGACATATTCTCAGATACTTATACTTCAAAAAAATGCAATAAAAAAAATCGATTTTTTTTTCAAAATCGCAAGTGGGGGTAACCCCTTAACGATCGGTTTAGGTGAGTCTCGTGACACCCCCCGATCACAACGACACATGGTGGCGGCGATAAGAAAGACAAAAAAAAGTTGGACACTAGACGGCCCACTCGCCGCCTATCAAATACGACCGTCGTTTCAAGACCTGTGTGTAAGACCGTGCACAGTATGTACCCCGGCGCCCGCGCATACGGGCCTGTAAAATCCGCCGGGAGGTTGGGGTGACTCGCGAGAACGATTTGGGAGCTTCTCGCATAGGCCGCTCGTGTCGCCACCGGCGATCTCTCGAAGCGAGAAATGTCAACGGTCGTGTAAAATGATTTTGCTGAAAGGGCACAGTTAACAAAGTAATCACCAGACATTTAAACAAAATTCTGGTAAACAAATCGTCTCAAACAACGCCACAATTGTTTTCTTACGTTTTTTTTTTTCATAAACTGTTGTATCATTTAATGTAAATTCAACGAGCCAGACCGTGCGCTGCCGTTCGACACCAAAACGAGCCCAATCGATACAGTCGTTGCCGAGATATGAATTCTTTTTGCCCAAGCCAGGGAACATTTTTCGCCCGAGCGTAGATAGCCGAGGGCGCACGAGGTCGAGCGGAGTGGGGGGTAGAGTTCTCGGGTGTGTGCCGGTGCGTTCGAATGTGAACGCGTTCGGACCCGCACACGCGCTCCCCACCACGCAATTACGTTTCGCCGGTGCCTGGCCGGCGTTGCGTCGAAACGCTCAGCACCCGTGTACCGCACACGTTCCGCAAGCCTCAAAAGCCATCGCTTGCGAAGGGGGGGGGGGGGGGGGTTAACGCCACGGTAATTAACGAAATTACGCGCAATGCAGAGCCAATTAATGCTATATCAAACACGCAGTTTATTCATAATTCCATCGTTTACCTCAGGTTGTAGATAAAAATAATTCGTGACCGGAAGTGCACGGTTAACCTATAAAGAGCTACGCCCCCGCGCTCAAATTGACCCATGATGATTTTCAATTCATAATCTCCCAAAAATTATGCACTTTTTCGAAAAGAAAAAACGCGTGGAATGAAAAAATGCTCACTTTGAGCGAAAATATTCAACACCAAGGCCGTCCTGTCAAACGTTAATTATATTCAATAAGGGAATGTTATTTTTAGAGGGTTAAGGGGGTAGGAGATATCTTTAGGCGAGGAAAAAATTGCTGAGTCTCATGTTTTTTTTGAAGATATGATTTCTTCACCGTTTTTGAGACTTTGGGTATGTTTTATTACTCAGGGTTGTTACGCATATGGAAAACAGGGGAAAGTCAGGGAATTTATTTCCTCCTGGAATAATTAGGGAAAAGTCATGGAATTTTGAAAATTCTCTGGAATTTTCTCAGAATTTACTTTTTGCAAGAATTACGAAAAATCAAACCGAATTCACTTTAAAAAACTGAACAGTATAAAAATAAATATTATTGTATATTTTAAATATTATTCTTTATAATATTTTTAATAATATTCTAATATTCTAATAATAAATATTATAATCTTTCTATGATATAATATATAATATTCTGTTTAATATTATTCTTCAGTACATACAAAAAAAAGTTATCTCAGTGCCAAACATTGTTAAGTTGTTTTTTTAGCTGAAAACTAATATACTGTAAAGCTCTATAAATTTGCATTCGATCTGTCCGTACACAACCCCATCATTATTATTATAGATAAATGTTTCTTTTTATTTTTTATTTATTATCACCGGCATAAAAATGTCTGCTTCTAATAAAGAACAGGTTTTGTATTTGCCTTTAGGGTATTCTTTTTAGTTTACAATGTTAAAATTATTTTTCGAATTTCAGTTTTAAAAATATTTATGTCAATTCTTAACATTTTTATATATTAGATCTTGAATAAAATTATGTTATCCAGTACAACATGATTTTTCAATAGAAGGATCGAATTGAGAATTTCCTTTGTTTTTTTAAGTCGGTTGAAAATGTTGTTTTTTTTTTCACAAAAATGATTCATTGCTATTTCTGCGTATATAATTTTTCCCGTATAGTCTGAAATGTTTACAAATACTAGTATTGTTGAATCGAGACTTAACTGGTGGTCTTGAACTTAAAAGTTTATATATTTGATGACGACAAAGTGTTCTTTGTTCGAACCTAATCTTGGTCATTTGCAAAACCTGTATGGAAAACCTGTATGTAATTTTAATTATGCAATGTTTTTAAGAAATTAAGAAATGTTTCGAGTGTATCCCGGATTTGTTCAATGAAAACCGAACGAAGGGATGTTAAGGGTAGGTGGATGAAGTACTATCCGAGTCAAGCTGACCCAGTGTGTCAAAGTCGTGACCAAATATGTGTGTGCCAAGGAAGCGTTGAAGATAAATTGCACAAAATACGACGTTACAGCCAAAAGTAGTAATTAAACATACCCTAAGTTTCAAAGATGGTGAAACAATCTTTCAAAAAAAAAAAAAAATCATGAAAATCGCCCAATTTTTTCCGCGCCTAAAGTTATCTCCGCCCTAAAGTATTTTTTTAAGGTTAATGTAATCCTATCGCTTCACACTAGACATACCACTGATCATACCTGAGACTTCTACAATTTATATTTTTACCATATGCAAGAAAAAATAACTTTTTAATAACAAAAATGTTCCACGTGTATACAGTTTAATGAATGTTCACTTTAATTAGAAAAATGAAAAAATAGTTATTTCGACGATTCGCGCACTATTTTTAGGTTTGATATTTAGCAACATTGGCTCCATCTCTGTCTCCTTTTGAGTTTTGGAGCGTAATTTTTCCGAGAGCATTGGATTACTACAAGCGTTAAGTTCGTAAATCTGATTATTCTTAGGAATCTGACGGATTCCCACTATTATATACACTTTCGTAGCGACCGGAAATTGGGTTTTTGTATGTCGTCTCGGAATTCCTTCACAAAAATACGCAATTTCATTTTTTTTCTCTGTAATTGTACAGAAATTTCTCTGGAATTTTACAGAGACGATTATTAATATATTTAGTAAAGCTCAAATAAAAATGAAAATCCTATAGGTTGAAGCCTGGCGAAAGGATTACCTCAAGGTAGTTCTGTTGTTTTGGTCAAATCTTAGGAATTGGCTGAAATCTAAGTATGATGTAGATATGACCTTCATGAACTGATGCCCAAAAATTCAATTCGATTCAACGTTTAGTTCATGAGATAATTCCAATTGAATATGGGTATTTTTGTACGCGATCCCTATACCCAACACGTAAATCGATAGGAGTTTGCTCGCGTTTCTCGATATAGGTTCTAAACGGATCTTAGGATTTCAAAATAAAAACACACGTGTACGCAGTACTATTGTGGGATTGATTTTTAAAAAATGACAAACTTTGACCGTTTAGTTTCGGAGATAACGACTTATGGAAATTGGTAATTTTATTCCACACCGAACTCGGGCCCAACCATCTGTAACGAAATGGCACCAGTGTACGCTGCAGCCAGCTGATCGGCGCGTGGTCTGGGAACTCGAAGCGTGTTTTTTTTCCCGACTTCTAGTAATTCTGAGACGGATGTGAAATAAATTTATTCTGCAAACAAATTTAATTTGTTCAATTGACGCATGTATTTGTCTTTGTTACAGCGAATACAATTTAAACTGTCGGCAAGATGTAAATCCACGATCCGACGTCCTTCGACAGCGAATTTTCGTTGCTGATCGTTGAGGTTATGGTTATTCTCATCGCGTTTAGCCGCATTTGCTTGACACATGGCTGCCACAGCTTTCAGTCTTTTACCAAGCGCCTCTTTTCTTGTGAACTTTCCTTTGTATCGCATTTGGGTTGACATTTTCACGCTTTTTAAAATTTATATAAAATATTTCGCGAAAGCCGGATCGTAGGAAGCTCAACGCTATGACTGCAGGAAAATCGGGCTGTTGCCACGATTACAGCGCCGCTCTCTATGCGAGTATGAGACCTATCTATGCACGTATAGGCATTGGATGTTACTATACGAAAACTACAAAACTTTTTAAATTGATCAATATACCATCTTAAAGAACACATCTTGAAGAACTTTCGGTAATTTTTTTATTGAAAAATATTACATTGTTCAGTGGCAAATGGCCGTCAATGAAATAATGTTTTTATATACACGGTTTGCGGTGACCAACATTGCGGCGAAGTGGATCATCTGAAAAAAAAAATGCGGATGGATTTAGTCAAATATAAGTATAAACTAGTCTTTAATCGAAGGATTTTAAAAAATATTCATTTTTCACAAAATGGCGGACAGTCAAAGTTAATGGTTCGATTTTAACGAAAAAAAAATCCAACCATTGAAGACTACATTTTTATGTATTAAATAAGCCTGCAAAATTTCAAGAAGATCGGTTCATTAGTGTTCGAGTAATCTTGGTCACCGACTTCAGAAATGCCATTTTGAGAAAAACGCGTTTAAAGTTTCTCTTTCAACGCTCTTTCAACGCGGATTCTTCTCTTTCAACGCTCATATCTCAGTCAATTTTGTTCGGATCGACTTGAAATTTTCAGGACATATTCTCAGATACTTACACTTCAAAAAAATGCAATAAAAAAAAATCGATTTTTTCAAAATCGCAAGTGGGGGTAACCCCTTAAACACAGGGCACTTCGTTTCAGTGCCCTGTGCGGTCTAAAAAAAACTGCCGAGGCACAGGGACCTTCCGAAAGCGAGTCTCAAGTCGCATCAGTTCCCGACAAAAAGAGGGCCATAGATCGGAAAGTACGAGGCTCGTAAACTCGAAACGAGATGCATCGGCACGTCCGTGCGCGCGGAGCCCCCTGACGAACTACAGCGGGAGCGACGAACCGAGAAAGAGAGAGACGACGTGGCTACGCGCGCGTTAGCAGCGCCACGAGGCGTTCGCCGATTCTTTCGCGCAACACTTTTCGTCCCGAGCGAGAACAGCACGGTCACTCGTCATACGCTCATTTTTTCCTTCCCGAACGTCGGAATATCGACTCTCTCGTAAATTCTATCCGCTCTTGTGTTTTTTCTCTCGAGAAAGAGAGGAGACTCGAAGTCGATTTTCGATGTTCTTTTCTTTTCACCACAGAGGGCGTGTGTGAGCCTCGTAGGCGTGGAGGCTCCGCTACGTTGTGACGTCAACCGGCAGCATCTCCCTCTCCCTCGCTCTGCGTGCTCACTTCCTCCTACGCAAACGTTCGTAGGGGTTGAAGACTCCACCGACATCGGGTTAGGCTCAGGCGCGAGGCTGCAGAACCTCCTCCCCCCTCCCCTTCCCCCGCGAATGAGGGAGAAGCGGTCGCTTGTGAGGGGGGAGAGAGAGGGCGATGTAGCGTGTAGGCGGTGCAAGAATATCGATTATTTGTGGCTGCCGCATGATGCGCTCGCTTCAAACGGTGGCCCACCAACGCCACTACCCTACCACATTATTATTGTTGCCATTATTGTAGAATGTTCCATATATATGTAATAATGAACAATTATTAAGGGGCCCGAAAAAAACTACCGAATTCCGAATTTTTTATTCTGGTACTCGGTTGGACAAAAACAAAGACATTTTTTAAACACAAAGGTACATATATTGAGGGCCTTTGAAAATGTCACCAAAAAATACGAAAAAACAACAAAAACGTGGCCGCCGGCCGATGAAGGAATTTTTTTCGCGACGTTTGGCGGTGGACACTCTCCATCTTGAACGGTCCATCTGAAATTCAAAAACCAAACGGATTATTCAAGTTAACAATGAATACGAGTCGTTGACGATCGTCAATTTTTTTTATCTTTTTTTTCAACAATGTGGCGACGAATCGAATCTCGAGCATACGAAAACTATGAAAAAAATCGTCATTTTTATGTGACTATTGAAAAATGAAGATCTATTTTAAAAAAGTGTAATCGTCAACGACCTTTGAATGTTTCTCATCGTATCTCCTGTAAATTTGGAAACAATTCATCGAGTGGTTCTCGAGATATCATGTCCACCGACTTTGAAAAGTGTTTTGAGAAAAACGCATTTAGTTTGGACCCACCTAGGTAGATGGAGCCAGCGTTGGCAACCTGAAGCGAGGCACCTATCGTACCAGGGGCGCAGAATCATCGTAAATGGGCCAAAATTATCGTACTTGTCAGGATATTGTCTTTAACAAATACATAAATCATATTACACGTAATATCGATATGTATGCAAACACTTTACAGTTTATCTCTTGTAAACTACCGTTTTCAAATTAATAGAACACTCTGAAACCAAATGTTTTACGTATGGCACAGACCTGAACCGACTCCCCCTCCATTTCAAGTTCAATAAACGCGCCAACATTTGAAATTCGCTCAGAAAAAACTTCACTGTTCCCAAGTTTTGTACGAAGCGCGCCAACATTTCGTATTTTAAAGAAGAAAACAATACGAAAGGGGAGTGACAAATGAAACAAAGGATTTTTTTAAATATTTCTATATATCCTATATTCGCGATAACAGAAAATATAAGTATTAATGTAATTAACATTTTACATATAATCGAAATATTCGAAATATCGAATATCGAACGATGTCATTCTCTTGTTCGCTGATTGGCAAATGGTAACCAATGAGACGGCATGTATATTGTATTATCTAAGAAAGCGCTGCAGTTGCACCACGGCAGCGCTTCTTCATGCGTCTAATTTGAAGACGCCCTAATGAGCCAATAGCGCTATGAGTAAAAAAGAATCGCGTTTGCCATTGCGCTATTGGCTATCAGCGTACGAGTAGAATAAATTCTCAAATTTTGCATCATGATGGAAATGATCGTAGAATCTGCGTACGATAATGTGCTATCGTACATCGTATGTATACATGAAATTATCGCATATGTACGATAATTATCGTACGGTTCCTAACGGTGGATGTAGTCAGAAAAATTACCGAAATTCATCAAGTGACAACTCGTTCGTCACAGTTCAGCTGTGAACAAGTGAAGATTGAGCTATTTCAAGGAAAAGGAAGATCGTAACTTTGTAGGGCGCGCATACCGCGGGACAACGAGGAGTCGGTATGGTGCATTCCAATCACAGCGATGCTTGAATCGCTGGTATGCAATCTGGGAGGGTGCCCCCCCCCCCGTCTCCCGCGTCACTGAACGCCCGCCTGCCGCTTACCGTCCGACCCCCTCCCTGCCGGCCGACGCCGACCCGGCACGGCATGCCGGCCGGTGCGGCTCTCGAGCATCCGCGTTAACGGTATCGGAGAAAGTTTCGCGCATGACGCCATCTGCACTAACCAGGTTGCATCCGTCTCTGCGTGTGTGTGCGCGCGCAACGAGCCCGGCAGAGGTCGCAACATCGCATGGTGTCGCGCGTAAGGGGCGCGGGGCGGGGGAGGAGGAAGGATACTTTGAAGCCGTTATATCTATTGCGAGCTATATATGAGCGCATCTGGCTGTTTTGAGGACAGTTCGGAATGTTTTGTCAAACAAATCTTTGATCTTGGCGACGGCGCTTGGAATAACCTTCGTAGCATCAATCATCGATCGAAAGGGGATTTTGAAGACACCGGGGTCAACGCAACGTTGAGTTTGGGGACAATATTTTTTTATGATGGAAGTATTGGGGTCACGAGGCCGGGATTTTGCACACTATTGATACGTAGTCTTGTCAACTTTGAGTTTTTTTTTTGGTTGATGAATATTGGTAGGCAATGGAGTTATTATTAATTAAACAAAGTGACGCCGATTAGGCATGGGCAATCGGTGTAGGTGGTTCTGGCAACTAGACTCATCTCAAATAAACGATGAAAAATGTAGTTTTAGTATAATAATGAAAATCGTATGACCGGGTACTTAAAAAAAAAAATTAAAATTACGAAAATTAAGAACTGTACAAAAAAAGTTCGATTTAAAAAATAAAAATAAAACTCCAATGACTTGTTATTAACGGAGACTTTGTCCTTGGAGTGCCATATTTCAGGTGTTTACATTTTATTTTTTTTAAAGGAAACGAGTAAAGCTTTTTGAGTACGGTTTTTTTCTTGCTTTTATTCATGATATACAGAACGTTGAAAAATTTTTTTTTTGCAAAAAAAAACAAAATTGCGGCCGTTGCAGCTCCGCGAAAACAGGTCCTCAAATCGCGGGAGGTAAACGGCTGACATCACTGCCCCCTCTTTGTTGTTCCGAAACACAAATTCAAAGCATATTATCAATCTGTGACCCTTTGGTCATGGAATGACTGATGGGTTTTTTGTTTAGTACAAATTTCGGAAAATGGCGGCAATTTAAAAAAAATCGAATTTTCGCGTTTTTTTCGCATGAAAAGATAAATAATAATTGCAAAAATGTATCTATCGAAAAAACGATCCCTCATTCCGTGAAGACATATTTTCCGAGTATGCTCTCCAAATTTCAGGTCGATATGTTAATTACAGCGGTCAGGAGAATGTCAGCCATTTTTAAAAACGTGTTTTCGAGAAAAACGCGTTTAAAGTTTTGTAATGTGTTTACACAAATGTGTTTATAATTACCGCTAATCGGCAATGCCTGGTCCATAGAGGCATCACTCCTCTTCTTCTAGCTGCCCATCTTGAGCCGCTAACATCTCCCGCCGATTTCAAGGACAAAGTCTCCCTTAAGGGATTGGCTACGATGCCAACCCGAAAATAAGGGTTTTATACAGAAATTAATTTTAAAGGAATAAGTAAAATTGAAAAATCGTTTGGCCATTTATTTGTATGTACTTTTGCAACGTTGTGTACATAATTTCATCAAAAAAATTAATAATCAAAGAACTCCTACGTATTTAATAATTCTAAACTTAATTAATCATTAAAGAACTAACTGATTTTTACTACACGGTCGATTAAAAAAAAAACGCGATTTTTTCTTAGAGTAGATACCGTAAAATGGGGTTGAATTGACGTTAAGGGTAACTTTGACAGTTTTTGGAGTTTAACAGAGCGCCAAAATACGGATTAAATGTGTTTAAATTTGTTGTTCAAGTTTATAAATTATAAATTGCAGTTGGAAAAAACTATTCGTTGCGTTCCAACGATGCAAACTTCAACATGTTAAAATTATTGAATTGTCCGAAAAGTTCGTGCCGATTTTCGGTAAGTGGCACGTTGAAAAATCGGCACAATTTTAATATTCAATTAATTTTATATTGAAGTTTGCATCGTTGGAATGCAACGAATTTTTATTTTCTAATCGTTATTTTTTCGTTCGGCCGATGTAAGCTGCGTCAAACTTTTTTCACCACTCAATACTTTTCGTTTGCATTCCAACGATGCAAACTCCAAGGTCACGGGCAAGAGTACGATATCCGGGGCGCCGAGATTTGACGGCGAATCTAGGGTTATCGGCTCAAAATAAATAAAATATGAAGGGTGGTAAAAGTAAATATTTCGCTTATTTCGCGTTAAAATTAGAATTTTTCATTAGTTATCGAAAATTACGATTTTTTCGAATTCGAAATTTCAAGGAACATCAGGCAAGGTAACTTGGAAATATATAGTTTCAACAGTGTCTCAGAAGCCAAAAATGTATTTAAAATACCGCTACCATGTTTTCCTCGCTTATAGGCGCGACTGGACAGAGAGTGAAGTAGTACGTACAATCGATAGGAGCCCGAAGAGGGATTAAAAGTATACGGTTCATCTCTCTTCGGACTCGTAAGGCTCCAAGTTTATGTAAAATATGTCGTTTGGTAGTTTGGTGTAGTCATTATATGGAACAATTTTTATTGTTATAAATAAACAAAGAAAGTAGATAATAAAAAATAGATAAAGAAAGCAAAAAGACAATACCACCAAACAAACCCAAACAATCCCAAACCCAAACAAATAAAGCATTATAATCTCGGAATTTATGTTGAAAATCATATAAATACTACGTTTAGTGGTATTCATATGATAACACTAAACAAACCCAAACAAAGAAATACTTGTTAAAGCTCCTCCGGTCAATTTCCATGGATTGTGATAAAAAAAATATATTGTACTCATGAGTCAACAACAATCGTTGAATTTTGGCGTATTTCCAATTACCACTCGTAATTCCTTAAGAAAGCCGAAACTGCAATTTTTTTATTCTCGAAATTCTCGTTATTTTGGTGCAAATATCAAGAATCAAACCCAAACAAGAAAACGGTTAAAACTTGGCGCCCCGGATATCGTACTATCCCCAAGCCACGACATGCACCATTTCATCAAATAGTTTCGAAAAAAATGCAAAAAAAAATATTTTGTTCTGATCCCCACAATTCGGTAAAATTTTGGAATTTTTACAAAATTTTCGTCGCAAATCAAACTCAACAGAAGCTATAAAACTACGCAATGAAAAAATCGTATTTTCAAAATTTCAAGCTTATGCAGACCGCTTGAAGTAACCCAATATACGCCCACGACATTGCACCCCACGTAAATTCCTTCTCTCCTCTTCGTTTCGCGACATTCCAAATATTGTTCGCGTCTACAACGAACGATTCGTTCCATTCTTTTACGTTTCGGATTCTCGCTTATAATTTGCGCGCGGTAAGTCTCGTGAACTTGCGAATCTTCGCCTCGTGAGTCCGTTGTCGACTCTTTGAGTGCCGGGGCTGTTCTTTTTTCTTTCATTATTCGGAAATTTGATGGAAATCGCGAACGCAGTTGAGGTTGGGAAAGAGTCCTCGAGAATTGAGACAATGAAATAATGCAGAAATACGAGTATAGCTTTGACAATACTCGAGCGCAAGAACCGGAGAGAAACAAGAGATAACGGAGGTGGACAAGGTTGAATCATCGAGTTTCAAAGTCTCGACCTCGGAGAACCGGATGACCACGGAGTCACATTTCATATATATATATATATATATATATATATATATATATATATATATATATATATATATATATATATATATATATATATATATATATATATATATATATATATATATATATATATATATATATATATATATATATATATATATATATATATATATATATATATATATATATATATATATATATATATATATATATATATATATATATATATATATATACGTATTACGTGCAATGTGTATCCATACATTCATGTATTTACAATGTACTTTGAATCACCTCGTCAGTTTAACGAACGCGGTCGTTATGCTCCGATGACCAGTCGACGTTGTCACTGTCATCCCCCTCCTCCCGATTGCCTGGCCACGACCTTTCGTAACAGTAGAAACGTCACCAATTCCACTGCTCTTCTCGCCCATTGTATCCTGTTACGAATTTTCGCGACGCACATTCCACAAAATGGAAATAAAGTAAACATTTTTCCTTTGAGCTTTACTTCCGGCCGGCAAGATATCATGTTTGTTCCGAAATCCACGCTCCCCTAGTGGCTTTTTATTTTCAAACAAATTTTCATCGTTTGCACAAGCAATCTGATTTTTTCCCCTTGTTTCACATTCTTATATTTTATTTCTATTTATTTTGTGCAATTCATTATTCAATATTTTGGTTCGTATTCTCGATTTTATTTCTATTATTTTTAAATGGATTTCATTATTTTTTGTTTTCTTTTTTGTCTCACATTCTCGTATTTAATTTTCATTTTTTTTTCGACGTAATCCATTTTATAATTTGTGTGTTAATTTATAATCGTACTTGAATTACTACGCACGCGTGCACGCACACACACACACACACTGAAAGCCATACTTAGATATAATTATAAGTATCACAATACCAAGGAATAATGATAAATTTCAACAACAACAATACAACAATATAACCGTACAATAATAAATATATAACGGAGCCCCAATATCCGCCGTTTTTCGTTTTTTTTTAACATTCATGACCTTGGCGCTTCTAAAGTTGAGAATAAATAGCCAGGCTGATGTTTTTCTTCTTCATTTTGGCCATCGAGGGGAAAGAATGCGCGCTTATCTCTCGAGATAAGATCGGAGCTGTGTTTTGCATTTTCCCCCATTTCCTTATTTGCCACCGTGTCTCTCCCGTCGTCCCCTCACTCTTTCCCTCTCCCTCCCAGTCTTTCCCGCGCCGTCTCACTCGTACCCCGCACGTTCGTTCTCGATTGCAAACACGCCACGTTCAATGAGCGGCATCATTCATGAGTTTGACGCCTCTATGTATGCGTGCATGTGTACGTATGTACATACCATGCCACCGTACGGACGTAGGTACGCTCAGACGAATATTAAAACGTGCACACGAATACGTCCATGTTATGACCGTGTCGAATGACGATCGTAATATGGCGCAGGAGAGAGAGCGGGTGAACGAGAGAGGGAGAGAGAGAGAAAGAGCACCGTCAGTTATTCTCTCGTATAGCGCACGCGCTTTTCTTCTTTTCGACCTTTCGAACCAAATTTCGCCTCACGATGGCGCGTGTACAGTGCTCTCTCTCTCTCTCTCTCT
>OY723386.1:42774753-43032862 GCA_963210295.1 Ophion ellenae | reverse complement strand
CCGATAGCATCGAGAGGCAGAAAAAGGGTTTGACAAAACTCACGAGATACGCTCTTTTCTTTGATTTTTTTTTTTCGTGCACACTTTCGTGCACCACATCATAATTCGTATGAATTGTTGTTATTGATTTGATTCGATCGAACGCAGTGGACGAGAGAATTCTTTCAACTTCGCAACTTCTTTTACAGTGAATAATTTTTTTTTATTTTATGTTTAAACGCGAAAAAAATAATTTTTTCGTCCAATATTTCATCTCAAATAAAACGAATAACTCTTAATATTTATCCCTAAATTAATCGAATAATTCTTAACATTTATTCGAATATAATCTTAAAATTCAACGAACTTAATTTCACAAATATTGATCCAAAAATGTTTCCAATTGAAATGACAACTCAATCTTCTCACCGAGGCTCAACATCTCGATTATCCTTCAGCGGAGAATATCTCGAATCCGTTGACTTCCTCAAAAACCAGGCGGGAAAGATTCACAGCAAAAAAAAATTACGATGAACTCACACGGCGCGACGTAGCGAAAAAAAAAGATCCGAAATTTCGAAAAAAATTGAATACAAAATCAATGGAAAAAAAAAAACCGTGAGAGATCCTGGTTCGAGGTGAACTGACGGTCTTTGAGCAGCGGGGGACACTTTCACTGAAACTTTTTTTTGCAAACTCGTCACAAGTCGAAGCAACAAGAAAATATTCAGCTTGAAATAATTCGATGTACGAAGAAAATCGCTTTTTCTTCTATACTTGATTCATTAAAAAAAAATATAATAAAATCGTTGCTCGGATTAAAATGATACATCTATATTTTCAATGCACGTCAGAATTTTTTATATAAGGTAGAATGAAACAATAATTACTTCGTTGGGATTTTTTTTTTATTTCTTGGGGTTCTTTTTTAAATTAAACAAAATTATGAAGCTTATTCGTAAAAAAAAACACCGTTTTATTTTTTTCTCCCAAGAGTGTTTCGAGAGTCAAGCAGATCGATCTGAGTTACCCGAATAGGAAAAAGTGATCACTTTATTCAATGGATTATATCTTATTTTACGATTGACATCGAGTCAATGAACGCGAGCGTGGACGCGGGTACTCGTTACACGAACTCGATACGAAAACATTCCACGCGCGAAAATACGCGAGGAGAGTCGTCGACTCTAAAAAGTTTGAACGGATTTTGTCCTCGGTGTACAAAAGAGAGTAGGGAGACGTGGAAAAGCCGAAGGTTTCGTAACGTTTAGGGGGGAATTTTTTACCGCCTCTGTCTCTCCTCCTCTCTTACTCATACACTTTATATCAATATTAGTCATCATTTTATCACAATTCCTATTGAAATTTGGGATAATTTCGAAAAAATTCAATTTTTTATCTCCTTTTTTCTGGTACTATCGTCCTAATTTTCATTTTCGTATTAATGAATTCAGGCATTATAACTTCATATTATAAACTTCGTTTGTTGTAAACCTATATGCGAAATTTGGGATCGATCCACGGCACCGTTGAAGAACTCTTTCAAGGCCGGAGCCTGAATTGGAAGGTCCAAAAAAAATCGTTTTTTTTTTTAATTGCTTAAATCGATAGATAAAATATCCAAGAATAGATTTACAAAGTTACAGAGGCCAATTGTAAACATTTTTCGAAGATACAAGGAAAAAAGCAGGGAAGCGATTGATATTTGATATTAATATTTCCTCCTATTGA
Source organism: Ophion ellenae (assembly GCA_963210295.1). NCBI lineage: Eukaryota > Metazoa > Arthropoda > Insecta > Hymenoptera > Ichneumonidae > Ophion > Ophion ellenae. The sequence goes on along the minus strand of OY723386.1, from coordinate 43,031,152 downwards.
AAACTTTGAAGCGCGTTTTTTTTCCATTTTTTCATTTTCATGATTTTTTTCCAAAATGACGGGGCGTGATAGCAAAAAAAAAAACTAAACGACCAAAGTTTATTTTTCTTCAGTATGAAAATCTCTTCTAAGTGAATTTGAAAAGTCGTTGAAAAAGTATTTTTTAAATAATTGTTCAGCACGTTAAAGTGTTTACTTTTAACACATTTTTTTTTTAAACCTGAGAAACAGTTACAATTTTTACGATTTTTTCAACTTTTTATTAATTTACCCAGAAAAAAAAAATATATTGCAATTAAAAATTTTTATTGGTTTTTTTTGTTTCAGTCAAGAATTACGAGCTGTATCTTTCCCGCTGATTGGGGGACTGCAGTGGCAAGACGCACATGGAATAGGCTGATAAATCTGCAGTCATTTATTGTTTCATGTTGAATTTTTTTTCTCATACATTCAAAATATACATGAAAAGATACCTCAATGTTTATTGGGCTCGCAAGTTTTTTTACCCTTCGAAAAAAAATGCCCGAAAAAAAACGCTTCTTCGGACCTTAAGGCCCTTATATACGCGAAAAAATTCCAAAAAAAATTTGCTTTTTTTAAATTATTCTTGATTCCCATTAGCTTGAACGGTTGGGAATATTTTTAAAGCATTACAGAATTAAAAAAATTCCAAAAATTTCCAAAAATAAGGTAAGACTGCATTTATAATACATACCGCGCGACGCGTCCCGACCGCCAACTTCAAAGCCGTTTTTTCCCACGATTCACTTTTTTTAACCTTGTGAAAGTTTCTAACTCTTAAACGAAGGTTCAGATCGCTTCGAAATTTTTTACAACATATTCTTAGTACGATCACCTATTGTGTGATTCCGCAGAAACAAAACATTCAAATCACACAAAAAAAAATATCAAAAATAAAATACCGACAGAAAATTGAGTAAAAAAAATGTTAGGTTTCGAATTTTTATTATAATAATTTTTTTTTTAATTATTATAATAAAGGTGAAATTGTTCGTTCACACTAAAGATACATTCATTATGCAATTATAAATATGTTCATTTTTTTCAGACACCCACATCGATGCCGAGAACTTTCACTATCAACGCGCGCAAAAAAAATACATTGCTTTATTATGTTATATCTCCGCCATTTGTTAATATTTATAATTTTTTCACATATACTTAACCATGTGCATAAATGATCTGGAAAAAAATGTTGTCAATATATGTGTCATTTTTTTAACCGCGTCTAGAAAAGTACCTTCGAAAATCGGCGAAATCGGGTATATAAGGCCTTAAGGCCAGAGCCTGAATTAGAAGGCCCGCTTTCGCCTACCTAATTCGCATTCTTACGAGCTTTGCACGCGTTCTTACGAGACGTTTTCTCACTCTCATATATGATGAGAAAAAGCACAATGGAAAAATGGAACGGATGGTTTTAGAGTTCTTGCGTGGGTAATTTGGGTATGAAATAAACTTTTTGGACAATTTCAAAATCATTCCCTACATAATTGTAGCGTGATTAATGATGTTGAATTCGTGGTGGTAATGATGTTGAGATTCGTGGTCTCAGATATGAAAAAGTGGTATGGGATGTTTTAGATTTTTTGTGTGAGTAACTGTGTAGGAAGGAAAATTTATGGAAAATTTTACAATCATTAGCTACACAACTGTAGTGTAATTAATTGTAACGAACTGAAGTTCGCTTCATTTTCGCGTTCAGCCCTGCCGTAAATCCTTGTCGAATTTTATGGCAACGCTGTAAACAGTTGAGCGGCTTGGAAATTTCGACAGACGCGAGACGCGACGTATTCACGCTCCGAGTGTGCCCTGATAAAGTTAAATATTAATGACCTTCAAATTTGCATCATTGCAATGCGATGTTTTTTTCTTCAATCTTCATTTCTTTGTTTTTATTGATATCGAAAAGGGTAATTGTTTAGATAAGTGACTTTTCACCGAATAATTATTACGAGCAAAAAATAATTATAATGGTTTGGGTTTGGGACCCAAACAAACCCAAACAAACTCAATATGGGCGTCAAAATGTTAAAAAGTGCCCTATTTTATCACGTGTTTCTGCGAACTTCAAAACCCCATTACTTTTTATGCAGAAGGGGGGGGGGGGTTAAAAAAAATTATTGTATACAGTCACTGATGTGTATGATGAACACCCTTTTTTGTAATCTAGATTTATTTTGTAGTTTTTCTGAAAAAAAATCCCCAAAACGCCTATTTTTTCGGCCTCTAGAGTGGCCTAAGGCCTTAAGGCAGGATATACATTTAGAACGATCAAAAAATCGATTTCTTTTTTTTACTTCTTAAAACGATAGAACTATACATGTAGAATATTTTCCCAAAGTTTCAAAGCGAAATTCGAAAAACTTCAAACGCTACAGCCCGTCAAAGCTGTGCCTCACTGCTCGGATTCGGAGTAGGCGTGAACTTCAAAGGCGTTTTTCTCAAAACTGCATGATCGAAATTGGCGTGCAGGATTACTCAAAAACCATTAAGCCGATTGAGTTGAAACTTGGTAGAAATATTGATAATATTGGTACCTTCTACTTGACGGGAATTGTTTTTGAAAAATTGAAAAAAACTACTTTCTTCATCCACATTTCACAGAAATGTTGCGTGCAATGTTGATTTTTTTTGTAAATGCGTGCCATTTTCTTAAATTTGAATTTTCTTCATATTTATTACCGTCACATAGAATCTATACATGTTCTAACTGAAAAAATGTTTGAACTTTTTTGCAAATCAAAGTCTACGGGAAGCTGGACTGCACGCTGATTCGCAACTCCTGCGGCGACCTTGCTGTAACACTCTGCCACAGCTCCGCCATTTTGGTGATGAATTGATTAAAAAAATTGTTTTGTATACTTAAATATACTATTAAAGTATACCTAAAGTTTGATAATTATAGAATAATTATTTCTTAGTTTCAAAAATCCCTCAATATTGCTTATTTTTTTCCTGACTAAATCTAAAAAATCCCGCCTTAATTTGCAGCCCGAATTACCAGACCGATGTTGTGAAATATTTACATTCTTCGTTTTTTTTCCCATTGGGAACACTATTAGCGTGCCGATATTTTTCCGATATCCTTATTAGAGATCTACAAGAGAGATCTGCAAAAAATGTTTAGCATGATAAAAGAACAGAAGGAATTTTTTATGCAAACTTCAACACCGTCTCTCTCTCTCTCTCTCTCTCTCCCTCTCCCTCCCTCTCCCCCCCCCTCTCTCTCTCTCTCTCTCTCCCTCTCTCTCTCTCTCTCTCACTCTCTGGCTGACTCTGATAAGGCTTTCAACGATGAAGGAGAGCACTGCGCGTTTCACAAACGTCATCAAGGTATATCCTTCTCCCTCTTGGGAAAGCATACTTCCAGGAGTATCAACGCATACTCGCGCGCGTGTCATCGATGCGTATATAGATACGAGGATCGTCAATCGCAGAACTCGGGAAAACGCGTTTCGCAACCCGCGCGCGTATTTACGAACGCATAGTCACGATCGAGAACTTCCTTAAGCGATCCGCGAGACCATTCAATTCCGGATCGTGGTAGAAGCACGACTTTTTACAGTTTCACCGCGGTATAAATACCGCTGAAAAAAAAGCAAACAACTACCAGTTAACGCGTACAGCGGAATCGCCATAAAAAAGGCGAGAAAATGGCTTCCAATGATCCGCAAGACCAGATTCCTGCTGCGAATCCCTCCAAGAATCTCGTCATCCTTTCACCCACACACGAAGTCGACGAACCCATCGGAAAAAAATCCCTAGATTTCCAAATTTGCGACGCAGTCCAATCGATTCCCCAACACCCTTATCGATCCAATATCTCCCACTGATTACGATTTTGATTCAACTTTTACCCCCTTCCCATTTTAAGGGTGGGATTGGAATCGTTTCGTCGTGGAATTGGATTCGTTTTGGCGGACCCTTAAAACTCACGGTACGCACAACGCCGATAAAAGATGAATGATTTTCTCTTAACCCCGGGAGGAACGATTTTTGTCGACTTAAACCCCCCCCCCCCCCCTAAGGGTGCGTTCCGAGGCATTAAAATCGTTCAAAACTTTTTTGGAGGCTTTTTAAGGTCGCCCTAGTCACTATATACGCCAATAAAAAAGGCAACATCGATACATTTTTTTTTTACTTTCACCCCCCCCCCCCCACATAAGGGTGGATTCCGGGGATGTAAAATCGTTGAAACTTTTTCTCGGGGCTTCTCGTCAGCCTACCCACAACGCCAATAAAAAACACGACAATCTCGATACCACGGGAGTTAAGATTTTTGCCAACTTCCTCCCCTCCTCCTTAAGGGTCGGTTCTTTTGTTCAAAATGCCTGTAAAGATTTTGTACGATCTTTTATAGGTACCCAGAAGTGCAATGGGCAAGAGATTACAATGAATTTGAAAATTGATAAAAAAAATAATCGTTGCCTTTGGAGAAATTCGTTTCGATAATTGGTTCATTAAATACTTTGATTTTTTTTTAAATTGTAAAGATCATGTGCGGTTTTTAAAGCAAAGTATTTTTCTTTTTTTTTCAACAATTAACAGCGATGTAGCATTTTGAATTTGTTGTTGTGTTCGGCTCGGCAAAAACGCGCCGAGAGCATCCAAAGCTACTCGAGCACTCTGTGACGTCACCGTTCAAAAGCCGGTATACGAACTTTTCGTGTAATACGAGTATTCTGTCAACGATGGCAACGACAAAATCGTATAAGGCTTGTTTCGTTCCTCTTTGTATAAATACGACGAAAAGTGCCCCTAATAAGGTATTTCTGATTGTGCCACAAAACGTAAAACGTCGAAATCTGTGGTTCGATGCAGCATGACGTGTCGACCCGAAATCATCGTCCACTTATTTTTTTATCAAGCAATTTATCAAGCCTCTCCTAACCTAAAAATCCCCGGTCGGCAAATTACTCGAATTTGCTTTCACAAATCCACGTTCATACATCGTTGCACGAAAATGAAACTACTTTTCGACTTTTTCAGAATGCTCGAGATGTTTTCACATGGAGATTAGATACAGGAGCCTAAACTCCAATGGGGAAACGATAAAAACAACGTGCCCAAAAATGAAGGCAACAGGGATGGCGCTGGGATCGCGCGAAGGATTGCGGTGCTAGCTTCACTCGACACGGACCGAACGCGAGTTTGACACGTTACTAAAGCGAACGAAAAGACTGCGAACAAATTGCGAAATTGAGAGCGGTCAATAACTCGATGATTATTGTATTCTCAATGAACAAGGATTGTTGACTTTTAAAAGTTCAACCTTTATTTACTATAATTGCCAATATTCTTTCACATGTTCCTACAAGTTTTTAAAGTTCTTTACCTTTCGCGTTTACCCCACGATGTTTGATATCTCATTAATTAGTATGCTATCATAGAGCACGAAGCCTTCTCACTACAATAGCATAGTAGTGAGATGGACGAGCCCAGCAATATACAGAGTGTAACGCGAAGGGTGGAGCAAACGACGCATAAGGATGGGGGACCCCAATACCTATCGATTGAACCCCCATGTATGTTATGCGATTTTCAATGGTTTAAACGTTATTTTGGTTTCTGTGGACTTTTTGTAAGATACTCATTTTATACGACAGTTCGTAAATTCAATTAAATTATCAAGCCTACTCTCGTGATTTTTTTTTTACGGAGTATAATAGTGGGCCTGACGTACTAAAATACTACTTTCACACATGAGCCGAAAAGTTTGCAAATAAAACATCAAGTCGGTAAATATTTTTGCAAATCTAATTTTTCTACCAACTTTCAAAGGCTCTAGGATAAATCACATAGGGTTGTTTTCTACAACTTATATATTTGAAACTTAATTGAAAACTACACACACGCACACACACACAAACATTGTCATGTAAAAGTATTATTATATAATGATTAGAGTATTTTCCACATGAAAGTTACGAAAACAAAAATCAATGTGACGTCAAATTCGCGCTCGGTCTGTTGTCGAGTGAAGCTAGCACCGCAACCCTTCGCGCGATTGTGGCGCCATCCCTGTTGCCTTCAATTTCGGGCATCACTTGAAATGCCGGGTTTAGGCTCCTGTATCTAGTCTCCATGTGTTTTCAGATGTAAAGGGGCCGTCCATTAATCACGTGAGGCTTAAATAGGGGGAGGGGGGTTTGGATAACATCACGATTAATCACGCTGGAGAGGGGGGTGACATATCACGTGTCTTTTTTTTGTGTGACTGCGTGAACCGGAGTGCATCCGCTGTGAGCTATTGAACAGGCAAGTTGTGCCGAGGGGCTGGCACCTTTTGGAATTTCTGCTACGCAAAATGACCGCATTTTTAGTGTCGTACTCTGCCACTCGCAGCGCTAGTGATACTCTTACAACCTGATGCCTGCGCAGGGGCTATGTATATATACGGTCGCTATGTACGCCGTGCGAGCCTCGCGCCTGCGCAATAAGAATACTGTAAGATAACTGCTAGCGCCAAGGGGAGAGGTAGAACTAAAAAAAGCGGTAAAAAAGAGCAGCATTTGTATACCGGCAAAGGATAGAAGGTTTCAACCCCCTGGTTGTGCTTAAAAAGTAACCTAAACAACAGTTTTTAGTTCTATTTAATTTCGACTGGCCACGTACTTAAAGTGAAGTGCCTACATCTGATCCACAAAAGGCTTGTCCATTTGTTACTGTAGAAAACACGCAAATGAACCCATGGTCCTAGGACAATGCCATTTAAATATATTGACACTATATTATTTCGTTTTTGACAATCAAATACCGTATTCCCTATCGTTTGTGTCTGAAATTTCTTTTAAAAAAATACACGTGATGTGGACGGGGGGGGGGCTGGAAGTCTCACCACATATCACCCGGGGGGGGGGGGGGGATCAAAAAGTTGCCTAAAAAATCGCACGTGATTAATGGACGACCCCAAAATGACATCAAATTTCACAATTGTGTACACTCGCGTGTAAGCCGTATACATAGCCTATTCGGTCGCGTTCGAACGGTGACGTCACAAGTGCCAGCGCCAATAGCGTGGCATTTCGCGCCAAAATTTACAATTTGAATTATCGTGATATAAAAACAATTAATAATTATCTTTAGAATCATTTTAAAGAAAAACCCTTTTGACATTCTGTTTTATTATCACAAAAGATCAATTCTAATAAAATAAATCAAACATTTTTCTTTTACTACTGAATAGAGCGAATTCCAATGAGAATTCCCGGAGGGGAACCACAACGCAAACAAGCGTAAAATCTTTAGTTTGACAGCTGTAAACGGTCTGGAATATTCGCATCTCGGTGTGTGTTTCATCGTTGCAGCGTTCAAGTACAGCCACGGATCGAGATCGGAGCACGTGGATTCCATTTGCGGAGAATAAACAGGAGAACGATGAATCAAAGTGCAAAATATATCCGTACATACGAAACGTATGTGTATTCGTATGAATGTATATGCGCGATGGAATGTGGAATGATGGAAAAGAAAACATAGAGAGAAAAAACGAAAAAAGGAGGCGAAGAATCATATTACGTATGCGTAGGCAATACGAAAAATATGAGGATGATGTGGATGGGCAGTCCTCGGTTCAGATACTTGAGTTAGACGTGTGCGTGCACCAGAGAATAAGATGAATATGGAGCCGTCTATACCGGTACGGATTTTCCAGATTCCTCGTACCTCAAATGCGGTATAGTGTAATTCAAGACGGCTATGGACGCAACGGAAGTTAGGTTAGAGTAGCGAAAGTTCAGATGGGAAGGGTAATACGTAAAAACCAGCAAGGGTATACGTTGGAGCTCAGGAAATAGAACATTGAATATTTGCATCGTAGGAATGCAGCGAGGATACGTTTCCTATTTTCGTACTTCTTCAATTTTATTGTTATCCGAAATGTTTTTTTTGCAGCATCTTGATGCGAAATCTTCTTTGCAGAATCTTTTTTGCACGATTTTTGTAAACATTTTTTCCAAAATCTCTCTTGCAGAACCTTTTTGCAGAACCTTTTTTTGCAAATTTTTTTGCAGTATCTCTTTTGCAGATTCTCTTTGCGAAATTTTCTTTGCAGAATCTTCTTGCGAAATTTACTTTGCAGAATCTTCTTGCGAAATTTTCTTTGCAGAATCTTTTTGCAACACTTTCTTTGCAGAATCTTTTTGCAAAATTTTCTTTGCAGAATCTTTTTGCCAAATTTTCTTTGCAGAATCTTTTTGCACAATTTTCTTTGCAAAATCTTTGTGCAAAACCTTTTTTCCAAATCTGTATTTCATCATCTTTTTGCATAATCTTGTTGCAAAATCCTTTTTGCAGAATCTTTTTGAAGATTTTTTTTTACAGACTAAAATCTTTACACACAATTTTGTTTGCGGAATCATTTTTTTGCACAATCTTTTTGCAAAATCTTTCCTTTGCCATTTTGTAAATTTTTTTTGTAAACCCAAACAAAATCTTTTTGCGAAATCTGTTTTTCGTAATCGTTTTGCATAATCTTGTTGCAAAATCTTTTGTGCAGAATCTTTTTGAAATGTCTCTTTTACTGACTCTTTTCGTAAAATCTTTTTGCAAATTCTTTTCGTTGCCATTTTGTGAATCTCTAATAAAGATTCTAATAACAATTCGAGTGCCTTTGCAGCCCAAACGCGCAAAAAAAAGATGGGCTAAAGAAAAAGGTTTCACTGCATTCGTAAAAAATGGTCGTATCTGAACATCGTAAAAAAATTCGTCGTGTCTGAATATCTCGTTCCTATGAACATTGCCTTGAATATTCTATCTGACTATCCATCAATAACCCTCGATTTGCACTTTCGCAACAAAAATTGAATTTGCTTCTCAAAAACACGTCTCGTATTATTCAACTTTCAAAGTTCCGTCAAATCGATAAGGAATCATTGGTTTGGCCACATGAGTAATGAATAATTCGTCTGGACCTTTGAGAATTTTCGTAAAATCGTCTAGACACTTCGACGGCGAAACTTCGCCTACACGATGACGGCAAGTAACAAATAACGCTTACAGTTTTATTTTTGTCAATTGATTGTAATAATTCAGTTTAAATAAATAAAATATATTTTTCATAAAAAAAATTTTTTAAAATATTTTTCATATAAAAAATAAATAAAATATATTTTTCATACAAAAATAAAAAAATATATTTTTCATATAAAAAATAAATAAAATATATTTTTCATACAATCGCTCACTATTTATGTGCCAACCAAATATAAGTAATATTTCGTGATAATTCAGATTCGCGCTCTCACGCGTCAATAAATTCTCGCGATAATAAAGTTCCCTTGCGCATTTGTCGTTTGTTTTTCTTCCCGTTACGTTCGAAGCTCAACTCACCCATGTGACGTTCCCACGGAGCGTGGCGTTGGATTGTCGCCAAACGCGCGGGACTTATAGAATTAAGGGGCGACATTGGCCTCTCCAAGCTCGCCATTGCACAACACGATAATAACGAACAGTTCGAGTTACGCGCGAACGGTTTTTCGCGGGCTTCCTTTTTCGTTGTTTTTTCTTTCTTACGGCGTCGCGACGACAGAAATCGTGGAAAACGTCGCGCACTTCTGCGGAAAAACGAAAATGTCCGTGGAACAAAGCGCGTAGATTGAAATGAGCAATTTTTTTATTGGGAACAATTAGGGATTATAAAATATCAAACTGTGATAATCGAATTATTCGAATGGAGTGACCGAATTATGATGAACATAAATATATAGGGTGTCCCATTCGAATCGACCCCCTCGAATATCTCCGAAACTCTTGAAGACATGAAAAAAAATGTTTTAGACAAAAGTTAAGGGGTTATGCTACTGTGGAAATTTCGAAAAATCCATCGTCGTTTGAGGCAACTCAAGTTGAAGAGGACAGTCCCACTTATGGTGCAGGAATCGCAGATTGAAGGTGAACTTATGATTACAACGACAGAACTGCTAGTCAAACTTTAAGGGGCAAGATACCCTTAGGCGAGGAAAAAATTAGCTGATTTTCATGTTTTTTTCTAAAAAGAATAATTTCTTCACCATTTTTTGAGACAGAGGGTATGCCATGGAACTTTAGGCTGTTCCATGGCATTTGAAAAGAAATTAATCTATAAAAATAGCAGAAGTTTGCCACGGTCTTCTGAACTGCATTTCCAAAACTGGCGTGATGTATGGACCATGAAGTCTATAGACCACCCTTGAATTTCGCTTTTTCCAACCTCTCTCGGGCGTTGAAAATTCAAAATGAAATTTTGAGAAAACTATCAACCGAAAATGAAGAGATCAGAGTTGGGCGTAATTCTATTTATAAATACGAATACGAATTTATTCACATCGTGATTTTCATGTTAATATAAATACAAATTTATTCATACTTTACTTATTGTAAATACGAATACAAACACAATTGTATTCACAAATATTCTGAACATACAAATAAAATCACAGAACAAATTGTGAATATTCACAAAAAATGTGAATATTTACAAGAAATCCTGTGAATTATCAAAATTCACATAAACATCTGTGAATGCTAATGTGTTCACAAACAATTGTAAATACGATAAAATTCACAAAATAAGTTGATTTTTTTTCGTATTTAAGACAAATTAAAATCAAATTCACAATGATCAGATCAAAATTTATACCAAAAATGAGTTCTTACGTATTTTGAGAGAAAACATTGCGTCGAGGCAAAGAATTTTTTGCAAAAAGGTTGTGAGTTTCAAATATTACATTATAAATATGAAAAAATGCACAAAATGAGTTGTGAATTTCCTCAAGTTGAAGAAAATTAAAATCGAATTCACGACAATTATATTAAAATTTACACCACAAGTGAGTTCTTACGTATTTTGAGAGAAAACATTGTGTTGAACTCAACAAGAACTCACTTTTGGTTTAAATTTTAATCTAATCATTGTGAATTTGACTTTAATTTGTCTTAAGGGAGACTTTGTTCTTGAAGTTAGCGGGAGATGTTAGCGGCTCAACATCCAGCTAGAAGAAGAGGAGGGATGCATCTATGGACCAGGCATTGCCGATTAGCGGTAATTATAAACACATTTGTGTAAACACATTACAAAACTTTAAACGCGTTTTTCTCGAAAACACGTTTTTCAAAATGGCTGACATTCTCCTGACCGTTGTAATCAACAGATCGACCTGAAATTTGGAGAGCATACTCAGAAAATATGTCTTCACGGAATGACGGATCGTTTTTTCGATAGATACATTTTTGCATTTATTATTTATCTTTTTATGCGAAACAAACGCGAAAATTCGATTTTTTTTAAATTGCCGCCATTTTCCGAAATTTGTACCAAACGAAAAACCCATCCGTCATTCCATGACCAAAGGGTCACAGATTGATAATATGCTTGGAATTTGTGTTTCAGATCAACAAAGAGGGGGCAGTGATGTCAGCCGTTTACCTCCCGCGATTTGAGGACCTGTTTTCGCGGAGCTGCAACGGTCGCCATTTTGGTTTTTATTCCAAAAAAAAATTTTTTTTAACGTTCTGTATATCATGAATAGAAGCAAGAAAAAAACCGCACTCAAAAAGCTTTACTCATTTCCTTTAAAAAAATAAAATGTAAACACCTGAAATATGGAACTCCAAGGACAAAGTCTCCGTTAAATACGAAAAAATTCACAACTTATTTGGTGAATTTTTTCGTATTTACAATTGTTTGTGAATACATTTGCATTCACAGATTTTTATGAGCATTTTTTTTAATTCACATGATTTCTTGTAAATATTCACATTTTTTGTGAATATTCACAATTTTTTCTGTGAATTTATTTGTATGTTTAGGATATTTGTGAATACAATTGTATTTGTATTCGTATTTACAATAAGTAAAGTATGAATAAATTTGCATTTAAATATATTCACATGAAAATCACGATGTGAATAAATTCGTATTCGTATTTATAAATAGAATTACGCCCAACTCTGGAAGAGATACGAGTTTGGCGTTGTGGACAAAAATGTAGCTGAGGGTTGAAGCTACAAATTGTTCCATGGCGGCAAATTCGTGCGGTCAATGAAATTGCAATTAAAAAATTCTCAAACTGAGTAAATCGAGAAATAGCGCGGCATCCACTTGGATTCCAATGTGGGTTGTGCGGATCGAATCCCTACAGGGATGTGGTAGGGTCTAGGGACTCCCAAACAAATTTCTGCGCGGATAATCGAACAAACCAACGATCCTCATATTGAAAAATTAACAGTTACGGAATTGCTTCGCATTTTCACAAAAAAAAGCAAAAAGGCGATAGGGCAATCCGACCAGTGAATGGACGAAAGCTGCTTTATATTCGAAGTAAGCAAAGAATATGAATTGTCGATAAAAACTCGAATCACTATAACTTAACAAAAAAATCACAGGTGTTAAAAACCGATTTCTCAGTTTAACCCTTATCATTCACGACTCCAGATTGTGACGTCATAGTCATTGGGGGTGTAATCAACCCCACTCACTTTGCATAGTGATAAATAATCGAAAAATTAAAGAAAAAAATACTACAATGCATTTTCAACCCTTGTGTGTAAGATCATGCCGATTATTTTCAAGTCGTGTAATTTTTTAAATAAAAAAAAATTTCGAAGAAAAAAATTTCTGGAAAGTATCGCAGGGTGAAAAATGGCTGGGGTTGATTCAACCCCCGATGACTGTTAAGGGTTAATATCGATTTTTTATTGACGCCACACGGAATTTTACTAGTTTGTGTTACTTTCACATCGCGCAATTCATTGCGATACGGATGTTTAAAGTAGGTGTTCTAAAGGCGAAAACAATAGTTTTTATGAGCTTTGAGGGTATTACTTTCATTACTGAAGATGGAATGAATCTTCGATTTTCTGTAAAATTTTACAATAAATTCGTAATAATAAGTCAGAATAAGACATGTTTATTCACTGGTGCTGTATTCTAACCTCTTCCCAGTGAATGGACATTTGGGCTCTGCTCTGATAATTCTTCAAGCAGAGTAGAAAGTTTGTCTCATCTGCTGAAAGTTGCAAGATAAATTACTGTTAAGAACTGACAATGTACATTTCATTAAATGTTGTCATAAAATCATTTCATTCGTTTTTTAAATATTGACAACATTCAGGTTTCGATTTCTCTGTCGAAGCAAACTTTGGTAGTTTTTTTAGAATGTCACGTTAAGATGCAAAAAGTCTTTTTGTATTTTCTACAAAATGGCAATAACAAATGTAATACTCATATGTATAAAAAAATTAGATTTTTTTTTGCAACACATCGATCTCCAAATCTAGCATTTAAGGGGTTAGGTCACAGTAACGGGTATGAAACCGTGTGCGAATTTAACATTTTTTTTCGTATGAAAAAGTGATTCACTCAAAATTAATTACACATCTATTTAGTATGAATATCAAGATGTTAGAATTTTTTATCGTTGTACAAAATGGCCGGCTACTAATATTTTCTTTTATCTTTTTTTGTTATCAAAAAACAAAAATTCTCATCAATCTACTTTAGAATACCTAAAGAAGTACGTACGGAATTTAAAAAATATTGTTTTATCCAAAAGTTGTAGGTATTTGAATTGAGTTGTAGGTATTTGGATGAATTTCCAGTAAATTTCGTATAAAACTGCTCATACAATGAAAAGTTTCCGATTAATCAGAAATTCCGTACGTACTTCTCTGCGAAATGCAATTAGGAACATAAGTTTTAAATTCGAAGTAAATCGAGTGAAAATTGTTGAAGTTATTTGTCACGCCAATTGGAAAAAAAGCTGTTTCGAGAAAAACGCGTTCAAAGTTTTAGGCACTCCATGGCCGTGCCAGAGGTGGGCTTACGTTATACGCTCAACGTCGATGAAAAAAAAAATGTCTTGCTATAAATCGAATAGTAACTTATTCTTATGATGATAAAGCACCGTTTTAGCGAAAAAAATCGATTTTTTGCAAATTCTATTGTGGCCTTACCCCTTAACAAAAATAAACAATAAATCGTTATCCTTTACATTGTTCATCTACACTACCCGTCCATTTACCGGCGGTCGAGTGTCCATTTACTGGTGATTTCGTCCATTCACTCGCGATTTAGTCATTTCGCTACTTATATATCAAATCCTCCGAAACTATTTGTCGAAACTACCCCGAATATTTTTTTCTACCATCAGATTCTACTATCTACTAATATTTTTCTACCATCAGATTTCCTACTATTCAATTGCTATAGCTAATCTTTCGTTAGCTATAGCAATAGAAACATTAAATTTCATATTTCCATTCCACTGTCCATCTGAATCCTATACTGAAAAAAAAATTCGTTAATCCATCCAAAATTCAGTTGGTTTAACAAAATTGTATCTTTAAATACGTTCACCTTGATTTTTGATTGGCATAACAAAACAGTATAGTTGGGCGGTAACCAAAGATACATTTAAACCATCTGCTTATTTAGCATGCCTGAGCAACTGTTAAAACAACAAAATTTCGAGACAACAAAATGCATTTTGCACATTCCACGATTCTTTTCCTCAGTGTACAGTATCGTTATTCGTCCATTCACTTGTCGGTTTACCCTATCGAGCACCTCGCTTTCGCGAGATATTTTCGAAAGATCAGCGGGCCTTCGCTACGAGAACGGGGATCGCCGAAAATATTGGTAGATCACTAAAAAAAAGTCAAATTCTATTATACTGCGAAACAACAACCGCGATCCGTAGGTCCGAAAAGAAAAAAAAAATCCGCCCAGTTCTACGAACGATACACACGCGGTGTATACGACGAGTTCGAAGGATGCGTAAACGCGAGTTCGATATAGTCTATTGGAGGTCGCGAAAAGGACAGGCTTCCGCGACGTTCGCGGAGTTCTGTCGGTGGGAGGTTTCGTACAAGTACAACGTGAAAGAGACCGATCTAACGCAGTCCCGAGATGTCCGGCGAGACGTGAGGAACTGGTCCCGTAGGTTAAGCTTTCAATCCCCGGGCTGTCTCTCTCTCCATCTTTCGAACGAGTATCCCACTGCGCGAGGTTACGTGTATGAAATTTCGTATATCCGGAGCCTTCTCTCCCCCATTCCTCCGTTTCCTTGGCCTAGCTCAAATTTACTACATACGCACACACGAAGAACGCGTTTCTCCCTGCGCACACGGCTTCTCTACACTTGGCTTCGTAAGGCTGGCTGCCAAGCAGATGGGCGAACTCGCCAAACGGACAAGCCGAACCGAGTCGAGGCAGTTAGGGCCTTTCGTTTCTCAGCAATCGGTCGGTACGGTTCTGAAGTTGTGTCGTGATGGACGTGTGTACATTTTGGCACGTGTGTGTTACGGATAATGGCGAGAGAGAGAGAGAGGGGGGGAGAAAGCGAGAGCTAGAGAGAGAGGACGAGGCCGAGAAGGTTTTGAGAGATGGGACAGTGCAGAAAGAGACGAAGAAACCGAGAGAGACGGAAATCTACGCGTTCTCACCTAGTTACGCGAGAGCGAGAACAACCAGAAATAACTCACGACCAACAGTCGGACACAGCGTATCTACTCTTCCTTTTCTATCCCGATCTCTATATAAATATTCTGGTGGCTTATATATATATATGTATATGTATATATATATATATATATATATATATATATATATATATATATATATATATATATATATATATATATATATATATATATATATATAAGCCACCAGAATATTTATATAGAGATATATATATATATATGGGTATATATATATATATATATATATATATATATATATATATATATATATATATATATATATATATATGGGTAATTCCACCAATTCTGTGTCAAAGTTGTACCGGGTGGTCTGAATTTAGGAAAACTAAGAAGGTCATCTGAAGGGTCATATTGAAACAAGCATCCATGATTTTTTTCGAATTTTTTCGTCCAATAGTTTGTGAGTAATGGCGGCTCACAGTTTTCAAATTTTGTAAAACACCAAATTTTCAAATGCCCATAACTTCTTTTCAATTATAGCTAGAAACATTTTTAAAAAACGATTCTTTAGAGAAAAACATGAACTTTTTGAAAAAAAACATGCTGAAATTCTGGGTTATTTTAAAAATTAGAAAAATCACGTTCAAAGTGTAAAAATCGATTTTTCGGGCTTTGCCCCATTTTTCCCGGTTTTGAAAGTATTTTGTTCGAAAAGTTCAGAATTTTTCACATCGAAATAGATTTTAAACGAGATGGGATCTCTGAAACATCAGCCTCAGAAAAATTAAATAAAATTTTTTCTCAATTTTTTGTATTTTATTATCAGAGTTGGGCGTAATTCTATTTATAAATACGAATACGAATTTATTCACATCGTGATTTTCATGTGAATATAAATACAAATTTATTCATACTTCACTTGTTGTAAATAAATTAGTATTCACACTTCTGAATACGGATTTATTTTTATTCGAATGCATGCATACAAATACAATTGTATTCACAAATATTCTGACATGCAAATAAATTCACAGAACAAATTGTGAATATTCACAAAAAATGTGAATATTTACAAGAAATCCTGTGAATTATCAAAATTCACATAAACATCTGTAAATGCTAATGTATTCACAAACAATTGTAAATACGATAAAATTCACAAAATAAGTTGTGAATTTTTTCGTATTTAAGACAAATGAAAATCAAATTCACAATGATTAGATTAAAATGTTCACCAAAAGTGAGTTCTTGCTAGTTGAGTTCAACACAATGTTTTCTCTTAAACTACGTAAGAACTCACTTGTGGTGTGAATTTTAATATAATTGTCGTGAATTCGATTTTCATTTTCTTCAACTTGAGGAAATGCACAACACATATTGTGAATTTTTTCATATTTATAATGTAATATTTGAAACTCAACTTTTTTGCAAAAATTTCTTTGCCGCGACGCAATGCTTTCTCTCAAAATACGTAAGAACTCACTTTTGGTGTAAATTTTAAGCTAATCATTGTGGATTTGATTTTAATTTGTCTTAAATACGAAAAAAAAAAATCACAACTTAATTTGTGAATTTTTTTGTATTTACAATTTTTGTGAATATTCATAATTTTTTCTATAAATTTATTGTTCAGAATATTTGTGAATCCAATTGTATTTGTATGCATGCATGTGAATACAAATAAGTATGAATAAATTTGTATTTATATTCACATTTGAAATCACGATGTGAATGAATTCGTATTCGTATTTATAAATAGAATTACGCCCAACTCTGCTTGTGGTACATTCTGTATAGCACTAAAGTAGTAAACAATGGTATTCCAACCAAAAATTATGAACGTTATCGAAAAACTTTTTTCTACAAAAGTTGTTAGTTTTGACCCGATTAACGTTTTGATGTTAGAAAATCATGATCCCATTTAAAAAAAACATGTCGGCTATCTTAACGTCGCCATTTTGAATTTTGGAACGAAAAAGATTTTTTTTAACGTCCTCCTTTGAACCCTAAAAGTTTTATTATACTCAAAACTTTATCGGAGCAGTATTCTTCAAGATAAATCAGGTGCGAGATTAAAATGGGGTACCCGGTATATATATATATACACACACACACGCACACACACGTGTGTGTGTACAACTCGAGCTTCTCCCTCTCTACTTGCAGTTACTTTTTTGCCGGCTTCCTTCATTTTTCCGCGCGCGGTTTATCCGGCAATTGAGCACGAAGTAAATTAGTGGGATAAGAAAGACGGAGACAAGCTTAAACCAACCCCCTTCGTTTTTAGGAACGTCAGGCATCCTTTACGTCCATCCGTCCGCCGGTCTCAGCGAAACTTAGCAATATTAGTATTATTATTCTTCTTGTAATTTTATTCTAGTAATTATTATTGTGATTTATTTTTCTTGTAATTAATTTGTTAATCCTATCTATTTTTATTGTTATTAGTTTTCTAGTAATTATTATTGTGATCTTATCTATCCATCAATTATTGTCATTTTTTTTCTCGTAATTATTATTTTCATCGTATCTATCTATCTATTATTATTGGTATTTATTTTCTGGTATATATTGTGCTCCTATTTCTCTGGCTATTGAAATCGTTATTTTTTTTTCTAGTGATTATTATTGTGATCCCATCTATCTGTCAATGAGTATTGTCATTTTTTCGCTAGTAACTGCCAATGTGATCCCATCTATCTGCCTATTATTATTGTTACTTATTTTCTAGTAATTGATATTCTAATTCTATTTATCAGCCTATTAGTATTGTAATTTGTATTTATCGGAAATTATCATTGTCGTTCATTTTTTAATAGTTATTATTGTCATCCTATCTATCTATTGTTTTTTTTTCTATTTTATTTCTATCTATTGTTATTGTCATTATTATTATTATTATTATTATCATTTGCCAGTTATCTTCACAAGCTTTGCAAGTCTCCGAACCTTCTTCCGACCTTCAATATTATCGATAACGTGTGGGACGAGAAATCGATGACGATGAAGAGGCAGCGATCGAAAAGAATAAAAAGGTCGCCCGCACGAGCCACGTATGGGAACAAGTCTCGAAAGTAAACACGCGTATCAAGGTTTCTCGATGTCCAACCTACGCGCACAGACCAAAGCATTCCTAGTTCCTACTTTGTCGAGGAACATAACAATTTTTCGAATTGAATCGGACATCGTTATGATCGGAGTCCTATGGAATTGTACGAAAGATTTAGAGCATTTGTTTTTGTTTTTACTTTGTATAGACGTGTTTGCATATACGCGAGGGACCGCGTGGAGTTTGAGATTTCTGTCACTTGTTACTTGTTCGGCGGCGTTGCGTGGAGCGATTTTGAATGAGAGCACGAAAAATCGGCGCGACGATCGATACGAGACTGATCGTTCTCGCGTCTCCCATGCGAGTTTTTAATTTCGTGTTGCAGAGTCGATATGTCCTCATCATTGTATGCGATCGGGAGCCTCGAACGCGCCTTTCGACGAGTAAGAAGACGATGCTATGAGAGACAGAACGGAATAGTCGCTTGACCACGAGGAACGACCACGCGAATGCACACCCACGAAAGAAACTTCACACTCGTTCGCAAATTGACAATCGTTCGGCCAAATACTGTTGGACGAGAAGCAATTGTTTGGAAAGAACCTACTGATGGTAATATTTGTAATGTAGTTAAGACCACAGTAACGAGTATAAAATCATGTGCGAATTTAACAATTTTTTTTTCGTATGAAAAAGTGATTCACTCATGAAATTAATTACACATCTATTTAGTATGAATATCAAGCTGTGAGAAAATATATTTTTTTTCGAGGTACAAAATGGCCGACTACTCGAAACTTCTCGAAACAGCTTTTTTCCAATTGGCGTGACGAATAACTTCAACAATTTTCACTCGATTTACTTCAAATTTAAAAGTTATGTTCCTAATTGCATTTCGCAGAGAAGTACGTACGGAATTTCTGATTGATCAAAAACTTTTCATTTTATGAGCAGTTCACGAGCAGTTATAACGAAATTTTTCACTGAAAATTCATTTCTTAAGTTCAAATACCTACAACTTTTGAATAAAACAATATTTTTTAAATTCCGTTCCGTATTCTAATGTTGATTGACGAGAATTTTTGTTTTTTGTTCTAGGTAAAAAATTGTGGATGTTAAATGTCACGCCACGGAGCGCCTAAAATAGATAACAAAAGAAAATATTAGTAGTCGGCCATTTTGTAAATCGAAAAAAAATCTAACAGCGTGATATTCATACTAAATAGATGGGTAATAAATTTTGTGAGTGAATCACTTCTTCATACAAAAAAAATGGTTAAACTCGCCTGAGGCCTTAAGGCATGAGCGAGAGAGAGAAGGAGAGAGGGGCGAGTGATGACATTGTCGATTTACGATTGTGACAGGTACCAGTAGACGGGCGGCCCGAGGAGGTCTCGAGAAACGGCGCGAAGTGACAGTTGTGGGGTTGATGCCAAAGGGACAAGGGCGTAAAAGGCCGCAAGAGTGAAGTAGCTACGTCGGACAAAAAAAAGCGTTTCTTTCAATTCGTTATTCGTCACAGACGGCAGTGACGCTACTTGATGGCGATTTTTATCATTTTGATGACATGAGTCACACATAAGACCGGTGAAAATCGTAAAAAAAAAATTCTTGACCCATGAAACACGAAAACAATCAAAAGCTCGGCTGAGTCAGCCAATATCATCTATTCGCGATTTTCACGTCCTAGGCCTAGGGGTGGCGCAGCGATGTTTCAATATGGCCGGTCAACGTATAGCCACAAACGTAAAAAAAACTTCGTTCTTGATTTCCTGCGAATTGGCTATTGGGTTTACCTGCATGGTAGATTGTAAAGATACTACTGCAGCGAATAACTTGTTTTCCGCTCTTTTTTTTAGCTCTGCCAGCTCTAGATTTATATTTTTTAAGGTTGTGAGAGTCGATCGCAGGTTTTGAGAAGGAGTGATCCTATTTTTTTGAGCATACTTTTTACAAGGGACATCTGATATTATATTTATATATTATATATAACAGAAAGAACTTTTAATATCGCTCAATTTATAATTTAGAAAGATACAAACTTGGAAAGAAAAAGAACTTGTGGAATGACTACAAACTCGCCCTGACGGCCTAAAGAAAGTCATTTTCCGAGCCAACAACCACCTTTTTTAAAAGACTTCATTTTTGGGTGGCTTATGGAACAATTCATTTTTATTATCCGTCTTTCACCCTGGAAGACAGCAGAATCTCCAGTACTTTGTCGTTTATTAAAATTTGTCTATTATTATTTTATTTTGACAAAGTTTACTATACTAGTAGAGCTTCTGCCTTAGGGCGCCAAAACTTTTGCGACTTTTTTTCAAGAAAATAACTCGTTTTTTTTTTTTCACATCAACCGGGTGGCCAAAATCTTTTAAAAGTTTCGGACTGTTTATAATTTTTTCAATTATTGATATGTTTTTATGAAATTTGGTACTCAACTTTGTTTATGTAAATACAAATAAATATCCAAACGATTTTCCAATAATTTGATTAAATCCTTCAAAAAAATGTTTTGTTTAAATAACCCTGATTTTCGGGTCGTCCAAGTAGCCTAACCCCTTAAGACGGTCGTGGACGCAACGGAAGTTAGGTTAGGTTATTGGGAAGGGCAATACGTAAAAACTCGCAAGGGTAAAGGTCTCTTCTTCTCTATATATCTACAGTGGGTAAAAGAAGTATCTATACACGTCGTCTTTTTCAAATTATCCTTTGAAAAAGAATAAATTGCTTTATTAAGTTTCTGTGTTTGATAGCTTATCCAAAATATACATGGTGTCTGGTTACAAATTAACAACAGTTTCTCGTGAGAAGTACAAATACTTTTTTTACCCACTATATACATTGCCTCTTTTATAGATTGTCACTTGTTACTTTATATCGCTAGTTGAATGCATATACACATTATAAGACATTCAACCACATCATTTATTTAATTTTTAAATTATTCCATTCCTTAGTCATCAAATGACTGAGAAAATAAAAAATATAAAACAAATAATAATTCTACATTTCAACAACAGTTTTCCCCATTTTTGCACTTTAATAAATGGCAGGGGTCAAAGGTTTGTGTAACGTCGAATCGACGTACATCGAATAATTATCTCGTACGACCTCAATCAAATGTCTCTTGGCCAATGATACAATCGTATATATTTAGAGCCACGATGTGCGGGTCTTGAGAATACGATAACCCCATACTGCGGCGATGAGGTAACGGATCGCAGCGTCATGAAAATACAGTCATACAATTTCGTTGTGGGATTTGTGCGGTTTCCAAATTACGCACGTTTCGTCGTCTTTTCAATGACGGACTCAAAGTTCGGGGAAAACTCTCTTAAGGGGGGAGATACCTTTAGGCACGGAACAAATTTGCTGACTTTCGTAATTTTTTTTAAAGTAAAGATTTCTTCACCATTTTTGAGACTTAGGGTATGTTTTATGACTACTTTTGGTTGATACATGGTATTTTATTTATTAAGGCCTTAGGCCACTCTAGAGGCCGAAAAAATAGGCTTTTAGCGGATTTTTTTTTTCAGAAAAACTACAAAATAAATCGGGATTACAAAAAAGGGTGTTTATCATACATATTAGCGACTGTATAAAATGATTTTTTTGAAGCGTTAAATTTACAAATGGCGGCTGTGCAGCGTTTATCTCAAAACTGCATGTTTTAAGTTGGCCGGAAACATAACTCAGACAATTTTCAACCGATTCACTTGTAATGTTGAATATATCTTGAAAAATACATTGTCTATGGAAGTACGTAGGATTTTTTGTTATATTGCATAATTCATTTGTTATTAACAATTATCTGACGATTTCGTAGATTCGTAGATATATATCTGACGATTTCGCTAGATTATTGTCAATAACAAATGAACTATGCAATATAAAAAAAAGCCTACGTACTTCCATAGACAATGTATTTTTCAAGATATATTCAACATTTCAAGTGAATCGATTGAACATTGTCTGAGTTATGTTCCCGGCCAACTTAAAAAATGCAGTTTTGAGGTAAAAGCTGCACAGCGGCAATTTCGAAATTAATCGCTTAAAAAAAATTGTTGTATACAGTCACTGATATGTATGATAAACACCCTTTTTTGTAATATCTATTTAATTTGAAGTTTTTCTGAAAAAAAATCCCCAAAAAGCCTATTTTTTCGGCCCCTAGAGTGGCCTAACCCCTTAATCCTTAAAAATGACGGAGGTATGGAACGATCTTCTTAACTGCATTTTCAAAACAATTGAAACTGCATTTTCAAAACAATTGAAACTGAATTGTTTTAGCTATACTAAAAAACATAGTTTTTTAGCTATACTAAAAAAACCAAGTTTTTTAGCTATACTAAAAAACTTGGTTTTTTAGCTATACTAAAAAACTTAGTTTTTTAGCTATACTAAAAAACTTAGTTTTTTAGCTATACTAAAAAACTTAGTTTTTTAGCTATACTAAAAAACTACCTGACCAATTCTGATCAAATTTGGTATAAATCTTTCTAACTTTATTGTCTAAAACATGACTTTAGATGTTTCAAAAATTAAAAAAAAACTTTTTTTTTGCAAAATGTTGCCTTTTTTCCAAAGAAAGTCTAGATGTTTCAAAAATAAATAAAAATAAAACTTTTTTTTGCAAAATGTAGCCTTTTTTCCCGGTACATTCAATCTTTTTGATTCAAAGCGTACCATTTCATCGATTTTTAACATTTCTCACTTTTCCTTGGTTTATATTTTGTGGATGAGTGGTAATGAAATAAAACTCTTCGATGGTTTTTTTTTCAGATTAATCCTACCGACGTTACGTGTCACGCCGTCTGTCACCAATCGCCGCAACCCCTTTAGAAGACCGGGCCATACTTCTACCATTTTTAAAGATTCATTAAAAAAACAATGTAACAGCTATAGGTAGTAATAAAACATATCCTGATTCCCAAAAAGGGGGAAAAAATCTTTCCATTTAAAAAAAAACATGAAAATCGGCAATTTTTTCCTCGCCTATTGGTATCTCCCCCCTTAATCATCCGTTGATCAACCAATTTTTTCCCCAATCAACAGTTTGTGAGATCATGCAGTTTTTTCATCCGTCCGAACAAAATTACTCTATCGGACATTGTGTGAATAAATAAAATTGCAACGCACATGACGTCCGAAGTCGTAAAAAAAGAATAGGTGGGGACGGTCGGATGACGAGAAGAAGGGAACAAAATATTTCGTGATTTTACCGATCGGTAAATGTAGAAGAAAATGACTTTATCAATTTCATGATGGGAGACAGGGACACCTCGAATACCGACTGTGAGCAAGGAATTTATTTTATCTCCAGAGTGTTTATCATCTTATTATGATAAATTATCTTAAAAAGAAGCATCAGATTTATCATAACTGACGCTGATTATTTGACAATAAGGCTGCAAAAATAATTCGATGATTTTTTTGATATTTTTTTTGTGATTTTCAGTTTGGCAGTATTTTTTTTATATTAGCAAGGCGCAATCGAATTTGAATAAATTGCGAGGCCCGTCCAAGGCTAACCAGATTTGACTTGGCTGAAGGGCGAGCCATATATATATATATATATATACATATATATATATATATCCATATATTCCATCAAGAGGAACGTAGGGGAGACGGAAACTCTGACTCGTTTAGTTCGCACCGCGCGCCACATTTCGCAATGCAAACATAATAAAAATATAAATTGCATCGCGGTGAAACTTACCATTTATGGTAAGAAAAATCGTCGGCATGAAAATTGAAAGTCTTTCAGCCAAGAATATTGCAATTGTCCTCATTCTCGAGCGTAATAATCTTTAATAAAACACGCAGGGCTAAATGTTTGGATTAAAAAAAAAACAAAAATTATTCACAATTCTGATAAGAAATATATGATCTATATTTTTTGAGTTTTTTTGGGTTAGTAGGGTTGTAAAAATAGCTGTAAAAACACTATACATAGATTATCACTATCAGTATATGCAAAATAAACAAAAATATTTTTGTCCTAGTGGTTTCGAAGAATGCATAATTTTGTTGGGGCATTTTGAGG
Organism: Ophion ellenae; assembly: GCA_963210295.1. Lineage (NCBI taxonomy): Eukaryota > Metazoa > Arthropoda > Insecta > Hymenoptera > Ichneumonidae > Ophion > Ophion ellenae. The sequence continues at coordinate 43,006,610 of OY723386.1, read as the reverse complement.
AAAATTTGAAAATTGTGCATAAATATTTTAGGAATTCTGTGTATTTTATAAAGAATGTAAATGTTTTATTAATTGTATATATTTTAAAGTTGCTACATTTGTCATCTCATTTGTACTCTGATTATTTCTCATCTTGCTGTTTAATAAAGGAAAGGGGCTTCATGTTAATTATGGGGGGGGTCTCTCTATAACATAAAAAAGAGCTTATGGCCGAAATTCTGTCACAAAATCGTTGAGTTTTGAAACGTTAAACGCGTTTTCCTGAAACCCATTTGCTCGTGAACCTCGTACAAGATAACTCAAAAACTATCTGATCGATCATTTTTAAATTGTGCACGCGTTTATATCGTATTATCGCTTTCATAACATAATGACTATCTGCGGGAACCTGAAGTACCTTGAAAATTATTTTTGAAAACGACTTTTTCATTCACAAATACTATAGTGAACAATTCACGGAAAATATACGTTTTTTTTTTCAAACACGTGCCATTTTTAGAATTTTTACTTTTCACTGCTTTTTTTTGGTTCACATAGAGCGTGTGTGTCTTAGACATTTAAGATTTGTTGGCTTTGATATTTCAGATCAATGCACCGGACGCTAGGTTGTACGCTGTGGAAGAACTCATGCGGCAACCGTCTCTGAAGCACGTGTCGTACAGCCGCCATTTTTAAATATTTGAAAAATATAATTTTTTTCGTAAATTACAGGATGTAATAATTTGTACATAAAATCTTAATTACGTAGAATCGATAGTCGACAGAAAAAGATCATGAAAATTCGCTTTTTTCGGCTGCTTAAGGGACCCCCCCCCCCCCATTAAAAAGAAACATCGAATTGTACGTTCTTCCGATAAAATGTGAGAATTAACAAATATGGCAAAAATAGAATCCCAAATTAATGTTACCGTTACGGGACATTTGCAGCAGTCCATTTGTTCGTCAAAATTAGTTCTGCAGACGGGAACAATTGTCGTCGATTAGAGCACGAGTATAAATCACAGGCGATTTTAATCAGTGTTGCCTGTATCCTTTAATTCTCACTAAATTCAAGCACGGAGAAGATGAACAAGTGGAACTTAAATTGTTTCAAATATTAAACAGCGCAGTAATTTGAAGAAAAAAATTAAAATAAAGACAGCAATGGCGACATAAAAAAATAATACATTTTTTGTTTTCAACGATAACAGTAATAAAAAAGAAACTTTAACAGTAATTTGAAAAAGCATTAAACGCTTTATTGTTTTTTAAATTACTGTTAACGTTTTTTCTTTTCTTCATTAAGGGTGGTAATTTAAAAAAAAAGTTAACAGCGATTTGAAAAAACATTGTTATATTCCTAGCCACGGTATCGAATGCAGTGAAAATTGCACCGCCAAGACAAAACTGATAACTTTTAATCGAAACCTGCAATTATAAATTTCGTAGATAATTATAACCCTTTGCGCGCGCATCATTTTATCAAGTATCATTATTCCATCAACGATTTCCAGCTAATGATGAGTTTCGTGCCACGTGTTGCAGCGAAGTCGCCTCAAGTGGCCACGAAAATAAACGGGGCTCTCGCTAGTTTTGTTCAGTGTTGTACGTTTCTACCAACTGAATAGCCAGCGGAAGGAAGTCTCCTCGTGCTGACACGCGGGAGAAACAGATTACAAGCGTAAGGGTCGTCTCGTAAGACGAAATGTAGCAGGGATAGAATAATGGCTTTAGCCCAAAAATATTTGTACACCGCGCGAGAAACAAATGATAATAATATGTCACAAGTGCTGAGGGTCCAACAAACTACGATGACGTTGAAGTTTGCATCATTGGAATGCAACGATATTTTTGTCATAATTTTTAATTTTTTAATTTTAACAATCATCCCGAGCCTTTTTTGCAAATTGAAGTCGTCAATTTTGAGCAACGTTTGAGCGATTTTCACGGTGGAAATCGGCCAAAAAATTAAGGAATTGGAAATAATTAATTTTCGTTGCATTCCAACGATGCAAACTTCAACGTCATACTGCACTGTGCTGCACATAATTTCCCTTGTACAAATTCGATGCACCCCTAGAATTTTCGAACCCTGAATAGCCCACTTTCAAAAGATTTAAAAAATATTTTTCTCGTTTCTTATCTTATTATTATATATGCATTGATTTATTCCAAAGGCATATTATTATTATGATTATTATTGCCATAATATTATTATGTCATATCATGATTTGCATGATCATTACTATTATTATCATCATTATCGCTATTGACGTTATTATTATGATTTTTTCATCATTCTTAATTCATTTTAATGTTTATTGGTGATTGTTAATATATTATATTATTGTAATTATGTTATCTACATTATTATTACTGGTATTATCATCATCCCAGTTTTTCTATTATTGATATTATCATTATTACTATTATTGTTAGTACACGTGTGTTTATTATTATTTTTATAATTATTAACTTATTGAAGTATTTATTCGCTTCTGTTAATTTTGACAGGGGTCCCAACGTACGAAATGATTTTTTATACCAACCCCAATATTATACGCATTAAATAAATTGTGAAGTTGTCACTTATTTATTTAATGTTTAACCTGTGAAAGCAAAACGATGTAAATTATTGTTGCAATTATTATAAGTGCAACGGAGGATAACACAGAGTACGACGAGAAATGGCAGTTTTCCAATGCATAATGAGACAGTGCAACGTCCATCGAGCCTATTGAGTAATTTAACCTCTCATTGGCGCCTGGATAGCCTTCTCTCCAACGCCTCTATTAATTCATCTCTCCCTTTCTAAGGCATTTCAAAGGCACATATCGCAGTACACGTGATATTTATAAACCACGTGTAATGCCTCGCTGTAATACGTACGCGTTGGTTAAACCGGAATAATCAGGCTCATTTTGTCGCGAATGTCGCGTTAGATTTTCCAACGAGAGCAATTGTTTCGCGGGGTTTATTCTCTCGTTTTTCTTGGATTATTTTACCTGTGAGTGATTTTTCAAAATTGCGTGCAGTACATTTTTCGGAATATCTTTATTGTTTCATGATTGATTTTTTATTACAATATTTGAGGGAATTGCAGAATTGTTTGGAGTATTTTAATTAAATACTTTTCAAGTGAATACTCGGAAGAAATTGAATAAAAAATTCTAGTAGAACCTTCTTAGAAAAAATTGAATACGTATATTATTTTTCGAATCTTTATAAAGAAAATTGAATATATATATATATATATATATATATATATATATATATATTTATCATATCTTTTGAAAACATTGGATGTATATAACTTTCGAATATTTTTAGAAAAATCGATTTTATATTTTTGGAAAAAGTTTAATCTATGTTTTCAGAATCTTAAGAAATGAAATGCATGTATTCTTGTTGGAATCTTATTACAAAAAAATAAACTTACATGTCTATTTTCCCAGTGCATTATTCGAGATATTTTTAATTGTTACATGATTCAATGTCATTCATTGCGATATTTGATGATCTTGAAGTTTGCTTCGTTGGAACGCAACAAAAATGAATTCTTGTTCACTGATAAAAATTCTTTTTGGTCAATTGAGGATATAAAAATCATTCAAACGTCTTTACCTATTTTTATTACACATTTGCGACCTCGAGTTGCAACAAAAAGGTTTCGAATGATAAAAAAGAAGTTGAAAAAATCGTTACATTCCAACGATGCAAACTTCAACATCACGATATTTGTAGGAATTGCAGGATCGTCTGGAGTATTTTAATTAAATACTTTTCCGCTGAATACTCTGAAAAAGTGGACTATATATATTTTTCAAGAATCTCTTTAGGATAAAAATATGTATTTTTAAAAATCTTAGAAAACATTAAAAATATATTTTGTTCGAAAACTTTTTAGAAAAAAATGAAGATATATTTTTTTTGAATCTTATTAGCAAATTCGAATACATATATTTTGTATGTGTAGTACGTAAGTTAATGAAATGTAGTAAAAAAGGGAAGAATGTTTCTCGTTGCGGGCGCAATCAATGAATTATTGCAAAACTCACATCCGGGAGAAGAACCTTTGGCCATGGTGATTCTGTACGGTTGGTACGTAGGACCCGGCAGGACTTTTCCGTACATCGATCTATCCATTGCCATCTCGCAGAAACGTTTTTCAGCACAAAATTGACACTCGCATAAATGTGAATTTCAAAAAACGTTAGTTATCGCGATTCAACCATTTGCAGCGTCATTTTCCGGTGGAATTTCACGGAGAGGCTTCAAGACCAAACGACCGGTAACAAACGCATTTTGGTTTTTATTTTTTTATTTTATTTCAATGCTTCACTATTATTTATTTATAAATGGAGAGCCCAATGAGCGTAACAGTCGATTGTCGAATGAGAGTCTCGAGTCGCTAGAAAAAGATCGACGAGCGTTAGAACATTCGCCGGTTTATCGTCTCTCACTCTTGATCCCTATACACAGATTTCTTTAAATAAACTGCGGAGAGAGTCGTTCACGCGTGTGTTTTCCGTGTGTGACCGACGATGCTCTCGCGGCCGTCCAGTGTTCTTGAACAGGCGGGAGACCAACAACTTCGCGACAAATTGTTCACGAGACGCCTCGCACGGCTGTATTTTAAACAATCGTTCAACGATCGCCAAAGTTCGTGAATTCTTTCACCTTCGCGCACCGTGCCTTCTTTCTCGCATCTTGGCGGGAACGTAACTTTTCAAAATTTCGCGAGTTCAATAAACGAAAAAAGTGCAAGCCAATCATTTGTTTTCAATTGAATAAAATATTAAGGCGATTATTTCTGAATTGTAAATTGATCGATCGACTCGACGAAAAGTTTTTCCACTGTATAGAAGTTTTCAACGATTTCCGCTCAATTGTTGCACGATTTCCAAGCAGCCAGGGAAGCAAAGCATTGTCCCCCCTTAAGTTTTAATCAAATGTTATTTGATTAAAAGATTCATCTCCAAGGGAGGGTGGTAAAATATGAAGTTATATTAGTAATACATTTAATGTATTAATCATCGTCATTATTTAAGTTTTTAAGTTACATATGGATAAAGTTTAAAAAATGACAATAATAATGATACTCATGATAGATGTATTATTAGTAAAAAATATTTGCCATATTTTTTCTACGCTGGCTTGTTATTATTATTATTATCACTATCATTATGTATTTATTATTATAATTTTTTATTGTCATTACCATTATTATTATGCGTTTTACTCCTTGAATCTTCTAATAATAATAATTATACGACTACTCCTATTATCATTCTACCAATGTTTATTTTTAGCTACTAAAAATTACATTTTTTTATGTTCGAGGGAATTAAAGCCCAGAAAGTAGTAGTCCGACACTACAACAATAACTTTTTTTTAAACAAACCTACGCCGTCACCAAATGATACCTTTCAGAAAGAACCTTGCACAAGTTACCTTTGAACAATCGCACTGAACCGATTTCGTCCCAACCGAAAATTTACTTTGAAATTCCTGGGAACTATTATCAATTTATAGCAACAAATGTAATAACTATTGTACTTTAACAATAGTGGATTCACATTCCAGAACGATTCAAGCGTATTCGTGAACTTTTTGAGATTTTTTTGAGCGATTTAACACGTTGAAAACTGTATGGGATCGTTTTTATCCCAGTGCCACCACGCAGAGTTAAATAAACAACGAGCCCGATATCACCGGAATTATTAATCGGACAAATTCGGCGATGCAGATTTTTGATGAATGAATTTGTTGTTTTTTGTGGCGTTCGGCTTGTTTCGTCGTAATTAAATCGTGAGTAAGATGGAAAATGGAAAATAAAGTGCAGCAACGAAGCACACGGTTTCGCGTGAGCCACTTGTTGAGGCGGTGGCTCGGTGAAAACGAAAAGCTCGCGTGCACGAGAACCGGGGGAATCTCCATGTCGAGTGTGTACAGTATAACGAGAAGAGGGAGGTTGATGACTCGTCGACGTTCCTCGATATACGCGATCTTCTCAGTTTCCGTCACTCTCAGAAACGCCGAAGAGCGAGGCGACTTTTCCTTTTTTTTCTTCGTTGGCTCTTTCTTTTGCTTGCTTTTCTTCGCTGCAGCTGCAAGAGTTTTCCACTTAGATTTAATCGTCCCGCCGGAATTTTTACTTACGTTCTTCGCCTCAAGGATTTTCTGGCGCTTCGTAGAGGGCGCATTGCATCACGATGCAGCGAGCTCTTAATAATAATTTCTCTCTCGCTCGCTCTTTTGCGATTATTTTCCTTTTTTTCGATGTTTACAAAACTGCTGTTACTCTTTTTGGTCCGATGTTTTTAATGATGTTTACGAAATGTTCACTATTTATTATTTTCAATTCTTACATTTTTCTTCTCAATTTTCTGAATCTTGTTTGGTTTTGTTCGGTAACCCAAACAAGGATTAGATCTTTGCGGCTCGTCACTTCCGTTATCAAACAAACCCACGTGTAAGTTTGCGTGTGAGTTTGCTTGGGTATGTTTGATAACGGAAGTGACCAGCCGCAGAGACCTAATCCTTATTTGGGTTTCTTTGGGTTATCGAACAAATCCAAACAAACTCCCGCCCACAGACACCCGCACACAGACACCCGCACACTTACATTAGGGATGTTGAAGAATTTACCTCCTTGTGGTACATTCTGCATAGCGTTAAGAAAGTAAAAATTGTATTCTAACCTAAAAATTATGAACGTTATCAAAAAACTTTTCCTACGATAGGTGTTTGTTTTGGCCTGATAAATGTTTTGGTGAAAAAATTGATGCTTCCATAAAAAAAAACATGTCGGCCATCTTAACGTCGCCATTTTGAATTTTGCACCAAAAACTATTTTTTTGAACCCCCCTTTGAATCCTAAAAGTTTTATTATACTCAATACTTGATCGGACTATTACTTTTCGAGATACATCAGGTGTTAGAATAAAATGGAACACCCGGAATATATATCTAGAAATGTTGTTACCGCAGCCGGATCACTGATCAAGCAGGTTTCAAGATACGGTCCGGAATACCGTAGAAATGCCCACCTGATCTATGCAGGATATCCACTGGACCAGTGAATCCGGCGAACGAGTGTAGTAAAGACAAACTGATCAGGCCTGAATTAGGCAATGTTGCGAGTGCCATGTTGGGGCGCTGTTACAATTGCCTGACTTGGCCCTGAACAATTTGCCCTTCTCAGGCTGGTACATGGCATGCACGGATCCGGTGGATATACGGCGTAGACCAGGCATATACTTCGAAGTGCGTGCCTGATCTGCGCCATATGTGTACCGGATCAGTAGTTCCCAGATATCGATGTGAGAAGGTAGCATTAATCAGGCCCACATCAGGCGAACCGTAGCACGACCCTCACATGGCTCTGGTAAGGTTACCTGACCAAGGCCTGATCGATTTGCCTTTTCCCATCCGGCGCAGATCGTAGGCATACACTTGGAAGTGCACGTCGTATCCACGTCGGATGTCCACCGGATCAACCAACCCCCGAGCACAGACATGTGTGTACACCTATCCTTATTCGGGGCCATCAAAGTAAACAACTGCGTTGCTGTGTGCATAATTTCGACAAGATTGCAATAAAAAACGAAGAGGAATGAACGAAAAAGAGTCCCGCCAAAAATCCTTGAGACGCCTTCGCGTACGAAAATGTGCCCTGGGCGAGGAAAAAGGAAAATAACTAAAAGAACTACGGGCGCAAAGAAGACACCCTCAACAGGCCAAAGTACGGTAGCCTGTATGCCGCTGTAATGTGGCGTTCATATTTGGACGCCGTGTTACAGGACGCCTGATCTGTGCCGTATGTCGACCGGATCAGTGGATACGTAGGTCGCAAATCAAGATTTTGAGGTTAGGTTTCATTGACATCTGCGATATGATCCGCGTGAATTCGAACAATCTTCATTCTGCCAGCAGGTAACACATGAACTAATTGTTTGTATTGTTTATATTGATTATATTGTTTAATTTTTTACTCCCGTACGACACGGTCCCTCTGATTGCTCGTGCTACGACATTCCGGACCGCAGCTTGATCTGCTCCGTGTTGGAGCTATCATATTATTATTATGATCTTGGCGGTATATACACGCGGATATTTTTATCAACTTGAAAGTGATTTGCGACGTGATCGAAAGGTACACCACTGTTAAAAATATTCAGGGGAAGAAAGTTTTTCGCGCAAACACGCTTTATCAAAAAGTTACAGTGTATAAATTTTGTAAATTTATATCGGTATATGCCTACGCTAATGGCCAGATAATAAATTGTTAATCTTTTCGTTAGAACATGTGAGGTAAATAATCAATGTTAAATAAAGTTTTATTGGTACACTTGAAAAAAGTTTTTTTTACAAAATCATCATCAGAAGCTTTTTATTTGCAACTTGAGTTCGTAACACTCCTATGAGAATACGTAAAAACGTGTGAGTTATTTTCACAGCCTAGATGAGCAGTAAAAAGTTCAGCGGTAAAAGAAAAAAATAATGTGTCATTACAACGATTCAAACTGCAACGTCACGAATAAAATTATTGACTTTCTTTAGAATAGAAATTGAATGATAAAAATAGGCAAAGAAAAAAAAGTTTACACAAGTGTTAGAATGGCTAAATAGGTAGCGCGCCCAGCTCTAGAATTAGAAGACCTAGGTCCAATCGCAAGGGTAGGTAAAAACTTTGCAACTTTGCTAAAGACTGCACCGCAAAAATGACATATTTTGGTTTCTCGAGCTGGGAGGCAGCTTTTACGGTCTATGAATGTTTCGTTGTGCTTTGTGGCAGTCGATACTTGTATAGATCCCAAGAGTGAAAACTCATATTCAAGTATCGCCCATTCTCCAATTTTCGAGGTAACGACAATTTATCGATCTCATTTAATATTACGTGGGGTATACGCCATTGCAGCTTGAGTAATTCATTTGGCAGTCGGATGATGCAGTTGTTTATTGCTCCACCATCGATTTCATGTGATTGCAATTTATCCTCTGATCTAAAGTAATGCAAACACCTGCGAAATAATGAACTGTTGTTTAATTCGTCTAGCACATTTAACGTTATAGTAATTATGTGGACTTCACACACCGATCGCGTATATTTTTTTTATAGCTGTTTCTGTTCAATTGTGCGCTCACGAGCCTCGACAGGTTCTTGATCATTGCGAAATGTCATACATTGTCATCCTCGTTATCTTGTCTGTATAGCAAATTGATATGCTGTTCCTTTTTATGTTTAGCCACGCGTATTGAAACAATGTCTTTTTTTTTGTGGTATACACATTGATTGATAGATTGTTTGAAAGCTCAATTTTTTAAAATTTGATTCACGGTCACTGGGAATTCAGTATTGGGTAGATTCAGAATAATGCGGGTAAGATGCATGGTCACTATTCCGTTCAGCGAGGTATAAAGCTGCGACCGTCGCCCATGCAAAACGTGCGTTATCTTTTGATTGCACATCAATCGCAGCCCTTATGATCATGATCTCCGATGGCAATGAGATATAGCATTCAACGCGTATTGACTTATACATATTTACATTTATTGTAAGATTACGTATTTTTTTCGTAAAGCTCAGCCTCTGTCACGTTGTTAAAATTCATCGAGCAGGAGTACGGACCATCACGCGTTCAACTCAATCTCTCGCCAAATTAACCCATCACCGCTGTGTCCTGCACCTATGTGTATAAAATGGCTGTGCATGGAATACTTCAATCCTTCCAGAGGCGATATTTGGGTTATCAATGACTGATCCGTTGCTCCCACGCAGCAAAGTCTTCGACTGAACCTAAGAGCGCAGCTTGGTTGTGTCATCTTTATTCTGGTGGTTTAATGTTGTTCTCCATATTAACGAGTTGAAAACTCTTCCCAGAGATATTATGTTAACTCACTGGCTGCTTCATTCAAAGTGTGGTCAGTTCTGAGCGCTGTCGATGATTAAAAATGGTCTCCCATCGAAAATATTTTCGTCGTTTCCTTCTAGCTTGGAAAATGTAATAGAATCACTTCCACCAGAGTTTTTTATCGCGTTAGTATCTATTACCGTGGAGAGCAAGGGAAATAAATAAATAAACAGAACAAGCCGGTTCGGGTTCATATGGACCAAGCATTATTTTATGAGTATTCCAGACCTTGAGTGCATCTGTGCTCAAGTGGCGCATGCAGCGCGATCAGAAACAATAAACTTTACGGATCTATGGCTAAAGTATTTTTTTGGGCTGAGGCCATAGATCCCTAAAGTTTATTGTACTTGTAATAAATACCTCGTTTTCATACATGTGTTTTGGATATCCATAGCATTACTTGAGCGGCTATGAATGTGACAAAAAATTCCCATTGCTCGGAGGGTGGCTACGAACGTCGACGAAGAACAAAAGCTTTAACCATGTGGTTCACTTGGTAAGACCTGTATAGCCTTAAGTGTCATTCGAATAGGTTTGATGTTGCTCTGCGACGAGCCCTGTGATTCATAACAGGCTGGACTGCATACATACTGGAACATGTGGCTATATATATATATATATATATATAGCCACATGCTATATATATATATATATATATATATATATATATATATATATATATATATATATATATATATATATATATATATATATATATGTTATCGTTCACGGATAAAAAACCAGATCCCTGTAGAATAAAAAAATCCATACACTTTTTCGCCTCATTGTTTTCATATTATGGTTGTGTAAACATTTTATGGGTTTTCAAGTGTGAGCCTACAGAACGATGTCGATCATGTTGTACATGTGAGGCGCTAGGTCGTAAAGGCATAGGGCACGGGCGCTTGCACTGGGGAAAAATATTTACACGACTTGAAGAGAAATAATTTTTCTTCATTATCTTTGACTGATTATATTAAAAAGCTGACAGCATCCCCAAATATACATTTCTATACTACAATTGGCATAGAGTCGGGATAGAGCAGGAAAAAAATAGAATGATCAACGTAGAGTATGTGACGATTTTATGGGTTTTTGAGTATGAGTCGTGTTTATGACGGAAATGTAACGCCATCCGTTATCTGGACCGATTATTCAACACGGTATCAGAGGCATGAGTGAAAGAAACATAGTATAAGTGCAAGCCGATAGAGTGCATGTGCTCAAGTCACGCATACATAGCAATCTGGAACCTCAAAATACTAACATCCATACGCCGTTCCTAAACGCTGTTTTGTGGAGATCGTAAAATTCAATACTTGAGAAGTCCTAGCAAGTCAACTTTTGCCTCCAGGATGGAGTCTCACTTTTCTTTTCGGACAGCGCACGACCACCCTTAGAGATAGTTGAGACAAAAAAAACATTCAGAATAAATCTTTCGTTTGTCCATAGCCAGGGTGTGACATCTTAGAAGGTCATCTTTTTCCACACATCCCTACTATTTCCTACGTGTTCGAGAGAAAAAAACCATCTGCATATACTAGTTTTGAAGTTTGGAAAAATTCGAGCAACATATGGCCATCGCCACCATATGGAACCCAATGAGAATCCAAAAACGAAAATCTTAAAAAGGATCGGGCCAGCCGTTTTCACTATTCCAGTCTTCAGCCCCCGAGGTGGGATTTTGCAACGGAAGAGCCACAGAAAAAAGAAAAGTACAATAATGGTTAATAAAATCCGCGAAGTTGAAGTGATCGATATTGGCGACGACGATAACAAAATGGACGTTAAAGAAATAGACGAACTCGACCGTGATATCGAATCAGTAGATTCCGCGTATGAGAGTGACCCTGATGGCGAATACCATGATGGGCGACAAAACGGACTAGACGTGCAACATCTTCATAATTTCAACCAGGAAGCTGTATATTGCGTGAGTTATTTTTATTTCGCGACAAATAGCACTCCGTGCTATTTCCATGTACGAGAAAAGTTTGAAGAAGCTATATCAGTGTGCGATCACTACAGCGAAGGCTATGCATCGATGAGAGGAATTTTCTGCAATGACTGTCGGGATCCGCTGCATCAAATTGTTCCATCCAGCATGTGTTCCACCTCTATGAATGGATACCGAGCTAATTGTTAATATTGTTATTAAACTTTAGAATCATTCTAAATAATATCAATATGTCACAGATTAATAAGAAAAAATGCATGTTTTGTTTGTTTTAGAACGATTGCATCGCTGTCGATATTTTTTTTAACATACACACATATAATATCACGTATAACAGAGTATAACTAGAGGGCTACTCGTTTACTGCGGACCGGGAGATCCCAGGTTCGAAACTCAGTCGCGTACATTTCGTCTTGAAATATTTTTTTCGGCATTTTGCGGCAAAATAAAACTAGTTCCACGACTGGAGGGCGAACTTGATGACCGGCTGTATTGGTATAGGTTTTCCGCAGTTTCCCTATACCCATGACAGAAATGTCATGATGAATATGATACAGAGGGTGACGTCGGCTGCGGTCGCAAGAAGCGGTGGAACAGGGAGAAAGGTGAAGAAAAAGGAGTATGGAAGAAAACAGTGGAGGAAAGAAACAGTCACAGTGGGGGAAAAATAGGTAACAAACGCGAACAGCGTGTACCTTAGGAAAAAAAACAAATAAAAAATTATCTGGCAATTTATATATGACTCATTATAATTGCACATGTCATAAATCGCGAAAAAGGAACCGGATGGAAAAACGTTTACTGCAAAAGAGTGATGGTTCCAAGGGGACCAACCGATGGCGACGGTAAACATTTTTATCGTAGTCTGTCCAGTTGTGCATCGCGATACAAGTGTGTCAGACGAACTGCAACACGATACAGCAAATTTCGAATGATGAATTAAAAGAATCAAATTTTTACTTCTCTCCCTCGCCCCTTTACGATTATCTTCCTATTTTCCAATTTTTACAAGACTGGTATTTACTTTTTCTGTACCGATGTCTTAACGATTTTTACGAAATGTCCGGGGTAGCTCGATATGTCCAAAAGGTCTATTTTTCTTATTTTTTTTCGAAACCTCGGCTTTACTCTTTGTTTTTAACATTGAATCTGCCATTTTACATTACAGCAATTCTCCGATTTTCGTTGTCATCCGTACATTTGTGTTTGGCTTTTTTCAACTCAAATAAATTATCAATCGTCCTCGTATATATTTAGCTTGATTAGATATGGCTAGATCCTTTCCGATCACACTGCAATTTATATTGCAATTCTTGTCGACAGGATTGGTCGACTCATTGGAGCATATAGTGGGACCAATTTGAGTTATTTATTTCAATTGATGTGGAGAGATCTTTTTCGATGCATAATTGTCTGCTGATCTTATTTGCTGTATTTCAAGCGATATACATATAATAGTGTGACGGTCGAGCGGATAGTTCAGAGATGCGCTAGGTTTTACTGAGTGGGTTTTAATGAGGATGAGGATGATTATAGACGAATACGAGTTACGTTTATTGACGAGTACCGATTGTCGAGGGCGGGCACGTCTTGACGGTCGAGGACTCGGAGATGGACTGACTTTTCTGGGTCCAGAGGGAAGAAGTATGATTGAAGTGGATGGGCCTAGGCAGGTGGAGGGGATAACACGAGCAAGCGTAGCAAGGCGCATGGGACCAGTGACAAAGGGAGGAAGAGACTAAGAAGATGCAGTCGAGGGTTTCTAGGAAAGGAGATTAGGTTTGGATGAGCGTTGAGGTTTGGCTGTGGCAACCGGTTGATAGCGATATGAAGTGTCGGATGTTGGCGTGAGACTGGGTTTGAGAATAGGAGTTACACTGTAAAAAATAAGCGTGTTGTCGGTATGTTGAAGCAACACACAACACGCCTACAGCGTGTGTAGGACCTGATTAACGCGTTGAAACAACGTGTTTTACTTATTTTACCGTGTTGATACAATACGCTCTATACCATTCTTGGTAACAACACGTTTTAAATATGTTGCTGTAGAACACGCTTAATGTAACACACATGAAGCGTGTCAAATCAAGCCATTTTCTTTCAAACAACACACTTAGTGTAGGTACACGCGACTCGAACGACACAAAGCGTCGTGAAACAACTCACTTGCACGCGTGTACCACAAACAACACGCGTCCAGTGAGTTGATATGACAATATGGCGGCTTTATAACCTCGCTACGTTATGTACGAACTTGCGAAAGAATTTTTCTATTGCGAATTGTGTTATTTTAAAAGCGAAACACATAAGTTTTTGCTCGTCGTGCACACCTACATGAATAAAGAAAATGATGTGCTCTGTGAAACCATGGTAATTGCAACACTCAGTTTATTGACGTATATATAAAATAATTTTTTGGTAAAGTGTCACTGCGAAGAATTTTTTTAATTTTGTGCGGATCAATATTTTGTTCGTTGTTAAGAAAAGTTTCTGTCCAGAGTGAAGAAAGATGCTTCTAGGGGGCAAATTTAATTCTATGCGTACCAAGTTTTCTGTTCAGGGGAAGAAATTTTCTGTGCGGAGTGGCGGAAATTCGTTGTTCCGGGCAAAGGAAATGTTGTATTCTGTGCGGACCAACTTTTCTGTCCGGAGTGGAGTAAATTTCTTGTTCGGGGCAAAGGAAATTCTTTATTTTGTGCAGACCAATTTTTCTGTCCAGGGCAAAGTAAATTCTCTGTCCGGAGTGAAAAAAATTCCTTGTTCGGGGCAAACGAAATTTTTTATTCTGTGCGGACCACTTTTTCTATCTAGTGCAAAGAAAGTTTTCTGTCCGGAGTGGAGCAAATTGCCTATACGGGGCAAACGAAATTTTTTATTCTGTGCAAACCAATTTTTCTATCCAGTGCAAGGAAAGTTTTCTGTCCGGAATGGAGGAAATTGCTTGTACGGGGCAAAGGAATTTTTCTTTCTGTGCGGACAAATTTTTCTGTTGCGGGCAAAGAAAATTGTCTGTTCGGAGTGAGAGAAATTTCTTGTTCGGGGCAAAGGAAATTGTCAGTTCGGAGTGAGAGAAATTTGTTGTTCGAGGCACAGAAAATTCTTTATTCTGTGCGGACCAATTTTTCTGTCCAGTGCGAAGAAAATTGTTTGTTCGGAATGAAGGAAATTGCTTGTACAGGGCAAAGCAAATTCTTTATTCTGTGCGGACCAAGTTTTCTGTCCAGTGCGAAGAAAGTTTTCTGTTCGGAGTGAAGAAAAGTGCTTGTACGGGGCAAAGGAATTTTTTTTTCTGTTCGGACAAATTTTTCTGTCGAGGGCATAGAAAATTGCCTGTAAGGAGCGAGAGAAATTTCTTGTTCGGGGCAAAGCTAATTTTTTATTCTGTGCCGACCAAGTTTTCTGTCCAGTGCTAAGAAAGTTTTCTGTTCGGAGTGAAGAATAGTGCTTGTATGGGGTAAAGGAATTTGTTTTTCTGTGCGGACAAATTTTTTTGTCGAGGGCAAAGGTAATTGTATGTTCAAAGTGAGAGAAATTTCTTGTTCGGGGCAAAGAAAATTCTTTATTCGTTGCGGACAAATTTTTCTGTCCAGTGCAAAGAAAATTGCCTGTTCAGAGTGAAGGAAATTTCTGTTCACATTTCACATTTTATGTGTGTTGGGTGTAGACACATACACATAAAATGTGAAATGTCTCTTCTCGTTCAATGTAACCATGTATTCCGTTTCTTGATGAAAAACCGCAAGTATAGCCGATAGCACAATGGTTAGCGTACGTATTAGGTATAGAAGTAACTAGGTTAGGTAGGTTCGAAACCGGGTATGGACAATAAAATTTATTCGCAGGAATTGATTTCAGGACGACTGGAACTCATCAAGTATGGTAGTAAACCATTGGAATAAACCACCAGTAACGGAGAAACCTTTTTTATTTATTTTTAAACGTATGCCTACGTGACGTCTTGTACGTTATGCCCAAGCGTCCACAAGTACATATCAAAAAGTGTGTTGATTTAGCCATCAACACATTTTAAACATGTTGAAATTGGCGACGAGCGTTTACACGCCTAAAGTGTATTGAAACAACACACTTTGAACTTGCTAAAACACGCTTGAAGCGTATTGACAGAACACGCGTAAAATGTGTCGTTCGACATCAACACATGAGTTGCCGTGTTGAAAACGGCGACACGATTACACACGTGAAACGTTTTGAAACAACGCATTTGTTTTTACAGTATATGTGGGACCGTGACAATAGAGCTACGTTTTTGTTATCACGATCGCCCAGCTACAAAGCCCACATGTAAACCCTAAAACTTTAATATTTTGGAGATTTACCAATTTCATCGTCGAAAATTACATACAAGAATATACGTACTTATACTTACTTGCTTGCACGTTGGCATATAAAACAAGTCCAAAGAAGGCGCATTGTTTGAAATTCCGCAACATTCCCAGCATGAAATTAAGCTTAACAAAAAGGTAAACGAAAAGTGCAAAATACGTTAATATTTTTGCTTTTTTAGATTTCGTTCCGCGGACATTTCCTTCGCTTATCTCTGTATATTATACAAAACGGATGGCGACGGTGATGCTGTTTTAGTAAGTGTACTTCACTCATAATTGAAAAATATCAGTCCTGAAGTTCTTATTGATAGGTCCAATTATTGTTGAAAACTGATCACTGCTTGATTCATCTGGTAATATCTTTCGTAAAGATGATTTTTCTATCATGACGATTTTAGCAGCCGGCATCCCATTGTGTATTGTATGAAATGAAAAAAAATGTTTATTAAGAGACGCGGCAGCGTATCGACGTCAAGTAAAAAAATATAAACTTTCGACCCCACTGACGAACGCTTCATGGGGCCGTCCATTAATCACGTGAGGCTCAAATAGGGAGAGGGGGGGGGGTTTGGATAACATCACGATTGATCACGCTGGAGGGGGGGGGAGGTGACATATCACGTGTATTTTTTTTGTGTAACTGTGTAAACCGGAGTGCATCCGCCGTGAGCTATTGAACAAACAAGTTGTGCCGAGGGGGCTGGAATCCAAAAGGAACCTTGGAATTTTTGCTACGCAAAATGACCGCATTTTTAGTGTCGTACTCTGCCACTCACAGCGCTAGTTATACTCTTACAACTTGATGCCTGCGCACGGGCTATGTATATATATGGTCGCTATGTACGCCGTGCGGGCCTCGCGCCTGCGCAATAAGAATATTGTAAGATAACTGCTAGCGCCATGGGGAGAGGTAGAACTAAAAAAAGCGGTCAAGAAGAGCAGCATTTGTATACCAGTAGGGGATAGAAGGTTTCAACCCCCTGGTTGTATCAAAAAAGTAACCTCAATAACAGTTTTCAGTTCTATTTAATTTCGACTGGCCACCTACTTAAAGTGAAGTGCCTACATCTGATCCACAAAAGGCTTGTCCACTTGTTACTGTAGAAAACACGCAAATGAACCCATGGTCCTAGGACAATGCCATTTAAATATATTGACAATATATATTATTTCGTTTTTGACAATCAAATACCGTATTCCCTATCGTTCGTGTCTGACATTACTTAAAAAAAAAAAATACACGTGATGTGGACGGGGCTGGAAACCTCACCACATATCGCCACGGGGGAGGGGGGCTCAAAAAGTGGCCTAAAAAACCTCACGTGATTAATGGACGACCCCTATAAAGTAAGATGCCCTTTTACTGGTCTTTTTGGAACCTTGAATCGACGTCACGCAACAACGCAACGACAAATAAAAAGTCGAATGACATTTTACCAATGCAATGTGATTTTTTTTCTCATTTACACTATGGATGGAATTACATACATTTGCCAAATAAAAAAAAATATATATATATATAGATATATATATATATATATTTTTTTTTTCAAGAATTCGTTTCATTTTTGCATACGAAGCGACGGAATTATTTTTAGTTCGATAAAGTCTGGATCGGAGTAGGAGAGATTATCAGTAGCCTTCAAGTCAACTCCTTTCAAACGAGCGTCTGGGCTACGTGACTTTCCACAAATTTAGTGGTCATTGTTAAAGCACAGAAAAGCGATGAGAAAATACATAACAATTCACAATAAGCTGGTAATTCATGTGCATTGCTTGTATACATATTCGCCCCCTGAAATCTTATCAGATTTTTACATCGAACCAAGCATTTCTTTTGCGCCTCGCCAAACCAGCATCAGTAACACATAGTTCTGCAAAGTTTTACACCGAGCCATCAATTTCTTCTTGTGCCTCGGACAACCAGCATCGGTAACCTACAAGCGGAGTTTATCCAAAGCGCGATCGTGGCAGGGTGAACTACACAGATGCAACTATATGAACATATGTCAGGTGAGGTTCTTGTTACATTAATTTTTTTTAAATATATTTATCCACATTATCTTTTTGGACTAAATTAAAAGAGTGTCCATGGAAATACTATAATTTGTGTATAAGCATACTTCAAAGTATAACATTAACCATAGTTTACCGGCAGGACAATCTCAATATGACTGCGTCAGCCACATTTGTATTGCCTTGCCAGAAAGCTATAGTTATCTTCACATCAGTTTTCTCTCAATGTGACCAAAATTAAAACCTCATAAAGTCAAGTATTTAGAACTTATTTAAAAAAATTTTTTTGGTCAAATGAACTTTGTACGTCGAGTGTCATAAAACCATTGGTCCGAGAAAATAGTTCCAAAGTACTGGACATACTTATAGTATTTTTTTTATGACGTTGAAGTTTGCATCGTTGGAATTCAACGATTTTTTTGTTCATTTTTCGAATCTTTTCTGTTCTTCTGTTTAAAAAAATTAAGGTCGTAAATCTTTCATAAGATTACGTAAAAGGGTTTGAGTGATTTTCGCAGCATAAAAAAAATTCGATGATTAAAAAAAAAAAATTCCGTTGTATTCCAACGAGGTAAACTTCAGCATCATCTTTGATATTATTATATTTTTATTTCCTTCGGCATGTAGATTTCTCAACCGAAATGGTTGTAGGTATACATTCGCGGGCTCACTGCATCTTTTTGAACACTCTCATCATGAAGATCATGCTCTTAATCGTTTGTCTCGCAATTGGAGGTGAGTACATTTCATACGTTAGTTACCACGTCTCCCTAAGCTGGGTGACGGAGAAATACACCCGATATACGCTGCGCGGTCAACGTGTTAAAATGAGTTTTATGAGTCGATAGTGAGAATATTCTTGGACAATCATTATGACTTTGTGCATAGATAACGATTGGGATAACAACGGAAGGGACTGCAGTGCCCTAGTAACAGACAAACCCATAATAAAATAGTTAGGCAATTATGAAATTATTATTTCTCCTACTTAATATTTAGAACACAACGTAAACACAAGAAAAACTACTCTCGTGTAAATTAAATTAATCATTTTACCATTAACCCTTCATAACTCAACAACGTAAAAATTAAAAAATAGTTGACTTCATAGTAGGTTTCAATAAATTAAATAAAAAGTATTATTTAGTTTTTGAAAAATTCAATCAGGGGGCTAGTTATAAAGCAATAAAGGGAGTGTGACAGACATGTTACATTGTGTCGTAACATTCCTTTATGATGCATGGAATGCTTTGAAGCAGTTCCATTTTTCACACACCGTTTGTCGTTATAATATTTTGTTTCACTTTTCGCAACTTTGCGCACACTTGAATCTTGCAATCTCGCGATAAGGGAACCAAATATTTTGATCCAACTAACGCCACCTAGTTTGCATGAATTGCAGTGAAACACCATAGAACGGTTTGTACCCGTCGTGTGACATTGATTTAAAAAATGATTAAATGTCAATATGGGATTTTGTGAGTATTCAGATAGTTTGTTACAAAACTGTCATTACAGAACACATACACATACACATTTTAATAAATGGCAACGAATTATTTTGATCGGTATTGTCGTAGGAACAAAAGCTGCTCATCTGAAACGCTCCAATGGCGGAACACCGATACCAATCACACGAGCACCGTTTTTCGTATCGATAAGACACTTCGGTAAACACATTTGCGGTGGCGGGTTCATAACCACGAGACACGTTCTTACTGCAGCTCACTGTGTGACCAATAAATCATACAAAAAGTGTCGCAACGTAGACGTTATGAGCGGCAGGGATAGAAAAGATCAACGAGGCACTTTGCATCGGATCAAAGCTGTTTTGATCGCTCCTAATTTTAACTGGCTGAGTTTACGGGACGACATAGCTGTTATAATCGTAAGAGACCGAAAAGTATTCCCGCACTCTACGATGTCGATTTCAGAGGTTAAATTGATCGGTCATTTTCTATCCGAAGATTAAAGCACGTAATCTGAAATGGACTAAACGTATGAGATGATAATCCCGTTGTAGCTTACTAAATGAAGGTCGTCGCGCAAACCGAAATTTGGCCGTCTAAAAATGTCATTAATTTTCTCCCAATACGTCCCAGCTATCAGCACACGTTAATTGGACCATCACGGAAAATTTTGTAGCGTTGCCAACACAGGAGCCAAAGTATTACGAAGAGGCCACACTCGTGGCATTCAATTATGCGGAAGGTCCATTTGAGACCTCCTCTCTTTACGGATTTGAGATCAGAATGTATCCTATCGACTACTGTTTGGGAGATGAGCACATTGGTTACCCTGAATATTCTAACATGTTTTGCGGCGTACTCAGAGATGGCCAATCAACGTCCAAAGTGAGTACCTATTTTGATTTGCTTTGTCTCGCATTGTACCAGGTAATTGGAGGAAGCGCGGAATTGTGTATCTTTTAAAACAAAACCATCCTCTTTGACTTGAAAAAAAGTAACCGAACTTTGAATTACAATTTCTTCGAAAAAGCCTTTTAGATTAGAAAAAAAAAACTTTCTACGGTTTCCCACAAACGTTTGGATACTATTAGATTTACATTTCATTTTTCTTGTGATGCATTACTATGTCATTTTTATGGTGTCAGGATAATGACTTCAGGGGTTAGGCTACTGTGACGACCCGAAAATCAGGTTGATTTAAAACAATTTTTTTTTCAAGGAATAAGTGATTGAAATCATTTCAAGGAATAAATGATTGAAAAATCATTTATTTGTATGTACATTACCAAAGTTGTCTACCAAATTTCATTAAAAAATATTAATAACTAAAGGAGTTATAAACAATCGCGAAAAGGATCTTCGAACGTGAGGGACTCAAGGGTGTACTTCATTTTAGCCACCCGGTTGATCTGGTACAATAGAAATTATTTTTTTTCTTCTTAGAATAGATAATACTGGCGAGACTTTACCGAGCCTTATTTTTGGTACCGTGTTTCAATAATTTAAAAAAATATATATTTTTGAGAAAAAATGACCCTATTGTTAATAATAATAAACAAATTTTGAGAAGAAAAACCTCGGTCCTCTAAACTCCTATTATAGACTTAACTCCTATTATGATGAGTGAGCGAACAAAAGTTTCAGTCAATCGGTTCATTAGATGTTGAGAAATTGTGTACACCATTTAAAAAAAACGTAGTTTCGAGAAAAACGCGGTTAAAGTTTTGATACCAGTTATCTCGTTGTAATCATAAGTTTGCCTTTAATCTGCGGTTCCTGCACCGTATGTTGGTTCTTCTTCTTCAATTTGAGTTGCCTAAAGCGACGAACGAGCGTTCGTCATTTTCACAGTAGCCTAACGCCTTTAGCTTCGCTTTTCATAAACTTCATGGATTATCCGATCGGTATCAGAACGGTAGCTTAAGATTCGTCCTTCGAATTCGTCCCTTGAGGGGTGTTAAGGCGGGATATACATTTAGACAGGAAAAAATCAGCAATATTGAGGGCTTTTTTAATTTGAGAAATAATTATTCTACAATTATCGAACTTTGGGTATAGTATATTTAAGTATACAAAACAATTGTTTTAAATTAATTCATCATCAAAATGACGGAGCTGTGGCAGAGTGTTACAGCAAGGCCGCCGCGGGAGTTGCGAATCGGCGTGCAGTCTAGCTTCCCGTAGACTTTGATTTGCAAAAAAGTTCAAACCTTTTTTCAGCTAGAACATGTATAGTTTCTATGTGACGGGAATTAAAATGAAGAAAATGCAAATTTAAGAAAATGGCACGCCTTTACAAAAAAAATCAACAATTCACGTAACATTTCTGTAAAATGTGGATTAAAAAAGTCGTTTTTTTTCTTCAATTTTTCGAAAACAATTCTCGTCAAGTAGAAGGTACCAATATTATAAATATTTATACCAAGTTTCAACTCTATCGGCTTAATAGTTTTTGAGTAATCCTGCATGCCGATTTCGATAATGCAGTTTTGAGAAAAACGCGTTTGAAGTTCACGCCCGCTCCGAATCCGAGCGGTGAGGCACAGCGTTGACGGGCTGTTACGTTTGAAGTTTTTCGAATTTCGCTTTCAAACTTTGGGAAAATAATCTACATATATAGTTCTGTCGTTTAAAGAGAAAAACAAAATCGATTTTTTTATCCTTATAAATGTATATCCCGCCCTAAATCAGCCATACATATATAGGTATATATGTGTTGCTCTACTTACATACCTTGTTTCATACGGTTTTCATTGCAGGGAGATAGCGGCGGGCTACTTGTTTACAAGAGGAGAGTCGTAGGAATACTTTCGGTAGTTTTCCTTCTCTATCCTCGATGCAATGGTTTCGTGAACGTCTACAATTTTTTAGATTTGATTGATGATGCAAAGGGACTGTAGAAATCTTCGTATGTAATTTTGTTACATCGTCATATCTTGTTTATCCTTCTATTTGATGGATACTGAATATCATGTTGAAATAAAACCGTGGAATGAAGTAGAAACGCATATCAAATAGGAAAAACATACACTGCCCCTCAAAAGTTTGGATACACCAGTCGATATTTCTTGCCGCACTAAAACTTACATCGCTTCGTTAAAAGAAAAGATAACCAAATTTACCGAACGGCGTTTTGAACGGAACAAATTCAGCTTTGTTTTGCCTTTTTGAAATATTTTTTTATGATTTTTTTTCGACCCGGTACGCACTTTTGTACGTGACTGTTTGTCGGCTTTTTTTCGACCATCGAGAATTGGGCGCATAACGTATGGAAAAAAAAATTTCATGTTTATCCATGATAAACTTGAACGGGCTAGCATGAGCTCCATTTTCGTTTTTTTCAAAGTTTCGTACGATTTTTTTTCGTAAAGTATTTTCATTTTTTGCTAAAAAAACACCCATTTTGGAAAATGCAACGTAACACAAGAACTATAAGGTTCAAGAGGAAATGTCAAAGATGTAAAAAGTTGCGTAAGTTTAAACTGGATCGCCTGGAATTTGTCCAAAACTTTTCTCCGAGATTTTTTTTCGTTGCTATTTTCGCTAGAAACTCTGATGAGTAGGATGGCTTCAGGAGGAAAAAACTTTGCAATTTTCGATTTTTAATTCGCTTGAATTCTTCCAGAATATTTTTTAAATATTTTTTAAAAAATCCTTTCCGACCACACTGCAATTTATATTGCAATTCCGGATTATAGAGTAAAATTGCCTTTCACTGGTCTTTTTTAAACTTAGAATCGACGTCAAAGATCCAATAACATTTTACCAATCCGCTGTGATGTTTTTTTTTCTCATTTAAGCTATAAATGAAATTGCATACATTAGCCAAATAAAAATAATAAATATATTTTGAAGAATTCGCTTTATATTTGGTTACGAGGCGAAATAATTATATTTATAGCACAGTTAGAGCACAGAAAAGCGATGAGGAAGTACATAACAATTCGCAATAAGCTGGAAATTCATATGCATTGCTTGTATACATATTCGCCTCCTGACATCTTATCAGAGTTTTACATCGAACCAATCATTTTTGTTTGCGTCTCGCAAAACCAGCATCGGCAGCACATAGTTTTACACAGTTTTACACCGAAACATCAATTTCTTCTTGCGCCTCGCCCAACCAACATCAGTAACCTATAAGCGGAATTCATCGAAAGTGCGATCGTACCAGAGTGAACTACACAGATAGGTACAACTATATAAAAATTCATCAGGTGAAGTTCTTGGCAGATTAAAATTTAGAAAATATATTTATCCACATTATCTTTTCGACCTGAATTTAAAAAGTGTCCATTGAAAGACTGCAAATTTCAAAGCATAGCATTAAGCATAGCTCACGGGCAGGACAATCTCAATATTTCTATGTCAGCCACGTTTGTCTTGGCTTGCCAGAGATCTATATTCATCTTGACATCAGTTTTCTCTAAATGGGACGAACATTAAAACCTGATGGTGCCAAGTATTTATAACACAATGAAATTTTTCGGTTGTCAAATTAACTTTGTACGTGGAGTGTCATAAAACCATCGGCCCGAGAAAATAGTTCCAAAGTACTGGATATACATATGGTACCTTTTTTATGACGTTGAAGTTTGCATCTTTGGAATGCAACGATTTTCCTCCTTCATTTTTCGATTCTTCATCTTTATGCTTATTCAAAACCGTCTTTTTGCCAATTGAGGTCGTAAATCTCTAATAAGAATACGTAAAAACTTATGAGTGATTTTCACAGTAAAAAGAAGTTCAATTATTAAAAGGAATGGATTTTCGTTGCATTCCAACGATGCAAACTTCAACATCCCCATTTTTATTACAACGTTTTCATTTCCTTCGCCATGTGAATTTTTAAATTAGAATTCCCGACCCAAATGCTTTCAGGCATACATTCGCGGGCTCATTGCATTTATTGAAGATTGCTCATCATGGAGATCATCCTCTTAATCGTTTGCCTCACAATTGGAGGTGAGCACATTTCACGCGTTAGCCGCCACGTTATCCTAATCTGGATGACGGAGAAACATACCCTATCTACGCTACGCGGTCAACGTGTTGCAATGAGTCTTGTCAGTCGATAGTGACAATATTCTTGAACAAGCATTATGACTTTATGCATAAATAACGATTAGGATAACCAATGGAAAGGGTTGCTATGCTCTAGTAGCCATAAATAAATAATAAAGTAGTAAGGCAATTATAAAATCATTATTTCTTACACTTTTTGTTTATAACATGATGTAACCAAAAAAGCGGAGTTACCCTTGCATAAATTATATTGATAATTTTGGCGTTAAGGATCACATACGTAAGCATTTTTGCCATTACGAACATTATGACCGTTAAGGTGATATTCCATAGATTCCAATAATTCCATAGATTGTGAGTAACACTATTCAAGAATATGTTCCTAAAGTATTATAAATAACTCATTACTGCTTTGAATTTTTTGTTTTCGGTAATTTTTTTTCAAACGCGTTTTTCTCGAAAGGACTTTTTTCTCAATTTGTGTACACTCTAGCTCAGAAAGTCTCTATCCTATATCATTTTATAAAGTGGTCGTTAGTTTCTTTCTATAATTACGCTCTACATGAACCTACATTTGGGGTAATATCATCGTTTACAGTATTTTTTTATAGTAAAAAAGGTTATAAAATAATGGGAAAAATTATACCCTTTTGTTTAAACACCTGCAAAAAAATACAATTTTATTTTTATTTGCCACAGTTAGGTTCATATGGAAGGAAAAACTTGTTCTCAAAGTAATCTTCAAACCGTATTGATTACCGATGAAAACGGTGGCCTCCAGAGGGTACACCAACAGCAAAGTCTGATGGCGACCTTCGATTGGGGGCAGGTTATATGCTCCATATTTTCATAGGAGCATATAATATACTTCGAAAAAATTAAAATATTTGTTTGAAAAGATGTATAAAATATTTCCAAAATGAATGGATAAATCCTATTCATTCATACCTTGTAAAAAAAATCCTGAACATCATTTAAAAAAACGTACGCCTAAACTGGTTTCCTGCCTTAAAATAATCGCTAATGATTGCGTTTCAGGACAACTCTTGTTTACCCGATACATTCCTCAAATGTTTCCCGTTCAGAGATTCCAATATGTGCTTTATTGTTTAGCACATGCATGTAATTTTTCAATCAGCAGTTTAACGGTATTACTTCTAATTGAAAGGGAATTTTTACCTGATGGGTATTAGGGTAGTTATTTTTTACGAAGCCATTGTCAAAACATTTCTCATTCCAGTTTTCTTCCTTTGTAATAAAGATCCCACTTACATATTTTGCGAAGTAGGATTTTAATTTTGCTTTGAAAAAAAAGCGAATTTCGAGAATGGTGATTAGGTACAAACGAATGGCCCATGTAGAGGTTGACCGTTGGGCCTGGACGGGCCTTCACAGTTAGCCTTTCTAGAATATTGTGCCGTGAGTATTTACCAATGAGGTGCCTTTGTAGAAATGATAAGAACGGCCCGATATCGGCCAACAGAGCCAACAATTATTGGGCCAATGATTTAATTCATTGTAGCGCCAATGTTGGTGATTGCACTTGGCCCTATGTGGGCCCTCTTAAAGGGCCTATGTAGAAATTGAGCACTGGCTCTATGATGGGCCTTTACAGTTGGTCTATCTAGAAGTTAGTCTAACTAGAATATTGGGCCTTGAGTTTGTTTGGGTGCGTGATATATATTCAACCTATATCGGGCCAAGATTGGCCCGAGATTGGTACTTATGGATACATATTTCATGGAATAACCTTGAAATAAATTGTGATTTGCGTATATGACAGGTTTCAAAATTGGCATAATTTACTTACTTATGTTGGTTATTTACAAATGCCAATAGTAGGTCAAGACTTGATTACAAAAACTGAACTACACAATATAGACGATTAATATATGACGTGCCAGTTATTTGCCTATTCTGGCACAATATACAGATAATGAATAACCCAAGGCTTAAATAAAATAAAAGCAGGTATGGTCTGACCCACTTAGCCAATAAAGGGCTTAGATTAATTAAATGTAATTTACAGTATTTTAGCATTGCCCGTTTTAAAATTGGCAAATTTTGATGAACTATCACGGCTGTTTATTAGTTTTAACAGATGGGCCCGGATAGGTTTTAGTAATGGGCTGATAATGTGCCAGTTCTCAATTTATAACGGAACAATAATGGGCCAATGTAATTGGCAATACCTCAGCATCACCAGTTTAAAAATTGGCAAATATTGTTTATCTTTCATGACTGTTTAATGAATTTAAAAGATGGGCCATGATAGGTTTTAACTATGGGCCGATATTGTGTCGGTTTTCAATTTAGAACGAGACAATAATGAGCCAATGTAATAGCCAGTATTTTAGGATTGCCAGCTTTAGGATTCGCAAATTTAGTTTAACTATCACTGCTGTTTATTGGTTTTGAAAGATGGGCCAGGATAATCTTTAGTAATGGGCCGATATTGTGCCGGTTCTCAATTTATAACGGGACAATAATAGGCCAATGTAATTGCTTGTATTTTAGCATTACCAGTTTTTAAATTGGCAAATATAGTTCAACGATCACGGCTATTTATTGGTTTTAAACGATGGGCCGATATTGTGCCGGTTTTCAATTTATAACGGAACAATATTGGGCCAATGGAATTGTCAGTATTTTAGTATCCCCAGTTTTTAAATTGGCAAATTTAGTTTAACTATCACGGTTGTTTATTAGTTTTTAAAGATGGGCCAGGACAGGCTTTAGGGATGGGCCGATAACTGGTACATTCAGTTTAGAGCAGAACAGTAATGGGCCAATATTATTTCTCTTTTGTTGGCTTATACGATGGTCCCAACATTGGCCTGATCGTAACATTGGGCAACTCGTGGCAACCTCTACATGGGGGAAACCATTAATTCACGCGCCGAGAAATTTGCGAAAGAAATAGATAATACGCCGTACAATTAGTAAGGAGCTCAACCTCTTATTTATTCAGTGAGATGTTGAAGTTTGCATCGTTGTGATGCAACGAAAATTAATTCCTTTTAATCACCGAATTTTGTTTCACCCTGAAAACCATTCGAACCTTTTTACGTATTCTTATGAGTACGTATTCTTTTTAAGTATTCTTCGTCTTCTTTTTTTACGTATACTTTGAATAAGCATCAAAATGAAGAATCGACAAATGAACATTAGAATCTTTGCACCCCAACGAGGCAACCTTCAACGCCGTTCAGTGAGACGTAATAAGCTGGCAATAATAAAATTTCTTTGAAACTGATGGAAAGATTGCCGCCCAAAACCACTGCCGAATCAAAAAACCGTTAATAAGTAACGACGAATTGTCCTGATCGGTATTGTCATAGAAACAGCAGCTGCCCATCTAAAACGTTCCGTTGGCGGAACATCGATATCAATTGAACGAGCACCGTTTTTCGTATCAATAATGCAGAGCGGTCAACACAGTTGCAGCGGTGCGTTTATAACCACGAGACACGTTCTTACCGCTGCTCATTGTCTTGTGGATAAATCTTACGAAATGTATCCTGACTTGGAGGTGGTGAGCGGTACTGACCAAAAATATGGATCAGGTTCTCGTCGTCGGATCCATGATATCGCTATTCCCCCAGGATTTAATCGGCAGAATCTCCGAGATGACATAAGTGTTATAACCGTGAGAGAATGATAAATATGCAGCGCACTCTACGACTCGGATTTGTGAGTTTGAATTGATCGGCAATGCTATCTCGAAACAATGGAGTACCTAATCTTGAATGAACCTAGTATTAGTACCTAGTATTAGTACATAATCTTGAATGAACTAGTGCCTAATCTTGAATGAACTAGTACCTAATCTTAAATGAAGTATGCGATAGACATGTCGTTGCAACTCTCTGAATCAAGGTCTCCGCGTAAACTGAAACGCAGCTGCCTAGAAATGTCTTTAATCTTCTCCCAATACTTCACAGCTATCAGCACACGTTGAGTGGAGCATTAAGGAAATGTTCGTACCTTCGCAAATTGAGAGCTAAATTATACCGGGCTGAAAAATTGAAAAATAAAAAATAGTGAGCGATTGGAAGGAAGTTTGTTGTTTTTCACAAAAATTTTCGCTGGTTTTTGCTCACTATTTTTTTATTTTCCAATTTATCTTCTTGATTCTAGATCAACTTATACACAATATTGTACAAAGTAAAAATATGTCTGATTTTTTTGCTTCGGATCACCTGTCGGGACTTAGGACTTCCGCAAGCGAATAATGTCATCGCCCGCGCACCGACATACGTGGCTCCTCCCACTCCCACCGCCATGTTTTGTCAAACTTTAAAAAATATTTTAATGTTCGATAAAGATCGCTTAGTCAACATACCAAACATCAACATTCTATATTCAATACCTTTCGCATGAAAAATTGGTGAAAAGTCTAACATTTTTCGGCCCAACAAAGCAGAACCTTCCATTAAGGTAGTACTAGCGGATTGACTAGTCAACAGAAAATCCATAAATTATCGAATCTGAAAAAAAGCAAAATATAATGTATTTGGGTATAATAACAAACATGATACAGGAAATAATTATTTGAGAAGTGCATGTGATAACTGTATGTATTATAGTTTGGTAAGTGAAGTAAAATCGCAATCAGATTTGACTTGAGTTGTCACAGGTCGACGATGCTGAAGTTTGCATCGTTGGACTGCAACGAATTTAATTTCTTTTGGCAAATTTCGCCTACAAAAGTTTTCCAACTATTTTTTAAGATATTTATTTAGCGATCTATATGATGAATCTATAATAAGAGATTGCCTATAATAATAAAAAGATTGAAAATAAAATATAAAATAGAATTTTCGTTGGGTCCCAACGATGCAAACTTCAAAACCATCACAGGCCGCCATTTCATAATTCTGGCAATATCCGTAGCAACGCTGTATTCAGGTGCTTTGGATACATGTCAAGCATGTGTTTGTTTACCGTATGTGTAATCTGTATATAAAATTGTATATGACTGTATATGAGTACTTTTATTTTCTTTTGAAATACATATAATTGTATATATCTTAATATGGCTTCATATATGATTAGATATAGAAAAAGTTTTCTTTGGTTTTATTCGCATATGGAAGCAGGTAAATCAAAAGATTGTTTATTAAAAGTTAACAAATTAC
This sequence comes from Ophion ellenae, assembly GCA_963210295.1. NCBI lineage: Eukaryota > Metazoa > Arthropoda > Insecta > Hymenoptera > Ichneumonidae > Ophion > Ophion ellenae. Next base: position 42,976,760 of record OY723386.1, on the reverse strand, counting down.
GAATTGATGCAATATATTCACCAAATTTGATTACAATTATTGGGTTTCTTACAGAGATAATTTCCAATTCTGATCAGTTGATTAACATTAGTTTTTTCTTGATATTTTACTAACAAAATGTCATCGCTTTCTTCGACTGGTATAATATGTGTCACAATAGCTTTTTTTTCTACATGACAAAACATATCAACGTATGTTACATTGAAACGTTGAATTATAAAATATAAACGCGAGGAAAAATGAATATATATAAACATATGTAATTGTATATTAATTGATCATATACAATTGTATACAAAAATTGGCCCGATAGAATTTTATATATTTGTATTTATATAAATGTATACAATTTTATATACAAATATACAGTTTTGTACGATAGTATATTAGTATATACAATTGTATACGTTTATATACAAATATATAAAATTCTGTCGGGTCAATTTTTGTATACAGTTGTATATGATCAATTAATATACAATTATATATGTATACATATATTCATTTTTACTCAGGTATATGTGTGTATGTTTAAGAAAATGTGTACGTTCTTTATATACTTACCTCTCCAGAATGAATTGTGGAGGTACTTCAAATTATGATAGCTCGATACATAACACAACAGGGATTAACAGCTTCCACGTTTGGAGTTCATTGTAAAAAAGTGGTAGATTATTTTGAAAACAATTATTGTATCAATGACAACAAACATGGGGCCCAGAGGTTGCAAAAGGTCCCACACATCGAATAGAGCGATTAACAAAACAACGTATCAGATGGTATTGAAGTTTATATCGTTGGAACGCACAGACATTTCATTTCTCCGTATTTTCCAATTTTTTTCACACACAGGCTACAAATGTACTGAAATATTTTTGAAGATCCTTATAGATGATACATAACTTAAAACTGCAAAAGAAGAGTCGCAATAGTGATAAAAATAAGGAAATGAAAAAGTAAAAACAAACTTTCGTTGCGTTCCAGTGATGCAAACTTCAACATCATCGTATCGACCGATACTGCGTAAAAACGCGAAACGTCAGGAGAAAACGACTTACTCTTCGTTCAGCTCGGACATTTCGTTGGTACCTTGGGTTCATTCTAATTGTTTGAAGAATCGGTGCACTAGTACCTCGGGTCAATTCTAATCGTTCGACGAAACATTCGTTCGTCTCTGCACAGAGATAAATACATTTCGAGGCAAAGACTCAAAGTTCTCAATCCCGGGGGACAAAAACGGAGCGAACGTCAAAGCTTTTGAATTTCCCGCGCAAAAGAAAGTGCAATAAAGTTGCGAGCTTCGTGACAAGCGCACGAAGCTCTCGTGCGTTATCCGACGCCCGAGAGTTGAATCTGAAACGCCTTTTTTTTTGTATATCAGCAATCCTGTTAGTCGCGGCAGGAAAAAAGCGTCACGGTCCATTTGAGAAGAGACGCGAAGGAATTGAGAAGAACGCACAAGGCTAAAGCGAACAAATCGATATTTTAACCTAAAACGGTACACCGATGATAATCTGACGTTTCGAATTTTTAATTCGTTATTTTGATTTTTGAGGTTAAAGCCTCGATGAATGCGAGTTCACTCACCGAGATCGTCCATTGTTTTTCTTTCGTCCCGCGAGGCGGTCCTCCAACGCTGCAGACAGCACAAAACACAAAAATTTCCGTCGCTTTTTTTCTCACTCAACGATTCGCAATACCGCGTCGGGTCGTACAAAAAAAAAAAACAATAATAAAACGATGGAGAATCGCGAACTGTTCTTGTGATGACGAACCCGCGGTCACTCAGGGCTGGGACGAGAAAAATTCTAACATGGTGGCGAGCGATGCGTTTCTCGGAATTTGCGCCGCACCTTGGCGCGACACTGAGTAAACAAATCTCTATTTTTCGCGTCCCGGTCGCGATCAATCGGATAAGAAATCTCTCCACTCCTCGCTCGAATAAACAACATAAAATCTATACGATTTTATTGCGATTTTATCTGTTTAGAGAACTGACGGGTTTCAAATGCAATTCGCAAAGTGCCCCTTGTTTTTTCTCGTTACGAGGGAGTGCGCATGCGCGCGGGAGAAACGTATAGGTTGGAAATTTACGATATCTTCGAGCGCTCGTCTGGTGTGAATAAAAACGATGGAATATCCGAATATCACTGTATGGCGAATATTGGACAGCCAAATAACGTTGACGATTGATCGATTGATCGACAGGTAATTCGAGGTGTCGATTACGTTAACAAGTATGAAAATTCAATCCGGTAAACTTGGCGAGACGCCGGTGCTATTAACAATCCCCCCCCTCCTGACATCTCAATCGTACATTGCGATGCATCCGCACCACGTGACCTGCCGTTCTGACAGCCGAGATTAGGCGCAACGCTGCGAAAAATCGCCCGTCACGGGAAAAACTTTCGTTTCGGCTGCTCATAAATAATACACAAGGGCATGTAAATCACGCTGATTGTCCAGTTCGACCGCTGATAAATGAACGTTACGTTTCGCGCGCTCAATGCCTGCCTGAAAATCATAAAAGACAAGTCTATCTTGTGCACGGAAAATTACGCAGTACAAAGTAAGTCGATTGGTTGTAGAAGGTTACACAGATAAGATAAGCGAGAAAAAAATAGAGGCTGAAAGAAAGAATTTCTTCACTTCTCTTCTCGTTCGACTTGGAGACAATTGCGTCTCGTCATCGTTGCTCTCCGTAACTTCTATTTCGCATAGAATAATTTGTTCCTCTCGTTATTGTTAGGCACCTGGGCAAACATGGCAAGTGCGCTCCCCGTAGAAACTTTGAAAATTGTCGAGAGGAATCTCCATGTCCCCCAGCTCGAAGAAATCAAGAATGGTTGGTAAACAAACTTTTCCGCAGCAATATCCATTTGTGTATTCTCTTCATTCATTAATCGTTTATCGACAAAAATTCACTTAACAGTTGAATATTCGTCTCCCATTTCTAGTGGTGCTTCCTGCGTTGTTGAAGAACTTTGCCGAATGTACCGTAGAAGTCGTGGACTGTCCGGACCTGACCAAAGGCCCCTTCGGACTTGCCGCTCCAGGTATTTTCATGAATTTTATTTTATTCCTCCTATTTTTGACGGGCTACCCTATCTAGGGCATGAAAAAAATGACTGAATTCTAAATTAAAAAAAAATCTTCAGCCTTAAAAAAAAACAATTGAAAATACAGAAAAACAACACAAACATGGCCGCCAGCCAGTGTTAGCAAAATTTAATTGCAAGGGTAACTGAAGATTAAAAATTAATTAATTGTTAATCACGACTATAACAATTAATTCATTTTTCTTGTAAAAACTCACGATTAACAATTAATTAATTGTTAATCGTTGCTCTCCACATTTGGAAACTAATCAATTTCCAATCTTTAAATATATTTCATTAAAAACTAACAATTAAAACTGATTTTGTATAGGGGGCAGAGTGGCGTCAGAACAAATGTGAAAGTTATTGAAATACGTACACTACTGGCGAAATGTTTTCGGACAAAAATTGAAAAAAGTTCTGGATCAATTTTTTATGCCATTTCGCCGATAGTTGACGACATTTTGAAGGGGAGGAATTCACCTCCATTGCGTTTTCTAAATAATTTTTCATATTTTTTTTACGCCCGTACCCTTTTTCGAAAACGACAATTTTTCGCCTTTTTTTGTTCCTTTTCTGGTGGAACGGTTGTCCGTTTACAGACAAAAAATTTGTTATTGATTTCTTTGACTGGAATCATGAAGGGTCTCTTTCTTTGACTGGAATCATCTCATATCTTTGACTGGAATCATAAACGGTCTTTGAAGGGAATGTCAAGCTTCAATCTGCTTTTTTTCTAAGCCGTCCTACTTTTTTTTCCTCAAGATATTTTGATTTTTTTTTTTAACCAGACAATTTGAAAAAATAACGTGTAACGCGAAAACGACCAGGATTCAAGGAAAACCTCATTCTTTTTTAGGACATTTTTTTTCACCCATTTGCGGTAATAAATCAGATGATTCAATTACCGTAACTCGAGAACTAATGGGTTTCTGGGAAAACTTCAAGAGAGGAAAAAATTGTATTTTTCTACTCTCAACGCAATAGAATGAGTTGAAATCAATCGATTGACGCGACTAGAAAACTATAAAATTTTAACGGCAAAAAAATGTCGAAAAAAAATCTGAAATAATTATATTGCGTTGAAAATAGAAAAAAACAATTTTTTCCTTTCTTGAAATTTTACCACAAACCCCTTACGTTCTCGAGTTACGGTAATTAAATCATCTGATTTTTCACCGAAAATAGGAAAAAAAAAATTTGAAAAAAAATCTGAAATAATTCTCGTGAACTCAACGAACACCGATTCAACTTTTCACTATCCTGCGGTTTCCCTTGAATCCTTGTCGTTTTCGCGTTCCACGTTGTTTTTTGAATTGTCTCTTTTTTTTTTTTTAATTAAAATATCTTTAGAAAAAAAATCATATGAAGGTTAAAAAAAAAATTGAAGCTTCAGCTTCCCCCTTTATGATTCCGGCCAAAGAAATGCATTTAAAAAATTTTGTCTGTAAACGGAGTCCACCAGAAGAGGAACAAAAAAGGCAAAAAGCGGTCGTTTTTGACAAAGGGTACTAGTTGAAAAAAAAGTTAAATTTATTTTAAAAAAATCAGAATTAAGGTGAATTTCTCCCCTTCACAATCCCGTTTATTGAATTATCATCTATGTCAACTATCGGCTATTGTTGAATTATCATTTATGTCAACTATCGGCGAAATGACATAAAAAATCATTCCGGAACTATTTTGAATTTTTGTCCGGCAACTTTTCGTCGGTACTGTATATGAGATTAATTGTTCGTTCTTATTTTTTCTTAGAACAATTGAAAAAGTTAATAGCAATTGTTTTAATGGCGAGTTGCAATTAACATAGATTAATCAAAATAAATTAATTGCAACATGCAATTAATAGTGTTATTGTAGTTAATGTTAATTGCAATTAAATTGAATGCAATTACTTTTTTAGTCAATTAATGAACTGATTGAAAATTTCATCGATCAACGCTCAACACGGCCGCCGTCAGATGATAATCATTTTTTCGCGACGTATAGCGGTGGACATGCCAGCTTAAACGGTCCATCTGAAATCTAAAAACCAAACGGGGTATTGAAGTTAACAATAAATACGCGACGTTGACGGTCATCAATTAAATTACTTTTTTGTTTTTTCTACCCAAGTGGCGACGAATTGAAACTCAAGCATACAAAATCTATTTTAAAAGTCGTAATTTTCATGTACCTGTCGTCACATGAAGATTCATTTCATAAGAGTGAGATTGTCAACGACCTTTAAATGTTTCTCATCGTATCTCCTGTAAATTTGGATAATCCATCAAGTGTTTCTTGAGGTATCATGTCAACTGACTTTGAAAACAGTGTTTCGAGAAAAACGCGTTTAAGGTAATCCTATCGTCAGGCTTCAATGCATAGGATTTTCATACTTTTATTTTTGAGCTTCACTAAATATATTAATAATCGTCTCTGTAAAATTTCAGGGTCGGTTATCGACCTAATTACAGAGAAAAAATAAATTAAATTGCGTATATTTGTGAACGAATTTCAAGGCGACATACAAAAACCGAATTTCCGGTCGCTACAAAAGTGTATATAATAGTGGGAATCCGTCAGATTCTTAAAAATAATCTGATTTACATACTGAACACTTGTAGTGATCCAAGGCTCTCAGAAAAAATTACGCTTATTGACTTAATTTTGATGTAATATGAAGTTTAATTTGAACTTCGGTTATTGGATTTATTACCATTTGTTACGATAAAGAGACGTGACAGCGAGGCAACAGCTGACTGTATCCTAACCTCATCTCACTCATTCGAATTTCCACACATATTTCATTTTTAACCGACATATTTCGCCGACACAAAGTTTCCACGCTTTTTACCAGTCGTGGCCCTAATACAATGCTTTATATTTCCCGCACCTGACATTGTTCTGACAGATCGACGTTGAAAAGCATGGAGGTTAAACTCGCCTGGTTGAGTTAAAAGAGACGGAGATAGAACCAATGTTGCCAAATATCAAACCTAGAAATACTGCGCGCATCGTTGGAATAACTATTTTTTCATTTTTTAAATTAAATGTGAACATTCATTGAACAGTTTACACATGGAAAATTTTAGTTAGTACAAATTCGTTTTTTTGCATATGTTAAAAATATAAATTGTACAAGACTCAAGTATGATCAGTGGTGTGACTAGTGTGAAGCGATAGGATTACCTTAAAGTTTGAAGTATGGTGCTGCTATATAACGCCCAGTGGATTGTTAAAAGCTGTAGCTCATTCAATTTTAGGCTTTTAGGAATATTCCAATGAATTTTTCAGGGAATGTAGCGAAATGGTGATACTATCGAATGAAAATGTTTTGGGAAAGTGCAATTTTTTTACCCATCTGGGTAGACACAGCCTCTTAAATTTATCATTTTTGAAAAATCTATTCCATCCTACAGCGTGTTTCCAATTTTCACGCGTCCACCTTGTTCCATTTTTTCGCCTATTTTATTCCTCGTACTAATCCTGTAAATGCAAAACACATTTTTTGCACGTTGATATATCGATGATTGATAAGTCAAGTCTAACAATCGAGTTCACTAGTGCGGGAATGTAGGAAAAAAGACAATAAGGGATAAAAGCGTTTTTCCGGCGACAAAAAAATACGTATCGCTTACTTTTCGGTGCTTTATGGCATATCCAAATTTCAACAAAATCGGAGGGTGTCACTTGAGGGATGTTCCTTGTGAGTTCAGCGGGCTTCCAGGCCAATACAAATTTTTTTTGCATATTCACCATTTGTCGTAATTAAAAAAAAAATGTATATTTGAATTTTCAATACGCGATTACAGTAAATGTTCACTTGTATGGATGAAACTTTTATTTTTCAAGGCTTGGCCGGCAAGCCAGTAATCCTGGAAATCGGTGGTCCAGCTTACTTGCTCCCACTCGTCCAGCGCGACAGGCTGTACGACATTAGGCCAATTCTGAACCGGCTGAACTATGGAGAGCACGCTTTTGTCGTTGGTGCCGGAGCTGGTCCATGGCCGTATCTTTCTCGCAATTGCGAAGTATGAATTTAAAATGAAAATGTAGAATCTACAGTACAGTATAGTAGGGTGACCTAAATTTGAGCTCTATTATTTTTCTTTTTCTCACCATCCAATTATCTTCTTTGAAGAACAAAAAAAATTGTCGCGAAATCTGCGAGCGGTCAAAAAATATTTAGCGGTCGTTCAAGCCTCCTAAAAATCCAAATTTTCATTTAAAAATCGATTTTTTTTTCGTTTACTTCTCACCCATGAATTTTACGCTTTATAATTTTTAAATTAACCTCGCGAATGCTCTAGCCGGTCAATGAATATTTAGTGGCCGCTCAAGAGCTTCGAAATTTTTAATTTTCGCCAATTTTTTTACTCATCTCGCTCATGAATATGACGTTGTCTAAAAATTTGAAAACAATTAATCGTTTTTCCGTAGAAACAGATTTTTCAAAGTTACCTCCCACTACTAACCCAAGAATTATAATCTTCGTTCTTATAAAATAATTCTTCAAAGCTCTTGTCCGTAAACAAAATTATAGGTGCCCCGTTTTGTTGGGTTAGAAGTATGAGGTAAATTGAAAAAAATCGTTTCTAAAGAAAAAAAAAGCATTGATTGTGTTGAAAATTTTACAAAATGTTAAATTTATGAGTGAGAAAAGAAAAAAATTGGCGACAATTGGAAATTTCGAAGCGTTAAGCAAAGAAGAGAGCGAAGAGTTAAAGCAAAAATATTAGTAAAAGAAAGTGAAGCGTTTGGGTTGAATCGATTACATGATCGTTTCGACTAAAATCTTTCTTTTGTGAGAAATACTTGGATATATCGGACGGAGGAACTTTTCGAAACTTCACGGAACATGTGGAACTATTTCAGATGATGATGAACGTGGCGGTGGCTCCTGGGTCGTTGAAGAACGAGACGCGTTTGGCTTGGGTGGACAAGGGTGACAAATGCGTCCTGGAGGAGTCGATAGGGACCGACACGCGATGCGCCCTGTTGGCGAATCTGTACGCGAGCCAAGGAAAAGCTGGCAAAGTTTTGCGCGTCAATGCGAAGAAACGCACGGGACAATTGGACTTTATAGCTACGATGCAGCAGGCCCTCGGGGCCAAATACACCGACAAACTAGTCGGTCAGTATGGGCATTTCTGATACGAAATTGTGCATTTTGAAAGTGTGGCTCCGGGTAACACTCGGTGGGGTCTTAACCGTACACCTCACGAATAAATTTTTGTACCTTCAAACTCATAACTGGGGTTCGAAAGAACCCCACGCGTTTCTTGATCATAAAACCGGCTCTATGCTGACAAACAGACTTTTCCGTACGTCATTCTCTTTATTTTTCCATAACGAAGAGAATGGTGCTCGGGAAATCTAATTTTATGCACATTTAGTTCATGAAAAACCCGCTCGAAGGCTGAAAACCAGAAAAAATCAGCAAAAAGCTCATTTTTTAAATAAAAAATTGTAATTTTTTAACCGCTCAACTGATCTTAAAATATCAAGCGGCGTTTTTAAGGATACATCAGACTATTGAAAAAAATTATTGTCACTTTATTCAGTTAAAAAAGTATATTTATTTGTGATATTGAAAATGATGAAAATCCGAAAATCAAAAATTGTGTTTTAACAGTTTATTTTATTGAAAATTCGTAGAAAACGGATGTTATTTTATGAGTTTTATCATAAATTTGTTAAATTTGTTAAAGTAAAGAAGTAGTTTAAACAAATTCAATCGATTGCCGCACAATCGACTCAGTGTCTTGCGACTCATCCTCTGAACCGCTCCGAGCTTCCTCATGGTCTTCTTCATTTTCTGATGGGATATCGGGTGCTTTAATCCTCTCTCTTTCTAGTAGAGTATCGCCAGCCTCCGATACGGAGCGCAAATTATAACGGCGAGCCATTATTTGTACAATTTTTTAAATTATGGCTTATTGTAATTAATAAATAATATATTTGTATATTTTCCTCAGATTCCGGAATGATATATACAAAATAATGATTCCAGTATAAAATATAAAACTAACTTACCGTCACGAAAGTAAAACGTTAACTCATGACTGGGGTTCGTACACACCCCACACGTAATTTCAAAGCGCACAGCGTGACAACCAACGTTAAATGAAGCTCTTAGACCTTCGAACTGAATTATGGTTCAGACCAGTAGTCGATAATATCGCTCCTTACTTCAGGAGCGTAATTCAAAGTACGCGTGGGGTGCGTCTGGACCCCGCTCATGAGTTCTAGGGTTAAGGAGATTTGGAGATGGCGAAGTGAACTAAAAACAAAAATTCTCGTCTCTCTACAGTAGAATACCTAGAGAATGTACGTACGGAATTTAAAAAATATTGTTTTATTCAAAAGTTGTAGGTATTTGACATTGAGAAATGAATTTTCAGTGAAAAATTTCGTTATAACTGCTCATAAACTGCTCATAAAATGAAAAGTTTCGCGGATAGCCAAAACGATGTTTTTTTTTACAGGTATGGGAGGTGCGTTTCTCCTGAAAGAGGGCAAGGTCCATCAGCACGTGATGCGAGACTTCTCGTCGAGTCCGCTGAACACGGCGAAGGATTTGAACAATTGGTTGCGCTTCTACGAGATGTCAGCGCCTCTGGTGGCCCTCGGTACTTTCGTGTCCGCGGAAACCGAGCTCGATCTCCGGGTTCAGCATTTCCACAGTTTCGGCCACCAGGGCGAGGGCGGACACTATCACTACGACACTACTCCCGATACCGTCGAGTACCTCGGATACTTCAACGTCTGCGAAAAGCTCTACCGCATCGACCAGACACCCACGAAACTCCAATTCGGCAAGGACTAGCTACTCTCGTTTTCCCTCGAAGTGAACGGTTGATGAGAAATCGGCCATTTTCAGTGCCATTCGGACACGGGACTTCCATTCGCATTGTCGGTACTTCGAGGAATTAGAATAATACGAGCGTTCAATAGAGTAGCGAATTTTCAGGTGCGTTTTGCAAAAAAAACTGAACATCTGATCAACTTCTGATCACTGCGTTTAAGTTTATTCTAAAAAGTAAAACGCAATTATAATCATTTGAAAAATCACCGTGAGGAGGCGCTGAGCTGCCGATTTTTTTTCAGTTTTTTTAAAAGAAACTTGGTACTTTTTATTGTTATCCTGTTATTGCGCGAATTTTCTGAAAATTAAAGAACTTCGTTAAGGGGAAGTACCTTAGTAAACGGCAAGAAAAACGGGTAAACTTCGGACATTTTTATCTCAAAAACTAATGTTTCGATTGGATCCGGGTTTTTTTGTTGGAAAATATGTGCATTGAGGTATGTTTAGGAATTTTTAGAAATAAATTCGTTGACTGAAAGCGATTCAAACGCGATTATCTCGAAACATAGTTTTCAAAGTCGGTGCCAGATGTATCTCGAAAACGGCTTGTCCGATTTTGTCCAAATTTGGATACAATATTCTTCGATAGTTTTTCTCGTTCGCCACGTAGGATTTTTTTGAAATTTTCATTTTTGACGGAATTGCGACCGTTTAGATTTAACATTCGTTTTTCGTTTGCAATTTCCGACGATTTTGGATTGCATACACATTGCATAAAAAAGCAATGATTCAATCAAATGAAAAAGCCCTACGTGGCGAACGAGAAATACTATCGAAGAATATTGTATCCAAATTTGGACAAAATCGGACAAGCCGTTTTCGAGATACATCTGGCACCGACTTTGAAAACTATGTTTCGAGATAATCGCGTTTGAATCGCTTCCAGTCGATGAATTTATTTTAAAACATTCCTAAACATACCTCAATGTACATACTTTCTAAAAAAAACCGGATCCAATCGAAACATTAGTTTTTGAGATAAAAATTCCCGAGATTTACCTGTTTCTCTCGCCGTTTACTCAGAACCTCAATGAATAAGTGTAAAAGTGTATATGAAAAACTAGTTTTTTTTTGTAATGAAATAATTACGAGTCACACCGTTCGGGCTCAAAAAGGACCTTCAGCTCGACGCTATCGTGATTTGAAAATGGTCATAATCGTTTTTTACATCGAAAAATATTCTTAAATACATTGTAAAACCCAAGTCGATCGGACGGTCAGTCTCCACATCTTGCATTCGAAAATGAACTACGTTTTTCCCCGGTTGTCAGAGTATTGTAATTCCTGGCGACATTTTTCGAAGTTTATATCAGTTTATATCGGACATAACATTTTCGATGAATTCTATTGTTAAGTCAGACTTAACATTTTCTATGAATCTATGAATAAATTCTATTTTCATATAATAACGAGCGAAGGTGTAAAAAAATGTATTCCTATCGAAGATCGGCAGAGCGAGGGAGAGAGCAAAAGAGAGATAGGTCTTGAATGCTTCGAAGTTTTGAAACTGCCGAAAAAAACTGGCTGCACTTATCGCGGTCTCAATTTCCATTTCCCAATAGCTCTGTTTGTCATCCGTCCTCGTTATCTCGGACCATTGCGTAACGTCTTCAATAGGCGAGTTTCAGTCGTTTCAGCGACTAGGACGGGTGAAAACTTTGTTTCGTTCGTTCGCAATGGCTGTTTGTGAAAAAAATCGCCTTGTCGAAAAGGCACGTCGGCCGAGGCGCAATGAGTTCTCGATTTCACGTAACAAAAGTTTGAATAGGCGTCATTACTTGTTAATCTGCCGTAAGCTTCTTGACGTATAAGCTCAAAGCTGCGTTTTAATTGTCTCGCGGTCGAGATCGTTTTGTTGACCAGATGTCTCGAGCAGTGCAGCAGTAGGCCGATGGTCGTTCTTCGCTCGACATTTCGCTTTACATTCATCTCTCGCACACGACGTTGCGAGAACTGAAATTGTAGTTTCGTCTGCCGTCGGGAAAAGTTGAGATCCTTTTGGCTCGAGGGAACAAAAATAAGCAAAGAGCAAAGATAAGCAAGGCAGGAATCATGAAGTTCAATATCGAACGTACGACGTCCTACAATAGTATTCATCCGGCTTACCAGTACACGGAACAATTCGACAATAACTCGGCGAACTATAGGGACGGTACGAAATGGTTCGGTATTCTACTCGCATTTATTTCCGGTGCTTTCTTCACCGTCAGCTCGGGCCTCGTCAAAGCCATTAGGAACGTTGATCCCATGGTTTTGCTCGGCATAAGGGCGATTCTTCAGATGGTGGTGATGATCGTGTGTGCCTGCAGGGCAAATCAGAATCTTCTCGGACCGAAAGGATCCAGAATGCTTCTTCACTTGCAGGTGAGTTTTTTTTCACACAGAACATGCCTCTCGCGTCCTATCCTGTATTGGTGCACATTAGGGTGGCAAACATTTGAGCTCTATTTTTTCCCTTTCCGCACTAGCCAATTATCTTCTTTAAAGAAAAAAAATTGTGAAAGCTGCGAGCGGTCAAAAAATATTTATAGGTCGCTCAAGCCTCCCGAGAATTAAAATTATCACTGAAAATCGATTTTTTTCGTTCACTTCTCACCCATGAATTTTACGGTTTATCATTTTTAAATTAAGGGGCCAGTCCACTTTGGAGCCACGGAAAAAGGCTATTTTCGCGATTTTTTTTGGAGGATTTTATAAAAGACATGAATATAAAAGATGTTGGGCTTCATAAATAAAGTCTTGAGATACATTAAAAAAATTGTTTGATTCATTTTTATTCATTTTTAAGTACAAAAACTATAGTTCAACGTAACGCCTCAAAAATAGGTGGACTAGGTAGCTCCATCACAACTCGACAACGGCTTGTCTGAAACAAAAAAAATCAAAGTCCATTAGATTCAGTATGACACCAGCTACAAAATGACCCTCGGATATAAACTTTTATCAAAAAATAAAAAAATGGCAGATGAAAAACGAAAAAAGTTTTTAAAAACGCGTTTTTTCGCAGTTCTTCGCAAAAAAAGAGTAAAAATCAAAATTTTGAAACCATCGAGGGTCATCGTTGCGAATCATGTTTACAATATGTGGTTCAAATTTCAAGAGAATCGATTTATTAGTTTTAGAGATACGATGGAGCTAGATTTTGAAAACGTTGTTTCGAGAAAAACGCGTTTGAAGTTTATACTATGAAAAACTCTTACCTGAACTCAGTTGGCAATTCCTGCACCATACAAAATCCCTTCTGATTGCTCATCATCGTCGATTTCTTCAAGTCTTGCTTGCGTTCGATTTGTTGAAATTTTCAAAGTGGACTGGCCCCGTAACCTCGCGAAAGCTGTAGCCGGTCAATGAATATTTAGCGGTCGATCAAAATCTTCGAAATTTCCAATTTTCGCCATTTTTATTACTCGCCTCACTCATAAGTATGACGCTTTGTAAAATTTTCAAAACAATTAGTCGTTTTTCTTCAGAAACAGATTTTTCAAATTTACCTCACTCTACTAACCCAAGAATTATAATATTTGTGTTGATAAAATAATTCTTTAACGCTCTGGTTCGTGAACAAAATTTTAGGTCCCCCGTTTTAGCGGGTTATAAGTGTGAGGTAAATTTAAAAATCCGTTTCTAAAGAAAAGAAAGGATTAATTGTTTTGAACATTTTACAAAGTGTTGAATTTATGACTGAGAAGAGAGAGAAAAAAATTCGCGACAATTGGACATTTTGAAGCTCAAAACCACTAAATATTTATTGGCCGGTTAAAGCTTTCGCGAGCTTATTTAAAAAATTATAAAGCGTAAAATTCATAGGTGAGACGTGAACAAAAAAAAATCGATTTTTTAATGAAAATTTGAATTTTTGGGAAGCTTGAGTGACCTCTAAATATTTTTTGACCGCTCGCAGCTTTCGCGACAATTTTTTTTTTCTTTGAAATAGATAATTGGATGGTGAGAAGGAGGAAAAAAAATAGAGCCCAAATTTGTGCGACCCTAGTGCACATGTATATTATAATCCTATTGATCGAGATAATCTTGAAATACATGTTGAATTATCATATCAACATTATAAATATGCAAGGGGGCGTCCATTAATCACGTGAGGTTTTTTAGGCCACTTTCTGAGCCCCCCTCCCCCGTGGTGACATGTGGTGAGGTTTCCAGACCCCCTCCCCCGCCCACATCACGTGTATTTTTTTGTGTTAAGAAATGTCCGACACAACCGATAGGGAGTACGGTATTTGATTGTCAAAAACGAAATAATTTATATTGTCAATATATTTAAATGGCATTGTTCTAGGGCCATGGGCTCATTTGCGTGTTTTCTACAGTAACAAGTGGACAAGCCTTTTGTGGATCAGATGTGAGCACTTTACTTTAAGTAGGTGGTCAGTCGAAATTAAATAGAACTAAAAACTGTTGTTTAGGTTACTTTTTAGGCACAACCAGGGGGTTGAAACCTTCTATCCGCTATCGGTATACAAATGCTGCCCTTTTTGACCGCTTTTTTAGTTCTACCTCTCCCCATGGCGCTAGCAGTTATCTTACAATATTCTTATTGCGTAGGCGCGAGGCCCGCACGGCGTACATAGCGACCGTATTATATACATAGCCCCTGCGCACGCATCAGGTTGTAAGAGTATAACTAGCGCTGCGAGTGGCAGAGTACAGAACTAAAAATGCGGTCATTTTGTGTAGCAAAAATTCCAAAAGGTGCCAGCCCCCTGGGCACAACTTGCCTGCTCAATAGCTCACAGCGGATGCTCTCCGGTTCACGCAGTTACACAAAAAAATACACGTGATATGTCACACCCCCCCCCCCCCCCCCCCCCAGCGTAATGAATCGTGATGTTATCCAAACCCCCCCTCCCCCTATTTGAGCCTCACGTGATTAATGGACAGCCCCCAAGATAGCACGGTCGATGGATGTGTGATCCACTATAAGTTAGACGCTTGAAAACACCTATAAATATTGATTTGAGATTTAAAAAAAGTCAAAGACAAATTTGAATGGTTTGTCGATGTCTACATTTTGGTAGTCTTAGATTTTTTTTCAAGTCGAAATTTCAACCTGATTTCACGCCCACCACCACTTTTTTTTAAAGGAAAGGAGCCTGTTCCTTCATCGGTGACAAATATAGAGCAAAAAAACAAAACAATCAATCAATCAATAGAGTTTTATTTGCGTAACTTTAAAAAAGTTTTTTACAAAACTTATACAATGTCAGACAATATATCTTTAACAAATCTTATAATCTCTGCCGTTTCATCCTTATCCATAAATCTGTATACGTACATCTGCTCACCACTCGCCTAAAAACCCATTTATTCTTCCCCTCTCTCGGTCTCTCATTCCAAACTCGTTTCACTCCACACTTCCTCAATCTCCCTGAAATATGCACAAATCCTTTTCTGTATTTTTCCTCCCAACATATTTATTACTTCCCCAATAATCGCCACTTCATCAATTCCTTCCAGCCAATCCTCCAAGCCTTTTCTCGCATTTTCCGTCACCATCTCTCGGTTTTTTTTTGCACAACAATAAATGCTCCAGGGTTTCATCCTGCTCATCACAAATTCTGCACATCCAGTCACTCTGTCCTTTCTTTCCGGCTCTTCCAACATTTCCACATCTTATTCTAGCCCACATTTCTTTGTCTTTGCCTTTCACAGTTACCTCAGACCAATATTTCCAGGGTATAATATCATTCTCCACAATAAAGTGATACCTATAATTGTACGTCGAACCCTTTATTTTCTTCCGCTCTTTCTTCAACGTCTCGTTTTTTTAATTTTCTAATTCCACTTTTATTCTTGCTTCAATTTCTTTCACCTCGCTCCGTTCCCAAATCATCCCGATTATATCCTGCACCCCCATTTCCGTTAATACATGCTTTAAGCACTTTCCCCACTTCGACGGCACATGATTCACAATGGCCCTTACTTCCTCCATCAGACAAATTTTTGGCCATCTTTTTTCAGTCATTCCTAATACTTCTACAAAATATCGTAAAGCCCTTTCTCTTATCAGATACTTCCTCGTCGGCACATCCAGCGCTCTTCTACATACGTACATTGGTGCGGTCCTTTTTACACCTAACGCCACCTTGCAAAATCTACTTTGGATCCTTTCAAAAATATCTATTTCGCCCACACCCCATATTTCAACTCCGTACGTAGCGCCCGCTCTTACCATCGAATTCAATAAATAAAGCCTCTCCTCCATTATGTCTCTCCCCGCCCTCCTCCATACGCCCCACACCATATTCATTGCTTTTTGCGCTTTTCCCGCAATCTTTTTTCCATGAACCCAAACCGAATTTTTATATGAAAACCAAAAATCCAAATATTTAAAATTATTTACTATCTGCACCTCTTCTTCTTTATATTCCCATTTTTCCTCTTTCTTGATCCTTCCTCAGATAATGAAAGCAAGGCAAGCAAATAAAATTATCAACAAATTAGAACTTAAAGAAAACTTTAAGTGTTTGGAGCATGGGTGACCAACCTGTGGAGCTGGGTCAAATGAACATAAATTTTAACTTTGATTGGACATATCGCCAAAAGAATACCAAAACCAAACTTGTTTGTTTACTTCAATTAGCAAAAAAGGAAATTAGGTGGGAAAAACGTTGGCCACCCATGGTACAGAGTCAACTTCTAATGTATGTGGCTCACCGGAAAAATGAGCCTTTTTGGGGATTTTCTTTTCAGAATAATAAAAAAGCAATAGACATGAGATTTGCAGGGTTTATTCTACGTGGTTGACGTATAACATACCCAAACATTTTTAAGGAAAAAAAACGAAATGGCGGCTCAGTCGGAGCTGCACTAAGAGCATTTTTTTTAAAGGAGCTCTACGGGAGGACGCAGAACTTTTATGGGTCAGCACCCAAAAGAAATCGTCATTTACATTAGTTTTGTTAGAGAAGTACACACGATAATTGAAAAAAATATGGTTTTTTCGCCAAATGACATCATTTTGAATAATTTTTTCTTTTAACTAAAAAATCGGCCTAAATTTGTTCATAATAACAAGAATTGTCGATGAATCGTAATAATCGCCATGGATGAAAACTGTCCGAATTATGCTTTTTCCCGATGTCGAAAACGTGATTTCGAGAAAAACGCGTTTAACGTTTCAAAATTGAACTGGAGCTATCGTCTATACGACGGAATTGAAGCCTTTCTTCGAATTCTGACAAGAAACATCGATTTGGTGTTCTCCGATTTTGTTGAAACTTTTTTACGTGAAAAAGTATTAAAAACTAAGAGACACGTATTTTTTTTATCTGCGGAAAAACGGTTTTAAGGGGTCAAACGCACCCTAAAAAATGGGGATGTTTTTCGTCGATAACGTTTTCACGGTACGAGATATAACAAAAATTCAAATTGCAACAATGTTTATTTTTTTCGTGTACTATACATTGGAGATGAGAACGATAACGTTGTCGACGAAAGAAAACACCCCTATTTTCGAGGGTGCATTTCACCCCTTAAAACCGTTTTTCCGCCGATAAAAAAGAAAACGTGTCTCTTAGTTTTTGATACTCTTCCACATAACAAAGTTTCAACAAAATCTGAGGACACCAAAGTGATGTTCCTTGTGAGTTTACCCACCGAGGCATTTTGATAGTCGGTCTTCGGTTAGGTCATTGTATATTTTTCGTACAACGACTGGACTAAACGACTCCAAATTGTTCACTGTCTAGTTTGTTTCGCGCGTTTCGGATGACTCCGACGCGATTTGGAAAATAAGCTCCACAAATTAAAAAAAAATCGCGCCTAATTAATTTTGTGTCATTTTTGTGATGTTTATCAATTCCTTGTGTTTATCATTCTCGTGATGTGTATACATCATCTAAGCCGGTGAAAAAAAACGGCAGCATTTTTTTCCCACTCGGGTATCTTCCCACAGCCTTAAGGGGTTGAAAAACAAGATTGCTTCCTACGTACTAACAATCTACTGATAATCAAATTAATTCGTGTCTGATTCCACCTACATGATTTGATCTCGTTCATTTTTTACTTGGTTTTACGATATTTGAAAACTACGAGACGAAGATTTTTTTTCGTGAAAATTGTAAAAAATATCGTAAATTGCACTTCATTCCCTTATTGTCGAGAAAGAATAGAGTTGCTGCTTCAATTTGTTCTCTATGGTGAGAGGCGAGCGTTCGAGAATTTGATTTATTTAATAAATTTACAGTAAATTGATTTTGTACTCAAAGATTTTTTTTGATCGGTACTCAATATTTGCCGGAATATGACAATTGTTATCTTTGATTGTAGGGAATTGTGGGCGGCGCAACGTTGGCTCTGTTGTATTACAGCTTCCGGAAGTTACCGCTCGGTGATGCGACGACCATCATCTTCAGTTCACCGGTGATCGTGATCATCATGTCCTTCCTCGTACTGAAGGAACCTTGCGGCTTTTTGCGCGTCGTTGTGATATGCGCCCTGTTGGCGGGGGTTGTTTTGGTGTCGAGGCCACCGTTCATCTTTCAGGTAATACTCGTGAATCCGTTAAGGGGTTAGGCTACTTTGACTACCCGAAAATCAGGGTTATGAAAAAAATTACGTTTAAAGGAATAATTAAGATGATTGGAAAATCGTTTGGACACTTATCCTAAAAATAATAAAATTCTAATACTAACTTCCTAAAAAAGATGTTAATAATTAAAGAAGTTAGAAATCATCTCGTGAAGGACCTTTGAACGCGAGGGGCTCGACGGTGTACTTGATTTTGGCCACCCGGTTGATCTGAAACAAAAAAGACAATTTTTTTCTTGAAATAGATAATATTGTGTTAGACTTGACCGAGCTTTTTTTTTGCTAACGTGTTTCAATCGTGAAAATAAAATGTTTGAATTTTTTTTTCGATTTTTCGCGGAAAAATGACATCATTATTGTTAATAAGTAATGAAAAAAAATGTTACGAAGGAAAACGTCGGTCGAGACTGAACTACTATTGCAGTAAATATCTGTACCAAATTTCGAGTCAATCCGTTCATTAGATACGAGCTTTCCGCCCGCGGCTTCGCTCGCGTAGACTTGTGTTGGATGCTCCCTAATGAAATGTGCTCCTGAAACGTTTCATTAACGAATCTTCTTACTTTAGACACATCATTATCATGATGTTTGTTCGATAGGTTTATATTATAGATATTGATATAAAAGTTGTTACACTTAATAAATACACTTTCGAAATGCATACATGTAAAAAAAATGTATTTATGTAACCCAAGCAAACTTTAAACGCGTTTTTCTCGAAACAACGTTTTTCGAAGGCTTGTTGATAAAATCTTCGAAACTACTGAACCGATCCTTATAAAATTTCAACCACCTATTCTTTACAACTATAGCTATAGCTTATATTAAGGATTTTTTATACATTTTAATATTTACTATTTTTTTGCCAAAAACGGTGAAAAAAAACGTTTTTTTTTGTTTTTTTCGCAACATGTCCGCCGTTTTGTCATTTTTGCATATACCAAAAATCGTATGGTATGCGCCATAGCCATTAACATACCGTTTGATTTTTTGTTTCGGATGATCCATCTCCGAGATTTCATCAACAGCGCAGACCTACAATTTTTTACATTTTTTTAACTACCATTTTCACCTATAAATAGTGACTTAAAAAAATATTTTTTAAAAAATGTATTTCGAAAGTGTAACAACTTTTATATTAATATCTGTAATATAAACCTATTTGAAAATAGCCTTTTTAGCGTCCAAAGTGAGAAGACGCCGTAAGGATTAAAAAAAAAAAAATGACAGATGAAAAACGAAAAAAGTTTTTAAAAACGCGTTTTTTCGCAGTTTTTCGCAAAAAAATAGTAAAAATGAAAATTTTAACACCATCGAGGGTCGTCTTGTTGCAATCATGTTTACAATATGTGGTTTAAATTTCAGGAGAATCGATTTATTAGTTTTACAGATACGCCCATGTAGAGGTTGCCATGAGTTGCCCAATGTTACGATCAGGCCAATATTGGGACCATCGTATAAGCCAACAAAAGAGAAATAATATTGGCCCATTACTGTTTCCCTCTAAACTGAAAACTGGCACAATATCGGCCCATCCCTAAAGCCTGTCCTGGCCCATCTTTGAAAACTAATAAACAGCCGTGATAGTTAAACTAAATTTGCCAATTTAAAAACTGGAGATACTAAAATACTGACAATTCCATTGGCCCAATATTGTTCCGTTATAAATTGAAAACCGGCACAATATCGGCCCATCGTTTAAAACCAATAAATAGCCGTGATGGTTGAACTATATTTGCCAATTTAAAAACTGGTAGTGCTAAAATACAAGCAATTACATTGGCCCATTATTGTCCCGTTATAAATTGAGAACCGGCACAATATCGGCCCATTACTAAAGATTATCCTGGCCCATCTGTTAAAACCAATAAACAGCCGTGATAGTTCATCGAAATTTGCCAATTTTAAAACTGGCAATGCTAAAATACTGGAAATTACATTTAATTAATCTAAGCCCTTTATTGGCTAAGTGGGTCAGACCATACCTGCTTTTATTTTATTTAAGCCTTGGGTTATTCATTATCTGTATATTGTGCCAAAATAGGCAAATGACTGGCACGTCATATATTAATCGTCTATATTTGGTAGTTTAGTTTTTGTAATCAAGTTTTGGCCTATTATTGGCATTTGTAAATAACCAACATAAGTAAGTAAAAATGCCAATCTTGAAACCTGTCATATACGCAAATCACAATTTATTTCAAGGTTATTCCATGAAATATGTATCCATAAGGACCAATCTCGGGCCAATCTTGGCCCGATATAGGTTGAATATTTATCACGCACTCAAGCAAACCCAAACAAACTCCGGCCCAATATTCTAGATAGACTAACTTCTAGATAGACCAACTGTGAAGGCCCATCATAGAGCCAGTGGTCAATTTCTACATAGGCCCTTTAAGAGGGCCCACATAGGGCCAAGTGCAATCACCAACATTGCCGCTACAATGAATTAAATCATTGGCCCAATAATTGTTGGCTCTGTTGGCCGATATCGGGCCGTTCTTATCATTTCTACAAAGGCACCTCATTGGTAAATACTCATGGCCCAATATTCTAGAAAGGCTAACTGTGAAGGCCCGTCCCAGGCCCAACGGTCAATTTCTACATGGGCGATGGAGCTAGATTTTGAAAACGTTGTTTCGAGAAAAACGCGTTTGAAGTTTATACTATGAAAAACTCTTACCTAAACTCAATCGGAAATTCCTGCACCGTATAAAATCCCTTCTGATTGCTCATCATCGTCGATTTCTTCAAGTCTTGCTTGCTTTCGATTTTTTGAAATTTTCAAAGTGGACTGGCCCCTTAAGAATTGTACTTCCAAAAACGCTGAAATTTAATCAATTGTGTCTAGGCGCAGTTATACACAGTTTCAAGTAAATTTGACTCGATTTTTTCAATTTTCCGTACAAACTTTGCTACGCCCTTTCAATTAGGGGTTCAATTTCGGAAAACGGTTCAATTCGTATTTTATTAATCGCATTGAAGAGCATTAATACTAAGTTTCAAGTAAATCTTCTAATCGGATTTTTTTATTTTTCATGCGAACTTTGCCACCCCTTTTTCCCCTTAGGGGTTGAATTTCTGAAAACGCTCAAATACGTGTTTCATTAATTTTGTCAAGAAGCACGAATATCAAATTTCAAATCAATCCGACAAGATCTTTTAAAATTTCCATACAAACTTCGCCATCCATTTTCTCCCCTTAAGGGCTGGATTAAAAAAAAAAACCTTCTTAAATGGCGCCTAAATGAAAAAATCAATATGCTTTCAAAATTTCACGTTTCTACATCTAGTGGTTTAGGCTGGGTGATGATGAGTCAGTCAGTCAGGACTTTGCCTCTTAAATTTATAGATTGAGAAATCGTGTACACCGTTTTGAAAAAAAATCGTTTCGAGAAAAACGCGTTGAACGTTTTATGAGCAGATGTATCGTAATCGTGAGTTTACCTTCAATCTGCGATTTCTGCACGAAATGTTGAACCTTCCTCTTCAATTTGAGACGCCGCAAGCGACGAATGAGTGTTTTTTATACTTCACAGTGGCCTAACCCCTTAATAATCGGAACGACGTATAGACGGCTGAATTTTGTTAGTTTTGGAGCTCGACCACTCCAAAGTGGAGAACTTTTTTTTTTATCGTCGTGCTGCTTTTTAAATCTCCTGACGTAATGAACGGCGAATCGAAGTAGGTATTGCGCGAACGATCAATTATCAATGATTACGGAAATTACCAGAATTCTAGTGGCTTATAATTTGTTTTGCAAGCATCGGTGATCGGCGTTTTTGGAGTTAACATTTTATTAAGCATCAATAACTGAATTTACTTTAGTTTACAATTTTTTAGGCATTTATAAGTGGAATTGTTTCATTTTGGGATTTTCCAAGCACTTCAAGCCTTAAGCCACTCTAGAAAAGCTGAAAAAATAGGCTTTTGGGGATTTCTTTTCAGAAAAACTACAAAATAAATCGAGATTACAAAAAAGGGTGTTTATCGTACATATCAGTCACTGTGTACAATTTTTTTTTTGAAGCGTTTATTTTCCAAATGGCGGCTGTGCAGCGTTTATTTCAAAACTGCATTTTTTAAGTTGGCCGGAAACATAACTCAGACAATTTTCAACCGATTGACTTGAAATGTTGAATATATCTTGAAAAATACATTGTCTTTGGAAGTACGTAGGAGTTTTTTTTTTATATTGCATAGTTCATTTGTTATTAAAGATTTTTTATGCAAATTTTTGGAATGTGAAAAATTTGTCTAAAAAATCGTCAGATAATTGTTAATAACAAATGAACTTTGCGATATAAACAAAAAATCCTACGTACTTCCATAGACAATGTATTTTTCAACATACACTCAACTTACGGCTAACCTAAAAAATACAGTTTTGAGATAAACGCTGCACAGCCGCCATTTTGAAATTAATCGCTTCAAAAAAATTATTGTATACAGTCACTGATATGTATGATAAACACCCTTTTTTGTAATCTCAATTTATTTTGTAGTTTTTCTGAAAAAAAATCTCCACAAAGCCTATTTTTTCGGCCTCTAGAGTGGCCGAACCCCTTAAATTTGAATAATTTTGGCTTAATTTTTTTAAAAAGATTTAATAATTGGAATAATTTGTTTAGAATATCACAAGTTTCAGTGAAGAGAATTGTTTTAGTTGACATTTTTGTTAACTCTCCGAGTGCATACGGTGTCATTCGAACCCCAAACTTTCGCAGCAACGCACGTAGCCTGAATTCAATCGCGTTTGTCGACGAATTATGTTTTTTTCATCGAACTATGCAGCCTTGGAGATAAAAAAATTTGCTATAAAAACGTTTGTACATTTTTTTCTCTGAGAAGTGCGTAGTTTCCAAGGTTTGACCCCGCCCGAAGTTCCGAGTACGACTTACAAGGAACATCACTTAAGTGTCCGCCGTCGATTTGGTTGAAACTCGTATATGTGATAAAGCGTTGAAAACTATTAGATACGTATTTTTTTATCTGCAGAAAAACGAGTTCGAGGGGGAAACCACCCCTCAAAGAACAGCGTTTCACGTTACCACGTAACAGCCAAAAGTAGTAATGAAACATACCCTAAGTCTTAAAAATGGTGAAGAAATCTTTCCTTCAAAGAAAATGATGAAAATCAGCATATTTTCTACCTCGCCTAAAA
The DNA here is from genome assembly GCA_963210295.1 of Ophion ellenae. Taxonomy (NCBI): domain Eukaryota; kingdom Metazoa; phylum Arthropoda; class Insecta; order Hymenoptera; family Ichneumonidae; genus Ophion; species Ophion ellenae. Next base: position 42,953,098 of record OY723386.1, on the reverse strand, counting down.
TCATCTCCCCCGCAGAATATCTCAATATTTAGTAGGCCACCCATGAATGAACAATTCGGTTGATCCAAGTGATATTTCTCTGCGTAGAGGGGTGGTCGTACACTCCGCTGACAGACGAGTCTTCCCAGACGACTACCCAGTATCTAGGGACCCCATAAACCACGACGTTTCTTAAGGCGAGATATACATTTACAACGATAAAAAAATCGATGTTTTTTTTTTTAACGATAGAACTATATATGTAGAATACTTTCCCAAAGTTTCAAAGCGAAATTCGAAAAACTTCAAACGTTACAGCACGTCAACGCTGTGCCTTACCGCTCGAATTTGGAGCGCGCGAGAACTTCAAACGCGTTTTTCTCAAAACTGCATTATCGAAATGGGCGTGCAGGATTACTCAAAAACTATTAAGCCGATTGAGTTGAAACTTGGTAGAAATACTGATACTATTGGTACCTTCTACTTAGCGAGAATTGTTTTTGAAAAATAAAACAAAAAACTATTTTTTTAATCCACATTTTACAGAAATGTTGCGTGAAATGTTGATTTTTTTTGTAAAGGAGTGCCATTTTCTCAAATTTGCATTTTCTTCATTTTAATTACCGTCATATAGAAACTATACATGTTCTAACTAAAAAATGTTTGAATTTTTTGCAAATCAAAGTGTACGGGAAGCACTGCACGCCGATTCGCAACTCCCGCGACGACCTTGCTGTAACACTCTGCCACAGCTCCGTCATTTTGGTGATGAATTAATTAAAAAGAATTGTTTTGGATACTTAAATATACTATTAAAGCATACCTGAAGTTTGATAATTGTAGAATAATTATTTCTTAGCTAATGGGGCCATTCATAAAACACGTGACGCAGCGAGGGGGGGGGGGGTCAGGCAAATCGTCACACTTGTCACAGGGGGGTGAAAGGGGGGTCGAGCGAAAGTCACGAGACGCTATAAGCATATTAAATCTGGAAAAGGGTGATACTGAGACGCTGAAAATTTTCTGTACTGCCCACCCAAATTTCCGACTACGAGGAAGTCGCAACTTCTCTGATATCGATTGAGACTCACCTGAAACATCCTCGGGAACACATTGCATTCTAGGTGCATCGTGATAAAGGATTATCACATTATTTCTTATTAATGTACGCGGGGTCTTCCATTAAGGCCTTAGGCCACTCTAGAGGCCGAAAAAATAGGCTTTTTGGGGATTTTTTTTCAGAAAAACAACAAAATAAATCGAGATTACAAAAAAGGGTATTTATCATACATATCGGTGACTGTATACAATAATTTTTTTGAAGCGATTAATTTCAAAATGGCGGCTGTGCAGCGTTTATCTCGAAACTGCGTTTTTTAAGTTGGCCGGAAACATAACTCAGACAATTTTCAACCGATTCACTTGAAATGTTGAATATATCTTGAAAAATACATTGTTTATGGAAGTACGTAGGATTTTTTTTATATTGCATAATTCATTCGTTATTAAAAATTATCTGACGATTTTTGAGGCAAATTTTTGGAAAGTGTAAAATTCCGTCAGATAATTGTTAGTAACAAATGAACTATGCAATATAAAAAAATCCTACGTACTTCCATAAACAATGTATTTTTCAAGATATATTCAACATTTCAAGTGAATCGGTTGAAAATTGTCTGAGTTATGTTTCTGGCCAACTTAAAAAAATGCAGTTTTGAGATAAACGCTGCACAGCCGCTATTTTGAAATTAATCGCTTCAAAAAAATTATTGTATACAGTCACCGATATGTATGATAAACACCCTTTTTTGTGATCTCCATTTATTTTGTAGTTTTTCTGAAAAAGAATCCCCAAAAAGCCTATTTTTTCGGCCTCTAGAGTGGCCTAAGGCCTTAATGGAAGACCCCACGTATAAATTATACGTTTTTATATATTACATATATATTTACTTAAAGTAAACAATATAAATTGTTCGTTCTGAAATAGCTTATTAAAATGGTTTTAGTATTTTACTTGCTTCTTTTTGTTGAAAGAAAAACGAGAGCAGAAGGGGGGGGGGGGGGGGTCGGGCTCCATGTCACGTAATTTTCAGGAGTGGCGGGGGGGGGGGGCACCGTCACCCGTCACGAAACGTCACAGAGGGGGGGAGGGAGGTCGAATATTGATAAAATTTGCGTCACGTGTTTTATGAATGGCCCCTTAAGGGGTGAGATGCCGTCAGAGGCGTGAGCAAAAGAGCATTTGCAATAATTTTTTTACAGTAATTAAGTTTGTTTTACAAAAGTGGTTGCACAGGCTTTTTATGTTATATTTCAACTTGACTTGTACAAATTTTCAAAGAAAAATATTGATTATTTGTCAAAATATCGCCATCTTTGTCGGACCTCCTTCGGCATGTAGTGCTTTGCGGTGAACATCATATAATTTTACCGGATCATCTGAAATAAATTTAATAGAAAACAGAAAAAATCATTAGTTTAACAATAAATCTAGTCCTTAATCGAAGCTTTTTTTTTTTAATTAACAAAATGGCGGCTCCCGACAGATAACTTTTGATTTTCGACCAAAAAATCGCTCGTTTATTGTTTTAAAAAAATATAAATTTTCAACAAAAATGAAAATCCTTCGATTAAGGACGAGTTTTTAATGCTATCAATAAGCACACCAAATTTCATCAAAATCCATCGAGTGGTTTTTTAATTATAGTGGTCACCGACTTGAAAAACATAGTTTCGAGAAAAACGCGTTTAAAGTTTTTCGATGTGGATTATATGGACGGTATTATATGTTAGTAAAATATTGAGCTCGATGAATGAAGCTAAACTTTTTTAAATGTATTTGATCCGCTGAATCCGAATATCACATTTTTTCCCGAAAAGTCGAGCATCCAATTTTTTTATAGCCAATTGTTAAAACAATTTTTCAAAAAATTAAAGTTTTTCGGGATGAAGTATTATTTTTTAATATTTTGGGTAATTTAAAAACGAAAGTATTATTTATAAAATTTTGCTAAAGTTCATAGTTTTTGAGTAATAAATTTTTTATAATTTCTGCAAAGTTTTCCAATTTTCCAATTGATTTATGTATAGAAATACTAATTAAAAAAATACTTACGCGCAAGTATCGACCACTCCGTTCGACTGCCACGAATATACTGATGCCTAACCGAAAATTTTCAGTTTCGACTAAGATTATTTATAGAATATAATAGGGGAGGTCGAAACCGGTTGCTTGCAGCTGCCGTCTGCTACCTGCCATGGGGACCCGACGCCCCTTCACTAATTGCGGGATATCCCGGCAACTATCCATCGGATTGACTTGAAATTTCCAGGGAATATTTTCGAAACGTACTTCAAGAAAATGTTTCAATAAAAACGATTTTTTTTTTAATTCCGACTGCATCTCACCCCTTTAAAAAATCCCTCAACATTGCTTATTTCTTTCCTATCTAAGTGTATATCCCTGAATTACCGAACAACGTGTTTGCAGACTCACAGGGAGCAACCTTACGACATGATGGGCTACGGATTCGCGATACTGGCGACCTTCTTCACCGCCATGAACATCGTGGTGATGAGAAAATGTTCGGAAATTCATTTTTCCGTTCTCGTCTTCAACCTGTCGGTGTGGCTAATGGGCTCGTCGGTACTCTTCTTCTTCTTGGTGTCCGAGGCTCATCAGCAAATCGCGGTGTTTCCTCGCGACTGGGTGACCTGGGGACTGATAAGTCTCGTCGCGTTAACCGGACTCCTGGGTCAGGTACTCGTCGCGAATGCTCTGAAAATCGAGGGTGCCGGTAAAGTCTCGGTAACGCGCTCCCTCGACATAATTCTCGCTTACGTAATTCAAGTTTATTTCTTCGGTGAAGTGCCAACGGAAACGAGCATAGCCGGCGCCGTTTTGATTCTCGTGTCGGTCATGTGCATGGGATTCGAGCGGGAAATTTATGGCTTCTGCGACTTTATACCCTGAGCCCAAAAGCACGATAAAACTGCAATTGCACGACCGGGACCAGCTGCGCTTTTTGGTCTCGTGAAAAATAAACGAGAGCGATTAATCGCAAACGAATCGGGGGCCTTGTTGGTGTCCTCGAAGACGACGATGAAAAAGGACTTATGCTAATTCTTAAGAGGCAGCGACGGATGTTATTTCTAAGCGCGGCGAAATCGGTGCCACATGCCGAAGAACGTGTCATAAATTATACCTGCACCTGCTGTGTTATCCGGCCGAGATTAGCCTCGCTTCTCTCACGAGAAACATTACTTGAGGGGTCTTCTCACTTTGGACGCTACAAAAAGACAATTTTCGTGAAGTTTTTGATATATTTATATTATAGATATTGACATAAAAGTTGTTACGCTTAATAAATACACTTTCGAAATACGTTACAATTTTTTTTATGTGTTTGTGTAACCCAAACAAACTTTGAACGCGTTTTTCTCGAAACAACGATTTTCGAGGTTCGAAACTATTGAATCGATCCTTATGAAATTTCAACCACATATTCTTCACAACTATAGCTATGGCGCATATCAAGGATTTTTGATATTTACTATTTTTTTTGCCACAAACGGTGAAAAAACGTTTTTTTTCGAAAAATGTGCGCCATTTTGTTATTTTTGCATATATCAAAAATCGTATATGTGCTATAGCCATTAACATACTGAATCTAAAACCGTTTGATTTTTTTGTGGGGCGGGTTTGAAATTCCGAACTTTGAATGCTCCGACGGTTTAAAATTCGGAATTTCAATATTCCGAAATTCAAGATGGGGTCGGGTTGAAATTCCGAATTTTGCATGATCAGAACGTTCAACAGTACGAAAGAATACTAACCCGAAAGATCAAAAGTCTATGGAAGTTTTTAACGGGGTCGGCTAGTGTGAAGGCCGTTTTTAATGCTTTTTTGGGGATTTTTTTTTTGACGAACCATTAAAATAAAATAATTTATAAATTGTACGTCATTTTTATTAACATTTAAACAGACTTTGTGAATTTTTTGAAGTCGTTATATAGAATATAATCGGAGATACATCGCCCAACAGGAATACATATGTAAAAAGAGGTGCTCCACTGCTGCCATGATTCCGGCCGCTCTGCTTATCTAAAATTAAAAAAAAACCAAACGCAATTTTAATCGTGAGACTTAAGGCTCTACATGGAACTAAAATACACTTGGAATTCCAAAAATAATTTTTTTTTACCCTTTAGAAAAAAAATTCAATTTTTCGTTTTTTTTGGGGTCTATATAGCTGATAAAAAGAAAACTAACGAAGCAATCTTAATTATTTCAGTTCAACTTGTATATGTACTAAAGATGCTGTATAAATTTGAGCAGAATCAATTAAATAGTTCTTGAGATATCATGGCAGCAGTTTGAAAAAATCGTGTTTTGAGAAAAACGCGTTTGAAAGTTGTTGTATATAATTCATAATAAAAAAATGCAGTGGCGTAGCGCGGGGGGCAGAGGGGGCCATGGCCCCGGGCGGCAAAAATCCACGCTACGCCACTGAAAAAATGGACTCACTATCAATCTGCTATGCCTGGACCATAGAGTACACCTTCCTCTTCTTCAAAGAAGTCATGCAAGGCCGTTTTCTCTTCTTTTGATCTGACACACCAGACGACCCCCTTAAAGTTTCAAAATTTTCAATAATTTGACGAATTATTTAAAGAATTTTTTTTATTAAGAACAAACTCTGCGTTAATTTTGAAATTTGTCTAGATAGAGTTATACGTTCTATATCATTCGCAATCAACTGTGTAGATTTTCCTGGCATGATCCTGACATGGGGGCCGGGGTGAAATTCCGAACTTTGAATGCGCCGACGGTTTAAAATTCCCAATTTTAATGTTCCGAAATTGCAAGGTTCGTCAAGATCATGCCAGCCAAAGTCTACACAGTTGACTGTAAATTATGTAGAACGTATAACATTGTCTGGACAAATTTCAAAATTGACGTAAAATCACGTCTTAATAAAAAAAAATTCTTGAAATAATTCCTCGATTTATTGAAAATTTTGAAACTTTTAAAACTTCCATAGCCGAATTATTTTGACGGTTTTCAGATTTTCGGAGTTTTGGTCTTTCGTGTAAAATTCTTTCGGGGTTTTGATCTTTCGGGGTAGTATTCTTTCGGAGTTTTGAGCGTTCTGATCATTCAAAGTTCGGAATTTCAACCCGGCCCCGTTCAGATTTTCGGAGTTTTGGTCTTTCGGGTAAAATCCTTTCGGAGTTTTGATCTTTCGGGGTAGTATTCTTTCGGAGTTTTGAGCGTTCTGATCATTCACAGTTCGGAATTTAAACCCGGCCTCTTTTTTGTTTCGCATGATCCATCTCCGAGATTTCACCAACAGCGCAGACCTACCATTTTTATGACATTTTTTTAACTTCCATTTTCGTCTATAAATAGTGACTTAAATAAATATTTTTAAAAAAATGTATTTCGAAAGTGTATTTATTAAGTGTAACAACTTTTATATCAATATCTCTAATAAAAACCAAAAGAATCATGAAAATAGCCTTTTTTAGCGTCCAAAGCGAGAAGACCCCTTAAATGTCCGCCGTTGATTTTTTTGAAACTCATATGTGTGATGATGCATTGAAAACTATCGGACACGCATTGTTTTTCATAGGCGCAAAAACGGTTTTAAAGGGGAAAACTACCCCTCAAAGGAAGACGTTTCGAGGGGTGGTTTTGCAGTTCCAAAGACGAGCAGTCCAACGATCGGAATGAAACGAAAACAATTAAGGGACGACCCGCCATTCGTCAAGGGGTGGTTTCCTCCCTGAAAATGATTTTTTCACCGATAAAAAAAATACGTGTCTAATAGTTTTCAATTCTTCATCACATATATGAGTTTCAACAAAATCGAAGGCGGACACTTAGAGTTCCGATACCGTTCCTCTGCTACAAGAGTGGAGATGAAAATGCAATGAGTTTTCGGCAGGCTGCCAACTTCCAACGAATAAATTTGCATGTAAAAACAAATCATTATTAGGCAATATCCAACTAATAATATTGTTTAAAAAAATATTTCCAAGCCGGGAAATGATATAAATCGTTATCATTTTTGCGATTAAACATAAATATGTTTCAATTTTATTCGAGAAAAAATAAGATTTGGTAATAGTGACCGTTTCTGCCATTGGCTCGACTGACTATCGCTAAGCGTTGCCGGCTCCACGTTATTTACACGGTGAAAAATGTTCAACGTTCAAAAATTCATAAACAGTTTTTCCTTCGACAAAGTCGCGAAAACGTTAAAAATGTCGTAATACTATGTACGTTTCAAACATCGACTGATTTTGAAATACCCGCCAGTTAATACTTTACTGTGATTGGCACACTCGACAGAGCCAATTAACGCGGTGTTGCCACGTTTAACCTACAAGTTTCGCTAATGTCCGAAAACAAACCGTTCGAGCTCAAAATTCACATATTTTGTTCGAGCATTATTAATAAACGAAGTGAAGAAACCGCTCAACTGTTTGACGCGACATTTCGAACACTACACTGAAAAAAAAATTCGTTCATCCAACCAAAATTCAGTTGGTTTAACAAAATGTATCTTTAAACACGTTCAACTTGATTTTTGATTGGCATAACAAACGTTTTGTTAAGCTAACTGATAATTTTCGTGGTGTGAACTGTAGCTTATTTAGCATGTCTGAGCAACCGTTAAAACAACAAAATTTCGAGACAACAAAATGCATTTTGGACATTCAACAATTTCTTTTTCTCAGTGTATAATCACGATTTGCTCAGTTTTTCAATCAAATCGACGATTTAATTCAGCCCCTACAGCCCTATAACTATTTTTTACGAGGTGCTGTGTGGATGCTTTGAATCTTTATTGAATCTTTATCCATTGCACCATGTGGATGTGGTGCAAATGGATAAAGATTCAACATGAACATTAAAAATCTCCAAAACTATGTTGTGAAACGGATTAATTCGTTTGACACTTAATGCATCCTAAATAAATCTTTCGGTGATACAATATTTCAAACGTCTATGAGCATTTGGATGTCAGTCTCGAAACTCCTTAAGGTATTCCATTCACGAACCCGAATATTTAACAATTAACCAATTTTCGTCTATAATCAAGTAGAAATACATTCCAATATACTGGTAAAATTTCCACTCAAGTTATCAAACTTTTAAGGGGCCAGTCCGCTTTGAAGCCACGAAAAAAGGCTATTTTCGCGATTTTTTTGAGGATTTTATAAACTATATGAATATAAAAGTTGTTGGGCTTGATAAATAAAGTCTTCAGATACATTTTAAAAAATGTTTAATTTATTTTTATTCTTTTTTAAGTACAAAAACTATAGTTTAACGTAACGCCTCAAAAATAGGTGGGCTGGGTAGCTCCATCACAACTAGGCAACGGCTTGTCTGAAACAAAAAAATCAAAGTGCATTAGATTCAGTATGACACCAGCTACAACATGACCCTCGGATATGAAGTTTTATCAAAAAATAAAAAAATGACAAATGAAAAACGAAAAAAGTTTTTAAAAACGCGTTTTTTCGCAGTTTTTCGCAAAAAAAGAGTAAAAATCAAAATTTTAAAATTATCGAGGGTAATCTTGTTGCGAATCATGTTTACAATATGTGGTTCAAATTTCAAGAGAATCGGTTTATTAGTTTTGGAGATACGACGGAGCTAGATTTTGAAAACGTTGTTTCGAGAAAAACGCGTTTGAAGTTTATACTATGAAAAACTCTTACCTAAACTCAATCAGCAATTCCTGCACCGTACAAAATCCCTTCTGATTGCTCATCATCATCGATTTCTTCAAGTCTTACTTGCTTTCGATTTTTAGAAATTTTCAAAGTGGGCTGGCCCCTTAAAGAAAGATTCCGACTCTGAAAATTACATTTCTATTAAAGCACCACACTACGGTAAAAAAATGTTTGTAATTTTTTTTCTTTTCATTTTCTGGAAAGTACATTTGTTAAGAATGCTCTCACCAATTAAAAAAAAAATTGTAAAATTGGCGGAGATACAGCATTTTATGTGAAACCGTTCGAAGCGCACGACCGCGCCGAGCACCAGATGTGCAGCGTTGAACGCGTTTTTCTCGAAACCACGTTATTCAACCTGGTTGACAACATATTAAAAAAACTATTCATCCGACTTGCATGCGCCAAGTCTTGAACTGTTCGAAAATCCAGGATCTATGGCACCACGTAGGGATTTTTTTTTTATCAACGGCCCCATTCTATTTTTTTTATGGACGATGAAGATTTTCCATGAAAATCGGAAATAAAATTCGCTTGGTCCGCCATTTTTTTTTTAGATATCGAAATTCCCCTACGTGATGCTGTAAACCTATATGGGTAGTTTCTAAATATATTTTTATTTTATTTTTCAAATGAACTGTATGGCTCAATCGATGTCAACTGTCGAGCAGCAATTTCGTCGGAGTGTCCTCTTGGAAGCGTCGTACACTGCAAACTATACTTTAGATTCGAGTACAAAAATTTGTATACAGTCTTCTATATGTATATATTGACTATGAGTATTAATTTTAAAAAATTCCATTCCTCGTTTGCTTGAAAATAATTACGAAAAATACACTCTCGTACCGCGCACGAACCGTGGTGTGGTGCCTTAATACATTTCTATCGAATAATGTATACACTAAATATCTCTAGATGCCGGAAATAAAGTGCTCAGGCGTGTAAAAAATTTCAAAGATCGACAATGAAAACAGGGGTACAATGAAAACACCGAATGTTTAAAGAAAATATTAATAACAAAACTTCGAAGAATGTGACTAGCAGAAGAATTTTTATAGCCGCGACATTTCATAGAAAATCTAAAAATGTCTAAATCCACTAAATTCGCGCGAAATTTTTCATTCCAGTTTATCGTTGGGTATAATAGATTGTGACTTATTTTTACCAAGCGCCATTGTAACTTACCAATGATTCCCGAAGGGCCCTCCTTATGCCCCCACAAAACACGGCCCTTCGCGAAAGGAATACCTTTAGGGATGTTCCTTGTCAGTCCCACTAGGAAAAACGGGCGCGCGGAGTTTTAGATCAATGAAAATAAATAAACACTATATGTGCGTGCGAAAAAAAACGTAATTTTGAAGAACAGTCAGGTCCACCAAACGTGGACAGATCGAAGTTGCGGCCAATTTCGATTCGCTTATGGGGGGAAGTCCATTTAGAGGCCCGAAAATGAGTCATTTTTCATGAATTTTTTGAGAGGTGATAAATGAATCGTTTCATTTTTAAATGTTGGCATCATCTTATTACAACTTTTAACCCTTTGAAGCATACATTTTTCTTTACGTGCAATTGGCTTGAAATGTTGGACTCAGGGGTTTTCGGGGTCGCTGATTACGAATCTGCACTAAAAATTCGTGAATTCAAGATGGCGGACCATAAATGCAAAACGTAGTTGTATGATAGCGAAAGTTGGTACGCGGGGGTTCTCGCGGTCGCTGATTACAATTCTGCACAAAAAATTCAAGATGGCGGACCATAAACCAAAACGTTGTTTGATGATAGTGAAAGTTGGCAATCGGGGCTTTTCGGGTCGCCGATTACAAATCTCCACTCAAAATTCGAGAATTCAAGATGGCAGACCATAAATGCAAAACGTTTGATGGTAGCGAAAGTTGGTACTCGGGGGTTTTCGGGGTCGCTGTTACACGAAATAAGCTCCCAAAAAAAACAGATCATCAAATTTGGAAAAAATCCTATAGTTTTTAACATTCACAGCCGCCATATTAGATTCGCCATTTTCAATTTGACGGTTTAGACTTCGGGTTCGTATTCAGTGGATGAAAAACCAAGATTTTACCGATTTGTTGGTTATGGTTTACCTTCTAGATTAGTCGCAATCAGATTTATGACGTAAAAAGTTCGTTTTTTGCACTTTCGCTATTGATGACACCCGCTACGTGAAAAATAAAAATTCAATGGGTATGTTTTGGTAGTTATGGAAGTTCTAGGAACCGTGAAACACATTTACAACCGCCATGTTTAATTAAAAAAACACTTTTGAATCGTCAAAATCTTAATTGCATTAGGTGTAACATCAGTGTTACACTATGCCGCAAAGGGTTAGTGTTAACTTTGTTTTCTATTTTTTAAACAAACAAAATGGCGACGTTAAAAGGTATTCCTGTAGGCTACTTTTGAAAAACTGCTCATGTTATAGCTCCAAAAGTTATTGATCGATCTGGCTGAACTTTTGGGAGGTTTCGCACTATTACATTATTGGAAGGATATACCCATTAACATTCGAAAAAGCATACAATTAATCCGATCAGTTTATGGCTTTTTTCGACACCACTTAGGTTTATCGTGGGTCGCTGACGACCCAATGCATGTCAAAAAGTGTAATTTGTAATGAAAAAATTCCTCAACACTCTTGAATACTTCTACTTTAAGGGCACACCACGAAGATTGCAAAAAAATTTGATAAACATATTATTTTTTGTCGTAAACACACCCATCTCCCGAAAGTGCAGGCTTTCACTAAAAAATGCATAACTGTTGAACAAATTGAGATATTGGAAAAAACCAAATCGTATATTAAAGTTTAAGAATGATACTTTGACGAAAAAAATCATGAACTCGATAGGAATAAAAGAAATGATTAAGTTTGTCGTGCCAACTAGAGCATTTTCCCAAGGCGAAAATTTGTAGATTCAATAAATACTCCAATATATTTTTGAATATATTTATTGAAAAATCATCAAAATTATTTGATAAGTTGCAAGGACCGTTTTTGCCTTAAAATTTAAGGTTTTATTACCACAAACAATACTCGCAGCAAGAAAATCGATGTTCATCGCAAATTGGCGTTTTAAATTTGACGCTGTAGTCCGCTGATTCAGCCTCTTCGTGTACATAATCAATTTCTCCTTTCCTTTCTTCGTTCAAATAATTGAGATTTTCATTACGTGGACGAAGAACTCTAGTTAGTTGACGGGACTCGTGAGGAAACATGCTATAAAAGATGAAAAATCAATGAATGACTCTAAAAAATGCATAAACTTTCGGAAATGCTTATAAATTTTATTAAAAAAAAAAACAAAAAACTTACCTTGGCAGTTAAAATGGTTTCGTACAACGTTAGGGTTATCGTGGGTCGCTCACGACCCGGCACGCACTTTGTTTGCTCGCTCCGCAGTTCGAATCGACACTAAAGGTATCCGATTCAGCACGTAGGCTCCTAGTGTCCCAAAGTTTTTTTTAGGATGGGGATAGGTATTTCTTCCTCCAGCGACCCACGATAAACGAATCGGCTTAAAAATTAAGTAGGCTTTGCAATCAACTTTTCATATTTTTCACCATTTTCTCGACAATTTTAACCCCAAAAAAGTAATTTATTTACGCGATAACCTTAAAACTTTAGGTATGCCCTTTCAATAATGTTAAAGTGAGAAACCTCCCAAAATTCCCAGATCGATCAATAACTTATTGAGCTATAACACGAACAGTTTTTTCAAAAGACGCCTAAAGGAATATAACGCCGCCATATTGTTGTTAAAAAAAAATGTTAACACTTGAAAGTTGTAATAAGATGTCAAAAATTTAAAATAATGCGATTATTTTATCACCTTCAAAAAAATTCATGAAAACTGCCTCATTTTCAGCCGTTTAAAGGGAATTTCCCCCTTAACTCCCGTGCTCGAAATTCGTCCAGCAGTAAAACAGAATTGAAGCGGAAAAAAAGAATGTCTAAAACACGTCAAACGAACAAATTATTCGGGTCAGCCTGAATTTCGGAAGTCTCATACAAAATTTTATTCACATCTCAAAATTGAAATTCGAGACATATGGCTTCAAGAATTAATCACGATGATAATAACTCCTGTAATACATTGCTACAGAATAATCAACATCGTATCCGTAGCTTCGACATTTCCGAATTTCTTCCAATCGCCTCTCCTGAGGCTTCAAAAAAATCACTATTTTTCTTCATCCGGGAACTTTCTCCGTCAAACGACCAAATACTTTTAATTATCCTCCCTCGAATAGCTCGGAAACTTCGGCCACTTATCCATTAATGATTTATTCAAAGAAAAATACAACTACGATTAACAGTAAATTGCATCATCATACCATGTGTCTCGACAATATGTACAATTTACTACTACCTACGTTTCCATTATATAATTTTTTTTCCTTCGCTCTATCTACCTCACGGGTTACAAAGCCGTGTGTCGCGAGAGCCTTCCATATCACACCATTTTTTTTTTCGTTCTTTTTTCTTTTTCTTTAATAATAAACATAACCGTTGCCGGAACAAAATTTCTGGCTCTCCGTACTCGCTCCATCGATCGTTTTACATTGTGTTTGTGGGTGTTTTTTTTTCTTTGTCTGGGGGGGTGTAGACTACGTAGATCGTTACAGAACAGATTTTATAGTAATTTTGTTTTGTTTTTAACTAGTCATTTGACGTATGGGTTGTATATATATATATATATATGTCCATATATATATATATATCTGCCACTATATTTTAGTTTAGTTATGTATAATAGATCGTAAGATTTCATCTTGTTGTTGTTGTTTTTTTTTCAATTAAAATTTAATCATGCAACACGTTTTTTCCGTTATGTATATACATACAGTATATATATATATATATATATATATATATATTTAATTATATACTATACGTATGATGTAACGTAACTAATTAAATGTATATTAACTTACAGAGTTATTCAAAGATAAAGCACAGTTACTTACAAGATTCATGATTCCTCATGATCGCAAATAAATCTTTTTTCTTGTATGTTTTTATGTCTTACGAACGATCGTATTAAAAATTTGTCCTGTTAATTATCATTATTATTTACTGTCTCCTTCGTAATATTTTTAACACGAATCGTCTCTCGTTCTGTGTGATGATTTTTTGCGTCTTCACGCGTTTTTGCATCGCGTTAATTTTTCCCTTAAATTCATTTCTCGCACGCTTCGTAAAAATCGACGCGTTCCAAAGTTTCATCCTGAGGCTCGAAAATACGAATTGGAAACGCCGTTTTTTGATCATTCCGTGTACTTTTACGTAAATTTGTATCTACATACGTTTACGGTGGGGGGGAGGGGGGGGGAAGAAACTCGCGCGTTTCTCGCGTTGTTCGTTTGTCGATATAACGTTGGTTCTTTTTGTTTGTCTTTAGAAAGAGTCGTGTCCTCGTTTCATCTGTACACGTAAGGCAAATTCACTAAATTCATAGCAATCCGAGCTGTTTGATTTTGTACTAGGAATTTTTTGCTCTTTCCATCTCCATCCCACTCTGTCTATCAATCGTTTTTTTTTCCCGTCCGTTTGTCAACAGAGTTATCGAAGTATCCGCCATTTTTATTCGAACGAACGAACGAACAATGCTCGTACTCGAATTTTCACGTTACATATAAACAGTATAAAATAGCACAGCAAAACTAACGTCTTGGATATTAATTTTGCTTTAGTATTTAGGATCTCTTTCCCACTTTGTTTTTCTTCATTGTTCCTCGTCGTCTCCCACGAGAGGAATGTCCGAAAGGTATACTTAATTTTTTCATCTTTATCTTTGTCACAATCTGTGATATATTGTACTCTTTATCCTTGAATGTTCCTCCACTCGCCCTGACGAGATTCAGTTAATTTCGACACGGTCACGGCGACTCGAACGGAGCTCGCAAGGGTACGAGAAGAAAAACAATCGTCTTGGGGTTAATTTATTGAAGTGAAAAAAAAAACATTTTTTCTAACACATCAATGGCGTATATTTTTTTCTTCCGTGTTCCGGTTAGCCAAGCCACGTCTGACGATCAACCAGTTCGGAGCAAAAGTATTTTATACCCACAAAAAATGATATATCTGATGGAAGAAGGAATTGTGGAAAGCTGGCGATTGAAATTGGCTTTCCTTCCAAGTCCAACTCTCTTTATCCTCGTACGAGTATTTCAACAATCTTGATATGATTCCCATGACTGAATCGAGCCGCGAATTGTGCAAATCTGCGAAAGTAAATTCTATCGATCGCGCGTGGAACGTTATCCATTTTTACGAGCGAATCGATTGAGAACGATCGTCGAAATTAATTCTACAAACTGTGATGCCTCGGACGATTTCGCCCCGAACCGAAACAATAAATAATGGCATTTCATTGTGTAAGCGGAGATTAACTGAATCCGTCGAAACGAGCATCCCCGTGTATTGTACCCGCTTGTTCCGACGGGAGGAAGAAACTGTAATTTTCTACGTCTCGCGTGTTCTTCGACGCTTAAATCGAGATTTAACGATCGGCAGAGCCTCGATCCTCTGCCCTTACGAACGAATTTTACGTGTCCGCTGTGTTTTTCTCTCTTCTCTTTTGCGTCGTGGAATTATCAATTTCGCGTGACACGAGCGGAGAATTCGCAAAGTCTGTACATTTTACGAATCACATAGGTGCTTTGGTAAGGAAAAACGTAGTCCTTTTTGTTTTCCTCGAAAAAAAAACAACGAGGCGTGATGCGGGAGTGAATTGTCGAAGGATCTCGCGGCCAACTGATCTGCACCCAACGGGGGAGGTGAAAACAAACAAACAACGTCTAACGTTAAACCGCGCCGGAGAGACCATGGCAAAATGAACTTTAAATACGAACAACAAAAGACGACGAGAATTAATGAGAATTGCATCGAAAGAACCACGCAATTAATAGTCGCAATAATATTAATGAACATAATAATTACGATAAGAATTCAAAGAACCGGGACCAAAAAATAGCACGAGAATAGTTTCTTCGTAAAAAAAAAATTCGCCTCTGGTTTTTCATTCGACGAGCGTCGCGACGAAATTCTACCGTTAAACGCGTCGCGCGAATCGTTCAAACAAAAATAGAAAGAAAAAAAAAACAGTGTTCTCGCTAGTTAGATCCGATGTGTGTTTTTCGCAATTGTCATTCTTATCCCCGCTCGGCAACGGGCTGAAAAAAAAGTGACGTTTTTTTTCATCGAAAGCTTTCCGAGCATTGCCGAGTCGCTCGATCAAATTAAAAAATGAATCTAGCCCTCGAATAATACCGCAGGGGAATGAATTCCAGACATCGCACCTTTTGTTAAATTGGAATAAAACGCATTTTTTTTATACGTTGCACCATAATGCCTCGAGGTTTTGTTACTCGAGAAATCAATCTCACTTCGGGGGCAACCATGCTCGGGCGGAAATTCATCCGAAACTTTGAAATTGATTGGAAAAATATGAATAACCATCAGAGAAAGTTTAAAATTCATTATTTAAAACATACACAAAAAAGCGTCCAAATCTTTTGAGATTTTTTTCAATACAAAATGGGTGAAAGGCTAGCGAATCGTAATCTTTCACACTGAAGTACCGCGCGGTAGACTGTTTTCATTATTCAGAATTCAACGTCGAGCAAAATACCAAAACTTCCAAGCATTTTTGAAAAATTATTTACGCATCTCAAAAGTATGCGGCACTTCTTGAGTCGTTTTTAAAGAAGTGTCGCATCCATTTTTTTCCTTCGAAAAACAACTGTCTGTAAAAATGTCGAGCAGATTTTACAGTTTTTCGCCGAAATTTTGGGTATTTTCCTAGTGTTTTGTATCTAGATTGAGAAACGTTTTGGTATTTTGGCCCAGGTTGCTAAAAGTTGGAAAACTTCGACCGCGGCTTGAGACTGCCATCATGTACTGAAGAAATCTCAAAACTTGTCCTCTTTTGTATATATTTCCTATAATGGTAAATTTTCAATAAATGTCATCAACTCCAGTAATCTTTAAATTAATTTGGCGCATAAACGAGCGCGTTCTATTCCGAAGTAACGAGAGGCGCGCCGATTGCGATTGACTGGGTGTCAGTGTTGGTAAGGTTTTCATGACGGCGGGAAGCAAAGCCATTATCCTGCCTCGTGACAACGGAATCAAATGTGTATAGGTACGTGTATGAGTAATTCGGCGCGACTGCCGAAAACTGCGGCGCACATTTCGCACGTGTATTCGAGGGTATCGGGTATGATAGTCTCGGGTATATCCTCGGCGGGTGTTATCGTGACGCCGCGTGGTTCGATGATCATTCTCGGCGTGGCCGCTTCGACCTTGAGGCTGATCTTCATTTTGCCGGAATTGACGATCTCGCGACGTCGCTCGATCGCGTTGCGATGATCGTCGTCATCGTCGAGATCGGGCAATATCGATTCTTCTCGGGCGTTCAATATCCTCGGCTCGAAGTGCATACTACCGTCGTGAATTTGTGCGTTGCTGTAGCCACTCGAGCTCATTATATCACCGGAATTATTGTTGTCGCGTATCTCCATTTCGTCCGGTTGTTCGATCGGCTCTTGCTTGATGGTAACGTGTTTTTGTTGTTTCTTCGCTCTCTTCGCGGCCGTGACGCCCCGTTGTTTCTTCGCTGCGACGGAATTTTCCGTTTTGTTCTTGACAGCGTGAATATTGCCGTTGTTGTTGGTGCTCGCGTGATTGTTCGCGGCGGAGCGTTTGGTAGCTTGTGAACTTCTGGACGGGGCTGGCGTTGGTGGCGTGATCGCCGGGGGCAACGTCGTTTCCGTCGATGCATCGTTGTCCAAAGTATTCTCGGGAAGAAAAGCCGACTCGTCGTCCTCCTCCTTTTTATTCGGGAATGTTGCCGGTGTTATTTGTATCCTACCCTCGACGTGATAACTGACGTTTTTCGTCCTCGGACGATTTCTCTCGCCACCGGGAAACATTCCGCTCTTGTGCTCGTTCGGCATGACTTTGGGTGTTCGAGTGACCAGGGTTTTCGTTTTTTGGCCTTTTTTGACGCCGTCGGTGCCAACCTCGACGGGCACTCGGGTCTTTTGCGTGTGTATCATCTTCGGGCGTCCCGGTTGTCCGGACGTTTGCGTCTCGCTCTTCTTCTCCTCGCTCGCGCTCGACTTGTTCTTCGCGCTTTTCTTCGCGATCTTCGACTTTGAGGGCTTGAGCTTCGTATTGCTCACGATCGAGTTGATGTTTTGCAACGAGGACTCGAAGGACTTGAGCACGTTCTGATAACCGTCCTCGACACTCGAGCGCTGCTTGTTCTTTCGGCCGAGTTTCCGCTTCGTGTTGTCGTCCGAGTCCGAGGCCGCCTCGAGAACGTTGTAATTCTCGTTTATCGTCGCCCGCACCGGCAACGACAGTGTCGGCGGCTCGTGCTGCTTCAGCTTGCGTCTCCTCTTGTATTTTCGCGGTCCTACCTGCGGCTGACGACGCAACGCCGTATTGTCGTCGCAATGCTGCACTATGTGCGCCACTATCTCCTCCGAGGTCGAGTAAGAATCGCCGCATACTTTGCACAGATAGGGCGTCATGCTGCCGTGGCACTTTGGATCGGGCCCCGAATGGTGAGCTCTCACGTGCTCGCGGAGAACAACCTGTTGGTCAACGTAACGATTTATCAGAAGGGTTTCTTTTTTTCCGGTTTCCGCGACATTGGTCGCGAAACAAAGCTCGACTAGCTCTAGACACTTCCGCTGGGCAGACGGTTCAGCCTCTTACCGAGGAATGTGAAAGGATATTGGATTTTTTTCAACACTTTAGGCCACAGTAACGGGTATAAAATCTGTTAGAAAGCTGTTAGAAAATATATTAGGTGTACAACTTAGTCCGGTCCGTTTTCAAAAGATGGATCTAGGTGCTATAAATGGTTGACGGCAACAGCTGATTTTTGCTGTATCGTGAAGTATCAACATCTCTTGACCAAATATCGTTTACAGACCTTCGAGTTTTGCGCATCAAGTCTAATTTTTTACTGCGGTGAAAATGTCGAATTTCGTCCCAAATAAGCACCGTTTGCGGTAAGTGTTGATTTTCTGTTTCAATTGGAAGAAAAGTGCAGCTGAAACCCACCGAATGCTTGTGGGACCATCACGGGAGACTTCTACAGGCAACAATTGATCCGTTTAAAGCGAGCTATAGCCGAAAAACGTCCAGAATATGCGACCAGACACGAGTCCATAATCTTTCAACATGACAACGCTCGGCCTCACGTTGCTATTGTGGTTAAAAACTATTTGGAAAATAGCGGGTGGGAAATTCTGGCTCACCCGCCTTATAGCCCAGACCTTGCCCCTTCCGACTACCATTTGTTTCGATCGATGCAGAACGCTCTGACTGGAATACGCTTCACGTGACAACAGGGTATCAAAAATTGGCTCGATTCGTTCTTGGCTTGAAAAGATGAACGCCTCTTCCGTAACGGAATTCATAAATTACCAGAAAGATGGGGAAAAGTAGTCGCTAGCGATGGACAATATTTTGATTAATGTATTAATTCATTTTATCATTCAAATAAGTGCGTATTATAAGCAAAAAAACGGACCGAATTAAGTTGTACACCCAATATATATATTTTTTTTCGATGACACAATGGCCGACTACTCTAAAGTTCTCGAAACAGCTTCTTTCCAATTGGCGTGACAAATAACTTCAACAATTTTCACTCGATTTACTTTAAATTAAAAATTTATGTTCCTAATTGCATTTCGCAGAGGAGTACGTACGGAATTTCCGATTAATCGAAAACTTTTCATTTTATGAGCAGTTTATGAGCAGTTATAACGAAATTGTTCACCGAAAATTCATTTCTTAAGTTCAAATACCCACAACTTTTGAATAAAACAATATTTTTTAAATTCCGTACGTACTTCTCTAGGTATTCTAATGTAGATTGACGAGAATTTTTGTTTTTTGTTCTAGGTAAAAAATTGTGGATGCTAAATGTCACGCCGCGGAGCGCCTCAAAAAAGATAACAAAAGAAAATATTAGTAGTCGGCCATTTTGTACATCGAAAAAAAAAATTCTAACAGCTTGTTATTCATACTAAATAGACGTGTAATAAATTTGATGAGCAAATAACTTTTTCGTACGAAAAAAAAATGTTAAATTCGCACATGATTTTATACGCGTTACTGTGGCCTTAACGTCGATACGTTCAGAGAAAGTTCAAGACGGAAGTTTTTCATAAGCTAGAGTACATCGTTGTCGACAATAAAATACAGTCGAACTTCGATGTAACGAATGTCCAGGGAAGTTCGTTGTATCGAGTTTTCGTTAATTGAGGTTTCGTTATATCGAGATAATGTTCCTTGAAATGTTCTTTAAAAATATATATATTAGTACTAAAGGTGTAGGGATATTTTTTAAAGAAAGAAAGAATTAAATTAGAGCACTTTGTACAAGCAGTTAGCAATTAGAGCATAATGTATATTATTGTGTCGTAGCATCAATATTTCCGGTGTCTATCGGAAGGGAATGGACAAATCTTCGTTATATCGAGGTTCGACTGTAACAAAAATCTAAGCGGTTCAGTGAAGGATCTTAGGAAAAAAATCGCGGTTTTAGCCGCAGGTTGTATCTCTTGCTGCTGAATTTAGTGCACTCATTGACAATGTTCATTCTTCATAACAGTCTCATGAAATAACTGTGTTAAGGGATAACACCATTCTAGGATTTTGGAAAAATCGTTTTTTTTTTGCTTAAAAAATACTTTGGGGTCATAAAATCAATATGCAATTGGTCCTGTAGCGAAATTTTCCTTTGAAAAGGTTCAATTATCAATTTTGCCGCAGCGCCTCGGACTTCTTTCAGGCGCTGCGTACATCTTTAAACGCGTTTTTATCGAAACCACTTTTTTCAAACTGGAAAGATGGATTACTCGAACACTTTTGCATGGATCGATTTGAAATTTTGATAGTAGCTTCACAATTAGATTCTATATAGGAGTACGTACCCATTTTTTGATTAAACATAAACTTTTTTTCATAAACAATTTAATGCTTATTTTTTGGCCAAAAAATCGATTTATTTCTTTCAAAGTGCGCCATTTTTTTCAAAATTTGAGTAAAAAAAAGCCCTACGTAGACCCATAGCTGATAATATATAGATTAAAATTTTTTTTTGGTTTCCGTTCCAGGTCTTATACTTTAAGAGAAAACCATCCTCCCATGAAGCTGTTTGTAAAAAACACGTTTTCAAGATGGGCTCTGTCGCCACCATTTTGTATGAAAATTATAATGAAACTTTTTTTCAATACTTTAATATGTGTTAAATAAGCCCCCTCAAAAGAAATCCCATTGCTTTTTTTCATACTCCCAAAATAATATGTCAAAGTTAGGCCTTATTTCCTGCCGCTAGAGTGGTGTTATCCCTTAACGCGTTTTTCGTGAAACTATTTTTTTTCCAAAACGGTGTACACGATTTCTCGTCATCTAATGAACGGATTGAATTGACATTTGGTAAAGTTATTCAGTGTAATAGTAGTTTCGTCTTTACCGACGTTTTTTTCTTCATTAGTTATTAACAATAATATCATTTTTCCTCACAAAATCGAAAAATATCAAACATTTTTTTTAACGTGTAAAACACGATAGCAAAAAAAGCTCTATACTATAATGTACATCTAACTTATGCCTTCAAAATAATTTTTTTTTAAATAACTCATTTGCGAGTCGTCACAGTAGCCTAACCGCTTAAAAATTCGATAGCATGCAAGCTACACGATTGTAATATTGCATCGAAACTAAATTGCTTTCAAAAAGTTTGCCTATGCATCTGTCATTTATTAAACAACGGTACAAACACGAACTGTCGATGTTTATCATGTAAAACATTTTCAAACAAAAAATCGTTTCCCTCATTGCGTCCGAAACTATGTTGCAGTGCCACAATAATTCAACGTGAAACTGCTCACCAAATGTAACTCTCATAAATTATTTTAGATTCTCAAGTCAAAAAGTTTCAACAATAGGATACGAGGGCTACTTTGTTGTGACGGGATTGAAGTTTGCGTCGTTCGAATGCAACGAAAATGATTGTTTTTCAATTGCTCGTATTTCTTTCGGCGAATCTTGGTTAGGGTAAAGCTTCTATCATTTTTCAAGTGACTTATTCAGCAAATCGAGAATTTAAGGGGCTATACCAGTGTGGCACTTTCTGAAAATCGATTTTTTTTGTTGCCTTTTTCGACAGTTTATACGTTCAAGAATATCATCATCATTTATGTCATTTATATCAATGTCATTTCATCTTGAAAAAATCGATAGTTAAATCTTTAAACGCGTTTTTCTCGAAATGACATTTTTCAAATTTGCTGACATTGTAACTCAAAGAGCAATTATCCGATTGACTTGAAATTCGAACTGAGTACTCTTGAATATATTTACTCTACAATGACGTAGGATATTTTTGATTGGACGAAAATGGAAGATTTGGCATTGAAAAAAACGACCATTTTATAGGCAAGAAAACACACTTTTTTCATAACTACGCCATTTTTGTTAGATTTTGATATTCTTCGAAAATCCTACGTCATTGTACAGGAAATACCTTCCAGTTTAACGACATTTTTTCCTTTTTTGGTTTCAGCTACTCAATCGGCCGGAATCATGTCAGCTGTGGAGAAACTTTTTTTTGGCGCCTCCGAAGGCAGCGCATAAGTCGCTTGGATCTCAATATTTTTCTATGAAAAAATTATGTAATATAGGTCAAATATAGCCAAATATATTCTCAATTTTCCGAAACATTTTATTGAGTACTTTTATTCCAAAAAATTCCCGAAAATCACCCAAATTTGCAGCGTTCACACTGGTTAGCCCCTTGAATGTGCACGCAAACATCACGTAAAATCATAAAATAAAAAAGAGTTTTCGTTGCATTTCAAGGATGCAGACTAGATCGTTTGTTGTGACGATCAAACATGACAAAATCACAGGGTCCCCTATGGAATTCTATAAGAAGGATGAAGGACGGAAATTCTCACCCGCTGGTTGAAGGCTCGAGGGCATATCGCGCAACCGTACGGTTTTTCGCCGGTGTGAATGCGCTCGTGTTTCCTGAGCGTGCCACCATCGGCGAACGCCTTCCAACAGAATCTACACCCGTACGGTCGTTCCCCGGTGTGTATGCGTATGTGAATCTGCTGGGAGCTCCGACTGCCAAAGGTCTTGCCGCACTCGCGACAGGGAAACGATCGACCGCCGAGATCCTTGTTGTGCGAATGACGATGACTAACGAGAGCCCTACCGTCGGGAAATTCCTCGCCGCACTCGTCGCACGCTACCATTTTGTTGCGATGGGACACCATGTGTCTGCAAGCACACGAAGCAAATTTGAATTTACGAACGGCGTAGCGAAGTTGACGGAACGGGAGGTCGAAGAAAGATCGCTCGCTATTCTGAAGGAAAAAAGTCGATTTTTGAAAACTCATTTTCGTTCTGTGTCGAGAATGTTGCGTTCAAGATTTAAGCCGAAATTCCGGAAGTTAAAATTTAACAGGCAGGTAAGTGGAGTTTTTTTTTCCCAAAAAGGTCATTATGGACTCCGATTTTGGAAAGCCTTTTTTCAATTCTCTTTCTAATGTCAGTCGTTATCGCGTGTACTGCAATTGTCGATTTGCAGCCATCCGTTGATCTCTTTTTTAAACTGGACATTTTTTATGGCACTTTCAAAGTCGAGGGAAAATTCACAAAGCTCGTTTTTCGACTCGATTTTAGCGATAATCGTACTCATATATTTTGAGGGACCGTTCCAGGGTAAATTTTTATAAATAGTTTTTTTTTCATTATCTAAAAATATGGATTATCATAAACATCCTGTCAAATTTTTGTCACGAAATTCGAATTATTCCGGTCGCTACAGCCTTTCATAGAAAAAGAGATTCGACCAGCTGCGCGAGACCTGGCGGTGCGCTTCTTCTCGAAACGTCGTTTTTCAAAACGGTGGAAGATTTTAAGGTAGTCCTATCGCTTCACACTAGTCATACCACTCATCATACTTGTTTTTCAATTTATATTTTTAACATATGCAAAAAAAATATTTGTAATAACTTAATTTTCCTTGTGGAAACTGTTTAATGAATGTTCACATTTAATTAGAAAAATGAAAAAATAGTTATTCCAACGATTTGCGCAGTACTTCTAGGTTTGATGTTTAGCAATATTGGTTCTATCTCCGTCTCTTTTTACTCAACCAGGCGAGTTTAACCTCCATGCTTTTCAACGTCGATCTGTCAAAACAATGTCAGATGCGGGAAATATAAAGCATTCAATTCGGGCCACGACTGGTAAAAAGCGTGGAAAATTTGTGTCGGCAAAATATGTCGGTTAAAAATGAAATATTTGTGGAAATTCGAATGAGCGAGATGAGGTTAGGACTACAGTCAGCTGTTGCCTTGCTGTCACGTCGCTTTATCGTAGCAAGTGGTAGTAAATCCAATACCGGAAGTTCAAATTAAACTTGATATTACATAAAAATTAGGTCAATAAGCGTATTTTTTTCTGAAAGCACTGGATTACTACAAGTGTTCAGTATGTAAATCTGATTATTTTTAAGAATCTGACGGATTCCCACTATTATATACACTTTTGTAGCGACCGGAAATTGGGTTTTTGTATGTCGTCTCGGAATTCCTCCACAAAAATACACAATTTTAATATTTCTTTTCTCCGTAATTAGGCCGATAAACGACCCTAAAATTTTACAGAAACGATTATTAATATATTTAGTGAAGCTCAAAAAAGAATTATGAAAAACCTATGAATTGAATACTGGCGATAGGACTACCTTAAACGAAGAGTTGTCAAGCTATCCGTCACAAATTTTGCCACATTATTCTTCACGCTATTCCTCAAGAGGAGGGTAGGGGTTTGCACTTTTGAAAAATCGATTTTTTTGTCTTGCCTTATAGTTAAACACTTCAAGAATATAATCCCAAAATTTCAAGTCAAGCAGAGCAAAACTCTCGAAGTTATTGACGATTTAGTCCCACTTCTCTAACACTGTAGCTCCGACTTCTCTAAACTTCAAACGCGTTTTTCTCGAAACCACTTTTTCAAAGTCCGTGTTCACTGCCTTTTGAAAACTACATGACCGATTTATTTCAAACTTGGTATACACTTTCTACATATAAAATACCTCCCCCCAACGGTTAGTTTGAGTTTTTTTTACATTGAGGGGGTTTTCCACCCCCAAAATGGCGGAATTTTTCGTGAAAAATAGCACTTTTCACTTTACAAGACCAAAAAAAATTTAACAATGAAAGAAAATTATCAAAGACCGTTGGGGGGAGGAATTGATGATACTTTGACTAAATTTTAATGGTACTTGATTTCAGATAATTTCTAGCTGAGATACAGCGAACACCGCAAATCGTGTTTTTCCAAAGGCGTTCTTGGAAAAGCTTTGTCACCGGCTTGTTTGTGGATATTTTCGCGTACAAATTTCACGGAATGTTCTTGAAATGACACTTAACAATGTACAATAGGTTTCAATAAATTTACTCTATCAATATAGATGAAAAAAATTCACAAAAAAGTGTTTTTTTTTCACGCTGAAACCCCTACTTTCCCCTAAATGTCGTACGGACACGTTTTTTCATTATTTGGAAACTTCACATTTGTTTAAACGAAAAACTGTCGAAAAGAGCCCAATTTGACACTTAATTTCGAAATGGCCACCATTTTGTTAAATTTACGTACGCCTTCAGAGTTTTTCATACCGATTAACAATCTTTTTGGTTTTTTTTCTTTTAGGCAATTTTTGGAGTTGGACTTTCTACCGTCCGGCGCTATATTTGCAGTCATGTTGCAGTGGCCAAAAAAAATTATATAAAAAATAAAACTAAAACATTGAAATTATTTTTATGTCCAACTTAAGTCATTTGAATAAACGAAAAAAAAAAATTGACTGATTATCGAATTTTATATTTAAACAAAAAATCATGAAAGTCAGTAATTCTCAAGCCAGTCACACTGGAATGGTCCCTTAATAATTTTCTTGGAATTTCGAGATCGGAAAACTTTACGGGGAATCACGATGTCACCATTTGCATGCATTGGTGCATTTCGCGCGGCGTTAAACGCCAATTTCTTACGATAAAGACTCGATTAAAAAAAACCCCATTTTACGTGAAAAATGTGTAGAAATTTGGAAAAAAAACATGTATTTTTCAGCCGTTTTGATGGGCGGGTACCCTCGAAGGGATCCACCTTAAAGGGATCGAGAGCTCTTTGGGAGACCGGTCGCGGAAGACGACTTTCGTTCGGCTTTTTGTTTGTACCTGCGTAGTCTAGCTTTGCTATGAAAACGCTTGCCGCACTTGGTACAACCGAAAGTCTTGTCGGCGTTGTGCACCCACGAGTGTTTCAAAAGACTTCGCTTGTCCTTGCACGTTTTGCCGCACATAGTGCAAGTATTTGGTGGTGCGTCCTCGGCGTGATTCTGCCTGACGTGCTCGGCGACCTCGGCGTCGTCGCGACATTGCTCGCCGCACAATAAACACCGGCGGGTTGGTGACCTGAGGATCAAAACGTCATTCGCTCGAACGTGCTCGTGAATTCTCGAGGTCTCGTTGCTGAACTCGAGAGGAACAACGAGTCTCTCCTCATTGTTCGACGTTCAGTATCGACAGCAATGAGCAATTATTCTTCCTCCTGGAGGAAATAGTCCGTACGGGGCGAGGCAACAACTATTAGCGGTAGAAATATTTTACAACCTGTCAGACTTGGGAGAAAACTTTTCCTACGATGGTTGCATATTTCGAAGGGGGTCATCGAGGGGTGATTCGGATATTTCAAGCACACCTCCATTTTTTTTCAGAATTTTCTCAAGGAAGTAAAAATAAGTTCACACACCAAATTTTAAGATGATCGATCAAGATTCAGTATAAAAAGTCGATTAAGGGGGTCGTCTAGTGTGTCAGATCAAAGTAAGAGAAAAGGGCCTTGCATGACTTCTTTGAAGAAGAGGAAGGTGTACTCTATGGGCATAGCAGATTGATGGTGAGACCATTTTTTATTATTAATTATATACAACAACTTTCCAACGCGTTTTTCTCAAAACACGATTTTTTCAAACTGCTGGCATGATATCTCAAAAACTATTTGATTGATTTTCCTCAAATTTATACAGCATCTTTGGTACATATATAACTACGAGTTGAACTAAAATAAGTAAGATTGCTTCGTTAGTTTTCTTTTTATCAGCTATATAGACAAAAAAAAAACGAAAAATTGAATTTTTTTTCTAAAGCGTAAAAAAAATTCATTTTGAAATTCTAACTTCATTTCAGTTCCATGTAGAGCCTCAAGTCTCACGATTAAAATTGCGTTTGGTTTTTTGATTTCAGATAAGCAGAACGGCCGGAATCATGGCAGCAGTGGAGTACCTCTTTTTATATATGAGTTCCTGTTGGGCGGTGTATCTCCGACTATATTCTATATAATGACTTCAAAAAATTCACAAACTTTGTTTAAATGTTAATAAAAATGATATACAATTTATAAATTGTTTTATTTTAATGGTTTGTCGAAAAAAATCCCCCAAAAAGCATTAAAAAAACGGCCTTCACACTAGACGACCCCGTTAAAAAAAATGTCAATGTTTTTAGCCTAGAATCGATGAGAAAAACAGTGCAAACTCTCACTCCGATACAAGGTGCTCAAAGCGGTGGCCTCTCAATGCACGCTTGCAATCCGATTTGCCTTAGTTGTATTGTCTCATTAAGGAGGTTGGAGCGTTGGCCACAGTCCAAGATTGAATCGGAAAAAAATATATGTTACTCTTTAGACTATACTGAGTCTTTACGATTTTTTGGAACTTTTTTCACCACAAATGCAATTTTAGTTTGGCCATTTAGCGCCAATATGAACCATCTATAACAACGGATTAACGCAAACTAAACCTTTGTAAACATTTAGAAGAAAAAAAACCCATCTTGCCCATCGTAAACCATATATATTGAACATTGAACCATCAAGGTATGATGCAAAATTACCAATCTTGGCTGGCGAATGAAGAAGATTGCTGCCAACCTCAATATCCGCGAAGTTACCGTATTTCGGCAACACTTGGTATTAAGGGGTCTTCGCACTTTAGACTCTAAAAAAGGCTATTTTCATGATTTTTTTATAGGTTTATATTATAGATATTGATATAAAAGTTGTTAGGCTTAATGAATACACTTTCGAAATACATTTTAAAAAAATGATTTATTTATGTCATTATTTATAGACGAAAATGGTAGTTAAAAAAATGTCCTAAAAAATTGTAGGTCTGCACTGTTGATGAAATCTCGGAGATGGATCATCCGAAACAAAAAAAAACAAACGGCTTTAGATTCCGTATGTTAACGGCTATCGCGCATATCATACGATTTTTTATATATACAAAAATAACAAAATGGCGGACATTTTTCGAAAAAAGAAAAAGTAAACATCAAAATTCAAAAAAATCTTTGATATGCGCTATAGCTAGAGTTGTAAAGAATATGTGGTTAAAATTTCATAAGGATCGGTTCAGTAGTTTCGAAGATTTTATCAACAAGCCGTCGAAAAACGTTGTTTCGAGAAAAACGCGTTTAACATTTGTTTGGGTTACATAAATATATAACATTTTTATTTTTATGTATTTCGAAAGTGTATTTATTAAGGGGCCAGTCTACTGTGAAAATTTAAAAAAATCGAAAGCAAGCGAGGCTTGAAGAAATCGACGATGATGGGCAATCAGAAGGGATTTTGTACGGTGCAGGAATTGCCGATTGAGTTTAGGTAAGAGTTTTTCATAGTATAAACTTCAAACGCGTTTTTCTCGAAACAACGTTTTTAAAATCTAGCTCCATCGTATCTCTAAAACTAATAAACCGATTCTCTTGAAATTTGAACCACATATTGTAAACATAATTCGCAACAAGATGACCCGCGATGGTTTAAACATTTTGATTTCTACTCTTTTTTTTGCGAAAAACTGCAAAAAAACGCGTTTAAAAAAAAATGTTCGTCTTTCATCTGCCATTTTTTCATTTTTTGATAAAACTTTGTATCCGAGGGTCATTTTGTAGCCGGTGTCATAGTGAATGTAATGGACTTTGATTTTTTTGTTTCAGACAAACCGTTGCCGAGTTGTGATCGAGATACCTAGCTCACCTATTTTTGAGGTGTTACGTTAAACTATAGTTTTTGTACTTAAAAATGAACAAAAATGAATCAAAATGTTTTTTTGTATGCATTTCAAGACTTTATTTATCAAGCCCAACAACTTCTATATTCATATCTTTTATAAAATCCTCAAAAAAAAAATCGCGAAAATAGCCTTTTTTTCTTGGCTCCAAAGTGGACTGACCCCTTAAGTGTATCAACTTTTATATCAATATCTATAATATAAACCTTTCAAAAAAATTCATGAAAATAGCCTTTTTTTGTTAGCGTCTAAAGTGACAAGACCCCTTAATTAATGGTAATAATAAATAATCTCGCGACATAATTATAAATTACTGAAAATTTCATTGTGAGTTGTATAAAAGATTCGCTGACGCAGTTTTTTCATAATAATTACCGATAATGTTATACTTTTTCAAATTGGTAGTAGCACAAAAGTTTTCCTTATTTACGCAATAAAAATATTAAAAGAGCATAATCTTGCCCTTTCATTATATATTTTATGAAAAATTAGCATCTACAGAATAAATCTATACCTCGTAGGGAATTTTTACAGGTTCATTGAAAAAAAAAATTCATAAACCGTCATTTAACTCAAATGGACCGCTCCAACCGCCTTAATTACGTCAGTCTGTACTAAAAAACAGGCTCTAGTTGAGGCTTCAGTAGTTCAATACTAACAAGGAGCATCAGTTGAGTATCCGCCTTCGATTTTGTTGAAAATTATATATGTCATAAAGCATTGAAAAATATTAGACACGTATTTATTTCATCGGTGGAAAACGGTTTTAAGGGGGAAAACCACCCCTCGAAGACAGGCGTGTCACCTCGCAATTTAATTTATTTTTGAATACTTCTATAGTGGATTATTTATCGCTTCACATTAGTAGAATTTTGGTTTTTGTTCATTCGGATCGGTGGACTGCTAAATCTCAATACTTTATCGCATATATGAATTTCAACAAAATCGAAGGCGGACACTTAAGGCGGGATATACATTTACAACGATAAAAAAATCGATTTAATTCTTTTTTCTTTAAACGATAGAACTATATATGTGGAATATTTTCCTAAAGTTTCAAAGCGAAATTCGAAAAACTGCATTATCGAAATTGGCGTGCAGGAGTACTCAAAAACTGTTAAGCCGATTGAGTTGAAACTTTGTAGAAATATCAATAATATTGGTATCTTCTACTTGACGAGAGTTGTTTTTGAAAAATTGGAAAAAAAAACTTTTTTAATCCACATTTTACAGAAATGGTGAGTGAAATGTTGATTTTTTTTGTAAATGCGTGCCATTTTCTGAAATTTGCATTTTCTTCATTTTAATTACCGTCACATAGAAACTATACATGTTCTGACTGAAAAAATGTTTGAACTTTTTTGCAAATCAAAGTCTACAGGAAGTTAGACTACACGCCGATTCGTAACTCCCGCGGCGACCTTGCTGTAACACCCTGCCACAGCTCCGTCATTTTGATGATGAATTAATTAAAAAAATTGTTTTGTATACTTAAATATACTATTAAAGTATACCTAAAGTTTGATCATTGTAGAATAATTATTTCCTAGTTTAAAAAATCCCTCAATATGGATAATTTTTTTCCTGTCTAAATGTATATCCCTTAAGTGAATTTCCTTGTAAGCAAAATCCAAAAATTGGAAAATTTTGAGCAAAATTTGCTCAGTTATTCGCAACTAAGAGTCTTATTAACTTGTTTCGGAAAGCAGTGAGAAGTTCGTGATTTCCATAACAATGTGTGGTCTCTTCAGTGACAAATATTACGGGAGAATTTCTCTCCGTAAATTAAGATCGTATCAACTTGCTCTTGGTAAGGAAACATCGTGCGGACAATTTAATTCTGCACAGACAGAAGTTCCTTCTGTCGGAGTACTTTGAAGAGAACGCACATTATTATGGAAATCACAAACTTCTCACTGCTTTCCAAAACAAGTTGATGAGATTCCTACTTGCGAACAATGTAAACAAAGCCACACGACTTACCTGAATTTTGCTTAGTATTAAACTTTCAAACCTCAAGTAGAGCCGGTTCGTTAATACAGACCGACTCGATCAATAAGACGATACAAGCAATGCTAAACAGTTTGCAAGCGTGCATTGAAATTGGTGGCCATCACTTTGAGCACTTTTTACAGGAGTAAGTGTTTTCACCGCTTTTTCAATCGATTCTAGGCTTACAAACATAAGACCAGGCAATTAAATTGATTCATAAAATCTGTATTCATAAAACATAAGAGCCGGCAACTATCTTGATTCATCAGCAAGAAAAAAGTAATGTTTATCAAACATTATTGACAAAAAGTCAATGTTTTGAATTATTATCAAAATAATTCGAAACATTGAAATTTCTTTTTCTATCGATTTTTCGTACTAAACCTCGATCGATCATCTTGGAATGTGGTGTGTGAACTTATTTTTAGTTCCTTGACAAAATTCTAACAAAAATAATGGTCACATTTAAAAAAATGGAGGCGACCTTGACACCTCGGAAGCGCCCCCCCCCCTGGATGAACATCGCGGCCAACACTCGATGACCTCCTTCGAACTATGCAACTTTCTTAGGAATTTTTTTTCTCCTAAGTCTGATAGGTCAGAATATATTTCTTCTGCTAATAGTTGCTGTCTCACCCGGTATATTTAATAACGACATGGTTGTTACGCATTATTGACTCGGAAATTCCCTGACTTTTCCAGGTTTTCCACACAGGTTTTGCAAATATTCCAAGGAGATTGGAGTCAAATAAAGAACACAATTTTGTAAAGATAAAATATATGAAGAGTTAAATATTAAAATAAAATTAGGAAAACTGAATTTCGACGAATAATTTAAACACTGTTAAGTAAAAAAAAGTACATTGAAAGCAAATACAGAATCTCTTCTTTATTATAAACGGAAACTTTGAAAAATAAAAGCCAATGAATAAAAAATAAATATTAACACCTATCTACAATGATAATAGTGTGTTTGGGTATCGGTAAATCGAATGCAAACGTATAGAGCTTTAAGGGGCCATACCAGTGCGATACTTTCAAAAAATCGATTTTTTTTTGCCTTTTTCGACAGTTTATACTTTCAAGAATATCATTATCATTTATATAATTTATATCAAAACCATTTTATCTTGCAAAAATCGATAGTTAAATCTTTAAACGCGTTTTTTTTCGAAATGAGATTTTTCAAATTTGTTGACATTGTAACTCAAAGAGCTATTATCCGATTGACTTGAAATTTGAACTGAGTACTCTTGAATATATTTACTCTACAATGACGTATGATATTTTTGATTGGATGAAAATTGACGATTTGGCATTGGAAAAAACGACCATTTTATAGGCAAGAAAACAGACTTTTTTTTTATAACGACGCCATTTTGTTAGATTTTGATATTTTTCGAAAATCCTACGTCATTGTACAGGAAATACCTTCCAGTTTAACGACATTTTTTCCTTTTTTCGGTTTCAGCTACTCAATCGGCCGGAATGATGTCAGCAGTGGAGGAACTTTTTTTTTGGCGCCTCCAAAGGCAGCGCATAAGTCGCTTGAATCTCAATATTTTTCCATGAAAAAATTATGTAATATAAGTCAAATATAGCCAAATATATTCTTAATTTTCCGAAACATTTTTTTGAGTACTTTTATTCCAAAAAATTCCCGAAAATCACCCAAATTTTCAGCGTTCACACTGTTATAGCCCCTTAAGGTAACTTAGTTTTTTTAATTTTCAATGATCAGCACTAACATAACTTTTTTTCGTATACAATGAACAATAATATAACCATTCAAAATCTACAAAAATATGAATTTCCATACCTTTCGGTTTTTATTTCTCAAGCCGATTTCATTTTTCGTAATTCTTGCAAAAAGTAAATGGATAAATACCATAGAATTTTCAAAATTCCCAGACTTTTCCCCGATTATTCCAGGCGGAAAGGATTTCCCTGTTTGTCCATATGCGTAACAGCCATGAGCAGGCTGTCGACGCGTGTATTTGGCTTACGTACCTCGCGTGCAATTCCGCGTGTGCCAACAGAGCGAGAGCTTCCTCGAACCATTCGCCGCAAACGTTGCAAACGTGATGCTGACTCGGCCCGTCCATGACTTCGTTAACCTCTTGTTTAACGTGTATTCTGTTCGTGATCGCGAGAGTGTAAAATGCATTAGTAGTATACGAAAAGTAATTGCTTCGATCGATGAAATGTGTGTATTTGCATGGTGTTGAATTTTGCATCGTTGGAAGGCAACGAAAATTCATCTTTACTTTTCATTTCTCCATTTTATCACTATCTGAACCCTTTTTTTTCGAAGTTTGGGTAAAGGAACCCGAATGAAGATCGTAAAAATGATTTCATGATTTTTGTAGCTTAAGGAGAGATATACACCTAGATGGTCGAGGTCGAGGATTTACAAGCTATGACCATTCCGTCGACCGTACAAGACCTACACTATGGGCCTGGTATCGATGATTCCATGTAAGTTGACAAATTTCATGATTTATTCATTCCCAAATTTTCAAACGCGTTTTTCTCAAAACCACGTTTTTCAAATCGGTACCCAATATTTCTCGAAAACCAATGAACCGATTGCCTTGAGGTTTTTTGTGGTTATTCTATACACCATTATCTAGTACTTGTCATAGGATTTTTTATTTCCGTTACTTAGTTTTTGTTTTATAGGCAAAATAATAACTAATTTTCGGCCCAAAAATCACTATTTATGTTCAAACGTCCGCCATTTTGTCATAAATCGATATTTTCAAAATCGGCTATGACAAGTACTAGATTATAGTATCTAATTTAATAATCTTTTTGGTTTTTTTTCAGATGATTTTTGAAGAAACGCCAGTGGGTACCGTATACGCAGATTTTTTTACGACGCTCCAAGGATTATACAATATCCTTGTATATTTTTAAATAAAGAAAATTAAACATATTTTTGGATGTATATACTTTTAGATAATTAAAACCCCAACCCGGAATTTCAAATAGTTTTCCTTGAAAAAATTCACAAAAATGACCTTTTTTCCGGCTCCTAGGTGTATATCTCCCCTTAAATGTACCAGCGAAACAATTGGGCAAGACGAAAAAACAATATTTTCGTTCCATTCCAACGATGCAAACTTCAATACGATTGTATTTTCCGAGTAGAGCTTACTTCCGGTGACGTTTAAGGAGATCCAAACGATGAAAAGGTACGCCGCATGTATCACAGTAAAACTCGCCGAATCTCTCGTCACCTGTGTACGTCGTATTGTCATTGGGATCGAATTCATCGGCGGGTGTGGGCACAGCGACCGGGCCGCCGTGTTTCGTTCGCACGTGTTCCCGGAGAGCGTTAACGTCCCAGAACATGTCGCCGCAATTCGTGCACTCGAAGGGGCTATCGCCGCCGTGTATGCGCGAGTGCGAGGCAAGGGCTTTTTCGCGTGCAAAACCAACACCGCAGTACTGACACACGTAGGGTTTGGTGGGATCGGTGATGGGCCAGCGAGGCGGTTCAGGCTCGGTATCGACGTTGGACATGTGCTCGGTCCATCGTGAGGAGCTCGACGCGTAATTGCCGGCTCTCGCGTTCGCGCTTCTACTCGTCATCTCTTCCAATAACCTCATATCCTCGTCCACGTAGTCGTACGATTTGTTCGTGTAACTTTTGCTCGGACTCGTGTCGATTATTTTGTTGGTCGTTTCCTCGACGCTCACCTGATTGTTACGTTTGGCCGAGGCAGCGTTGTTCTTTCGTTTCCGGGGTGCGCTCGACTGTACCTTTTTGCGTCGGCCCTTCGCCGTAGCTGTCGTCGTCGAGGATTCGTCCTCGTCCTGGGCGAACGCGTCCTCGTCGTTCATTTCGTCCTCGAGGCCGTCTCGCGAGGGGGCGTACGCGTGGATCTTCAGGTGATTCATCAGATCGCACTTTCGTACGTAACGCGCACCGCACAGGTTACAACCGTGCGGACGATCCGTCTGGTGGGCCACCATGTGATTCATCAGATTGGCCTTTTTGCGAAACCTACGGCTGCAAAAGTCGCACGGATAGGGCCTCGTGTTCGTATAAGAGTCCTGATCTATCGGCAACGGTATCTCCATGTCGTCGTACTCGAGCAAGTTGTCGTGCGATACCTTCGTCTCCGGTATCTCCACCCTGCAAAGAAATTACGCGGAGATCTTTCAAGTCGGAACGCAAGGAAAAGAATTGATTTATCATTGCACGTTTTTTCCCGATAGATAAAAAGGCACGGCAAACGTTTTTTTCGACATCGTCATTGAAGAAATGCAACCTATATCTATCAACAACAAAAAATCGGTAGCAGGGAAAGTTAAGGAGGGTAGGGGTTTCAGCGTGAAAAAAAAACACTTTTTTGCAATTTTTTTTCATCTATATGGATAGAGTAAATTTATTGAAACCTTTTGTACATTGTTAAGTGTCATTTCAAGAACATTCCGTGAAATTTGTACGCGAAAATATCCACAAACAAGGCGGTGCCGCGTTTTTCTAGAAACCACTTTTTCAAAGTCCGTGTTCACTGGCATTTGAAAACTACATGACCGATTTATTTCAAACTTGGTACACACTTTCTACACATAAAATACCTCCGCCCAACGGTTAGTTTGAGATTTTTCTTACATTGAGGGGGTTTTCCACCCCCAAAATGGCGGAATTTTTAGTGAAAAATAGCACTTTTCGCTTTACATGACCACCAAAAATTTAGAAATGAAAAACAAAATTATCAAAGACCGTTGGGGGGAGGATTTGATGATACTATGACTAAATGTTAATGGTACTTGATTTCAGATAATTTCTAGCTGAGATACAGTGAACACCGCAAATCGTGTTTTTCCAAAGGCGTTCTTGGAAAAGCTTTGTCACCGGCTTGTTTGTGGATATTATCGCGTACAAATTTCACGGAATGTTCTTGAAATGACACTTAACAATGTACAAAAGGTTTCAATCAATTTACTTTATCCATATAGATGAAAAAAATTCGCAAAAAAGTTTTTTTTTTTCACGCTGAAACCCCTACCATCCCCTTAAGAAAAAAAGTATTTCCGTTGCATTGCAGCGATGCAAACGGTCAATCTCGACACTTCATATTCTCTTCGACTGTCAAATCGATCGGGAGATATCCCCAGGCTAAATCAGCCGGAATTTGGCATTCTCGAGTGTCTTCGATGTAAGCGAAGATCAGTAAGCGGCTTACGGAGTCTAAGCCTTGAATTTCCAGTTGATAGCATCGTTTTTAGTACCGTTTTACCTTTCTTTGTTAACGATTAAGTTTTAATTGTCGAAAGAGAGCATTGCAGTATGCTGAGAATATATGAGAGGGCTGAATGGGAAAATAAGCAAAAGTTGTGATGTTGAAGTTTCGTTGGAATGCAACGAAAATGATTTTTTTGTAATTATCGATTTTTTTACTGTGAAAATCACTCAAACGTTTTTACGTATTCTTATAAGAGCGTTACGACCTCAATTGGCGAAAAAAAAAAGATTTCGTTTTATGAATCGAGAATTAGACGAAAACATAGTTGCGTTCAAACGATGCAGACTTTAACGTCGTTAAAAGTTCAGTACTTTACAATCCCATGACGTTGAGGTTCGCAACGTTGGAACGCAACGATTTTTTGTTATTCTATCATTTTTACTGTTATTCGAAACTTTTTCTTCCCAACTTGAGGTCATAAATCTGCAATAAAAATATAGAAGAACGTTCGAATGATTTTCATAGCCTAAATCGGCCGAAAATAAATGTTATCAATGAAAACGAATTAATTTTCGTTGCGTTCCAACGATGCAAACTTCAACATCGTACAATTACGCTACAATTATGCAGTGGACTGTTAAAATTGCCAAGAAGTTTCTTCCATACGAAAGTTACTTTTTTCCATCTCATTATATCCAAAATTTAACGCCCTGTAAAAACACGAACGCATATCAAAGTGCTATTATTCTCCAGCTTAGCGAAACGATCCCA
Source organism: Ophion ellenae (assembly GCA_963210295.1). Taxonomy (NCBI): domain Eukaryota; kingdom Metazoa; phylum Arthropoda; class Insecta; order Hymenoptera; family Ichneumonidae; genus Ophion; species Ophion ellenae. Next base: position 42,916,203 of record OY723386.1, on the reverse strand, counting down.
AATTTTTTACACAAGCTCTGAACGAATAGGTGTCTCTTTTTATCGTCAATGTAGCATTTCCCGTCCTGAGCATCCGTAATTGAACACGAAATGTGGAAAATCAAAGGATTACCCATCGTCGGGACCGGATCTGTCCCAATTATCCGTGATAACTTCCTCGGTGACCTGGATATTGAGATAATCGTGACCCTGATCCTGCGGTACTATGTAGATCGACTCCATGTCGCTGGGCTGCGGTACCATGAGAGGTTCGGAATCGCCGCTGGGCGTTTGGTCCGGCGCCGATTGAACGGTCTCCTCCATCGACACCTCCTCGCAAGCTCCTATCACCTCTTCCTCCGCGGCCGGAATTTCCGCCTCCAAGTCGCATATCACTTCCTCGTGCATGACGTTCCCCACCTCCTCCACCCATTGTAACGTCAAATCCCCCGAGACATCCATGGCGCCGTGCCGCACGATTATTCCGTCGCTGCAATCACTTCAAAAACGACTCGCGTTACGATCCTCGGCCTTGGCTTCGTTTTCGCAATCATGACCAAACGGGGACTTCAACGAGTCGGTCATGATCCCGCCGCAAGACGAGACACAAATTGGCGCAGCGAGTAGGAAAAAATGTATCGGATTAAAGTTTCTCGCGTGGCCACCGACTATGGAGAATCTTCCGCGATGATGCAAGATGCAATAAAATTTCCGTGCGAAAGAAAAAAGAGCGAGGCGGAGAAAACGTTAGCGGCAGCGCTCTCAGGTCACGTCTATTGCGACGAGGAAGAAAAACTCCATCTGCGGTAATTGTATTCGTGGAATATCGCGCTGCGGGAAATTTGGGCGAAAAAAAATTGATTTTCGAAAGACCTTGGCGGAGCCATGTTCGAGTTCTTTGGATTTCCTTACCTCGGAACGAGACCATCTTCCAGGCCTGATAAAACAAACGAACGTCACACGAGGAAACAAAAAACGTGAAAGGCGATATCCCGATGGCTCGTCAGGGCGTGCGCTTTCCCCAGGTGTCCGGTAGTCGAAAATTCGTCCCGTTCGCGAAAGAATCGTCAAGACTCTCGTGATTCTGACGTTCGAAGGTTATATCAATCAAGTTAATATAGGTTATGCACTCGTTTTTTTTAGGTTATAAAGATCGACGACAATCAGCGACGAAAAAAGTTGCATAATTCAAAGCCGGGCCGATGATGTCGCGCGATTTTTCGAGACTGTCCGAAATCGCGGAACGCTTCGTTTCGAGGCACGACTCACGTCACGGGCGGACTTTTTACACGTAGACGAAAGTCCCATTTTTCACGTACGTCGAAATTTCGCCCGTAGTTGCAACGACACTACCAGCCATAGCCTCTTCGGGCTCCGTAGAGACTCCGAAAAGCTTTCAAGCTCGCGGACTTTTGTCCGTCGCACGGTAACGGAAAAAAGCCTCCGGTTTGAGCGTGCCGAATTTCTCGAAGCTCCTCTCCTCGCGTTTGACGAAAACAAAAAAAAGGCGAGAAAAAACGGGGAAAAAACTTTGCGAAGCGAAACTCGTGTTTGGAACGACGCGCGAACGCCACAGTGGTAGGAGGGGCGCGATGGGGTTTATCAATGTCCGATTGTCGTTCTCAATTTATTCGGTCGCGTTATTTGTCGCGGTTAACACACCGAAACGGCTTACTTACTGGCTTGGTGAACGATATACTTTTTCGTCGCCAACTTCGACCGCATTAACCTAACCAAAAATATACTTTTATCAAGGAACAGCAGCGTCGACCTTCGGTTGTTTTCAACATATTCTCCGGAGGGGACGGGAAGGGGCGAAGAAAAACTCTAATGCATGTGTACGTATTCGTATACGTTTTGGAAATTACACTACGCGACAAACAAAATGGCCGAGTGCGTTTGGTGCCGAAGCGCGCGATACGTACAGCCCGAATACTCCGAATACTCCGATTATCTTCCCGGCGACCAATCGAGAAAAAAAAAGATTGCGAGCACAGTCGCGATTCGTATCGAATTGCTCGAAACGACGAAGCCTCGCGATAATCACGGTAATTGTTTAAAACCGAACGCGTAGGAAAAGGGTTATGGTACGTACGTGCAATTTTGGCGCTCGAAGGAAATCCTGGCAATCGCCGGTTTCCGGTTCGAAAATGCGGGCGATATGATTCGTTGGACAAGTTTTCTCTCGACCAGTCGCAGAGCTCCTGAATAACAGCCGGATGGATAAGAGCGGCGAGAAGCAACGTCAATCGCCATCTAGCGTCAGTTTTGTCATACGCGATCGAGCGCTCTCTTTCCGCGCAAGTTCGCGATCTATCGCGGCTCGGTTTTCTTTTCGTGGAGTTTCTCGAGTTACGGAATTGTATTTATTTACTCCGCGAACGAACATTTTCTCCGGCTCTTTAAAGTTTGTTTACCAAATTCCGTTGCGCTTTAAAGTGCGAGTGAAGAGTCAAAGTTGAGGTGGAGTTGGAATTGAAGCTCATCGAGGAAATAGTTGCGCTCTTTACGAAGTTCGAGGTTACTGGACGAACTTAACCAAAGTGCGTAGCGGAAGAGTGATTTTTTTTTTCGAACTATTGACCGACTGAGGTCTCCCGCGAATTGTTGATGATCAGTGTTGATCTTTGCAGCCCTCATTGACGTCTCGGCTCAGTGTTTGTCGGCAATTCAAGCTTTTAGGTTAATCACTACCGTTCGCCCGCGTCCCAGAATTTTGAATCCCAACGGCGAAACGCCGAACTTTGTTGACCACACACGGGGCGCCACTGCGAGAAAGAAGCGGGAGATTTGAAATGAGAAGTATCGAGAACCCATCGGGTTGATCTGTATTCGCTACGAGTCGATTTCTCCGGCCGAGAAGAAAATGTTGAATATCAACACCGCACCGAAAAGTACTGGGCAGGAGGAAAAACGAAATGGTAGTTAATGTTTGTGCATTTTTGAGTTATCGAGAATTGGTAATTGACGAGTTACACCTAGCTCGTGGCCGGAAAAAGAAAGAATTCCCGTGATTTTTTTTTTGAAAAAACTTGCAGTTTTTAAATTGAAAAAAAAAAAAATTACATTGAAGAGTATGGATTTAACCACTTGACTGTGAGTGACACGCATAGGGGCAAAAAAAAGTCGTGCCATTTTTGTGTCATGACACGTATAGGGGCATTTGAAAAACTACCTATTTCTACTGCATCGATTCGATTGTAATTTGGTACATCATGTTTTGGTACATCATGTTTTCGGGGTCGCTGATTTGAATTTGACATCAGATTTCCAAAATTCAAAATAGTGGATCCAATATGGCGGACGCAAATTCGAAAAATGGTTTCATTTAGACGAAAGTGAGTACCTCATGGTTTTCGGCGTCTCTGAATTCGAATTTGAAATTAAATTGTCAAAATTCAAAATGGCGGATCCAATATGGTGGACGTAAATTCAAAAAGTAGTTGGATTTTGACAAAAAATTGGATCTCTAGATGTTTATGGTCGCGAATTTCGAATTTGGATCCTGACTCCAAGTATGTGAAGCTCTGATACAATATAATGAATATTTTTGTATGATATAATGAATTTTTTTGTATTTTTTTTTGCTTTTTGTAATTTAATTCTTTTGTGCTTTTTGTATGTTGATTTTTTTGTTTTTTGTATTTTCAAATTTTTTTTGAACAAATCATTTTTCGTATTCGCGTCCGCCATATTGAATCCGCCATTTTGAATTTTCAAAAACCGATTTCAGGTTCGGATTCAGCGCCCCCAAAAACCATAAGGTACTCACTTTCGTCGAAATGGAACCATTTTTCGTATTTGCGTCCGCCATATTGAATCCGCCATTTTGAATTTTCAAAAACCGATTTCAGGTTCGGATTCAGCGACCCCAAAAACCATAAGGTACTCACTTTCATCGAAATGGAACCATTTTTCGTATTTGCGTCCGCCATATTCAATCCGCCATTTTGAATTTTCAAAAACCGATTTCAGATTCGGATTCAGCGACCCCAAAAACCATAAGGCACTCACTTTCGTAGAAATGAAAACAATTTTTCAAATTTGCGTCCGCCATATTGGATCCGCCATTTTGAATTTTGGAAATCTGATATCAAATTCGAAATCAGCGACCCCAAAAACCTTTATACTGAGACTTTAAAGCAAATCTATGAAAAATGTTTTCCAACACAAAAATGGCACGAAAATCTCATTTTCACCTCACTGATCGAAAGATCGGTTTTCTGTAAAAATAACGCTCTATTTTCGATAAGAACAAAAAAAAGCATCGAGATCAAAATTTCTTCGTTCGAGCACTGCTTTTTGATGTGAAAAAAGCTTGTAAAATTTCAAGCTGATCGGTGCAGGGATTTTTGAGATATCGTGGTCACAGATTCTGAAAAAGTAATTTTGAGAAAAATGCGTTTAAACGCACAACTTAAAAAATTTCGAGAATATTTTTTAAATGTTATATTTTAAAAATCCGTCGAAAACCAAAAATCGATATTTAACAAAATTTCAACTAGGTGTAGTCCTCATGTTCGCTCATGAAAATCTAAGAAAATGAGAAAGAAAATTGACAATCGTTTTTCACAGGGGCAATAAGAAGTCAGCCGTTGAGGGAGCACGAGTTGTTCGGGCTGCCGAAAAGCACTGGAAAGAAAGATCCTCTGAACAGAATGGTGTCCGGGCGACCGCTGATGCAGCCCGTCCGTATCAAGGACCTTTTTGGAGCTTCAGATTCTAGCAAGAAATCGAGAAGAACCACTTCCGGTACCAACTATCTTATTCCTTATCTACTATTGATCATCCAACAGTAGTTTCGTAGCGTGCGTGCTACATCCAGTGGACGTTGGCAACACTCTGGCTCTCTGAGGAACTTTCACCCCGTGTGAATGGTCCAGGGTCGTAAAAGCTCTAAGGGCGTACGAGGAAACGTCATGGCTGTTACGCGTATGGAAAACTGGGGAAACTCAGGGAATTTCCTTCCTCCTGGAATAATCGGGGAAAAATCAGGGAATTTTGAAAGTTCTCTGGAATTTTTCTCGAATTTAATTTTTGCAAGAAATTACGAAAAATAAAACCGACTTGAAAAAATAATTCAACAATAAAAATAAATACTTTTATAGATTTTAAATATTTATATTATTCTTCACCATATAAAAATTAAAGTTATGTCAGTGCCAAACATTGAAAATGTTGAAAATTAATTTACTCCAAAGCTCTATACATTTGCGTTCGATTTGTCGATACACAACCACGCAATTATCATTGTAAATAAGTTTTTATATTTATTTTTTATTTGTTGGCATCAACATATAAATGTCTGTTTATAATAAATAACAGGTTCTGCAGTTGCTTTCAATGTATTTTTTTTGGTAATTCTTCAGACAAGTTTAGATAAGTTAACGAAAAATGAGCCTAACACTTTTTTTTGCTATTCTCTTATTTATTGGGTTATAAATGATGATATCGGCGGAAGCTGACATTTTTCATTAGCAAATTTTTACCAGAAAAAAAAACGTTGAAAATAATTTCGAATTTTTCAAAAAAATCCTGTAGTAGTATCGAGTTTTATTTGCACAACTATTTCACAAATCTTTTTACAAAACATGACAATTTTACATACATAGTTTTCACTTATTATCTACTCCCTACATTCCTACATTCCGCATTATTTTCACATTCTCCCTTTCTTTATTTATTCGTCCACTTCGTCGACCTCGCCTCCCCCATGCTCCTTACTCATATTTCTACATATTTCCTCTATTTCTTTAAGGGGGGATTGTCTTTTTTTTTCGCAAAATTTACCGCTTTTTGGGAATCTTTTTGTGAAGAAAGTATACAACGGAAAATTTGTGAAACTTGGCATATAGTTTTATTGATCTGTTTACTACATACAAAAAATTTTTTAAACAATTTCATCAAAAAATCCGCCTCCCACCCCCCTCGACGCGCGATGGTCCTTTTTTGATGGTGTGCACGATTACAGCCTTCACGTTTATCCTGCAACAAAAACCCAAAAAGCATTTTACTTTAGACACATATAGCTATCGTTCGATGAAGGGAAAAAAAAAGAATTGACGATTTGGTGACGTTTTGAACTTGAAGTATCGATTTTTCGAAAAAAATTGATCGATTTTTTGTTATAAATAAAAAACTATTAAACGTATTGCTTTTTTGCTTCATCAAACGATAAAAGGATGTCAGCTGAGCATTCTGTCCAAATTTGAAGGCAATCGGTTGAATAGTTTTTGAGAAATCGTGCACACCATCAAAAAAGGACCATCGCGCGTCGAGGGGGGTGGGAGGCGGATTTTTTGATGAAATTGTTTAAAAAATTTTTTGTATGTAGTAAACAGATCAATAAAACTATATGCCAAGTTTTACAAGTTTTCCGTTGTATACTTTCTTCACAAAAAAATTCCCAAAAAGCGGTAAATTTTGCGAAAAAAAGACAATCCCCCCTTAAAACACTTGCATATCCCTATTCGAATTTTTCCTCCCAGCATATTTATGATTTCCCCCTTTACTACCAAATCATCCATTCCTTCCATCCACTCCTCTGCTTTCTTCCTTGCTTTCTCTGATACTAACTCCCTACTTTTTTTTACATATTATTAGGTGTTCCAGTGTCTCATTTTTTTCTTTACATATCCTGCACCTCCAATCCTTTTCACCTTTCTTTCCCGCCCTTCCTATGTTGCCACATCTTAGCCTCGCCTATATTTCCTCGTCCCTACTTCCTCATCTGACCAATATTTCCATGGTATCTCGTCCGTTTCTATAATATATTTATACTTATCGTTATACGTTCATTTTATGATTTTTTCCTCTTTCCTCTTTAAAATTCTGTTTTTTAAGTCGAAAGAATCCTGTATTAAAAGCCAAATTGTGGGGGGATTTATAAGAGAAGCCTTCCTGAATACAAACAAGTCTCAACAAACCCAACCCCCTCACGCCAGAGGGGGTTGGCTTTGTTTGTGTTCTATGTGTGTGTGTGTTAGGGCGGAGTGAGTAGAGTAAATATATTCAAGAGTACTCAGTTCAACGTTCAAGTCAATCGGATAATTGCTCTTTGAGTTACAATGTCAGCAAATTTGAAAAATCTCATTTCGAGAAAAACGTGTTTAAAGATTTAACTATCGATGTTTGCAAGATAAAATGACATTAATATAAATTATATAAATGATAATGATATTCTTGAAAGTATAAACCATCGAAAAAGGGGAAAAAAATCGATTTTTTTAAAGTGTCACACTAGTATAGTCCCTTAACATTTGTGTTAACATTTTTTTCGAATTTCAGTTTTTCTTTTAATTTTTACTGTAATATTCAATATTGTCATATATTTGATTTAAAAATTGTGTTCCTTAGTCCACCCCAACTTTCCTGGAATATTTTCAAAACCTGTGTGGAAAGCCTGGAACAGTCAAGGGAATTTCCGAGCCAATAATTCGTAAAAACCATGAACGTGAAAAATAAAAAAATTACATATAAAGTTCCATTGAAACTGATATCGTTGAATTTTTTGTTTCTTCCATAAAGATCGCCGCATGACAACAATGCCCATTGCCACCAGTCAGCTTCGGACGAAACTCCACGAGTCTTCCAAAGACCAAGCGTCTCCAGGCAACCCATCGACGATCGCCTACAATGGTACTTGCAAAATTTAGGCTTCTCAAACTTAAACGACAATCCATGCTTTCCGTAGAAGTGAGTTGAGCAGATTTGCGATTACCTAATTTTTTCGTTTCCTAATCCAGGCAAAAAAACATCGGAGTACAGTCAAGGTTTGTCGAAGAGCGACGGGAAAATCAAGTTGGCAGGTCAGTGAATATTTCACGGCTTTGAGAACCCTTTGAAGGAATACTCCGCATTGGAGTTTGCCTCGCAAGACACATAGCGAGCGCAAATTAACCAGATATATATGTTTATACGGGATATCACTTTGATACGGTATGCATCATTAGGTTTGGGACGTGAACGCATGGAGCCCGAAGATATGAAGGATTTCTTGAAATCCTGGGAAAAGGTTCAAACGGTTTCCCACACAGGTGGGATATAACACTTTTTTTTCACTAACGATCAGCGACACGATCAGCGGTTAGTGTACGTGCATGTGTTCCTGTTGGGAATAGAAAAGGCATTTGCCGAATAGCTGTAACTGGTGGGCAATAACGATATCGAGATTAAGGGAAAATATCAGTGTGACAGGCTGACAAATGAGGTATTTTTTGGGATTTAAAAAAAAACGGCTGGATCAAATTATTTAAAATGTTGTGTATTAATTATTGAAGTAATGAAGCATACAAGGATTTTTTTATTTTTTTATTTTTAGTACATTTTATTAAGCAGAGGAGCGGTCGCAAAATGGCGTCTCAAAAAAAGACTCCCCGACGGTTGACAGCATAAGTGCCACAGCCAGCATGTGAAATCAAAAATTCAAAAAGATGATTAAACTATAATAGTATAGCTATCGCAGCATCGTAGGAAATTTGAAAATTTTGATTAGAAAAAAAGCGGCCATTAAAAAAAGAATCGAATTTTACACAAAAATTTTGCAGTAAATTGTTAATAAAAAAAAGTAAACAATTAAAAAAAAAACTCTACGATGCGACGATAGCGATAAGTTTTCTGCGGAGAATCCTTTTTGAATGAAGTCGATTGGACAAAATTTGAGAGTTATGCTGTCAACCGGGTCAAAAAACATGGTTTCGAGAAAAACGCGTTCAAAGTATAGAAAGGCCCGTATAGAAGGCTCTGAGAGCGTCGTCGCTTGGCGCCAATTTCGCATACTTCTAAGCCGAATATTGTTTTGAAAATTTGTAGGTATATTCTTAAGGAGGTACACTAGCTTCAGCAAAATGGTGATAGATCAATAAAAATTGGTGAATATATTCTTTAGTATTATTCATGTAGATACAATTTTTTTCAGATTTTTTGGTCGTGCCGTTTTCTTACAAATAATTCACAAGCGTTTATTCTTATACCCGGAATATATACCTATATCTATAAAAACGCTATGCTTATACACGTGAACTTCAATGTTCAATTACTCGATAACGGCACAATGAAAAAATCTGAAAAAAATTGTATTGACATATATAATACTAAAGAATATATTCACCAAATTTTATTGATCTATCACCATTTTGAAATTTTACCATGGTTTAGCATGGCAACATTGTATGAAGCTGGTGTACCTCGTTAAAGGCCAAAACTATCTATTTAAGCAAAAAAAATCGATTTTTTTTCACACTGGTATTCCCCCTTAAGGGATAACACCACTCTAGCAGCAGAAAGTAAGGCCGAACTTTGACAATTTATTTTGGGAGTATGGAAAAACCCGGGGAAAAATGGACATATATAAACATAAATAATCATGTATGATCTTGTCATAAATGATCATGAACGAAATTTGTCTCTATATAATCATATATAGTAATATATAGCCATATATGGTGACATGTAATCATATATGATTATATATACTCATATACTATTGCATATAACGATATATAACCATGTTCAGTCATACATTGATTTGCATACATACGCATAAATAAGAAATTACGAGAAAACAGATTTTGTATTTTTATAAAAATTATATTGTCATGTATATCGCAAATTCAATATGTACATATATTAAGCAAAAGATTCTTCGTATAATCTTTCATTAAGGGGCCAGTCCACTTTGGAGCCACGAAAAAAGGCTATTTTCGCGATTTTTTTTTGAGCATTTTATAAAAGATATGAATATAAAAGTTGTTGGGCTTGGTAAATAAAGTCTTGAAATATTAAAAAAAAATCATTCATTTCTATTCATTTTTAAGTACAAAAACTATAGTTTAACGTAACGCCTCAAAAATAGGTGGGCTAGGTAGCTCCATCACAACTCGGCAACGGCTTGTCTGAAACAAAAAAATCAAAGTCCATTAGATTCAGTATGACACCAGCTACAAAATGACCCTCGAATAAAAAGATTTATCAAAAAATAAAAAAAATGGCAGATGAAAAACGAATAAAGTAAAAAAAACGCGTTTTTCCGCAGTTTTTCGCGAAGAAAAGAGTAAAAATAAAAATTTTAAAACCATCGTGGGGCATCTTGTTGCGAATCATGTTTACAATATGTGGTTCAAATTTCAAGAGAATCGGTTTATTAGTTTTAGAGATATGATGGAGCTAGGTTTTGAAAACGTTGTTTCGAGAAAAAACGTGTTTGAAGTTTCTACGATGATAACTAAACCCAATCGACGATTCCTGCAATGCTCTTACCTAAACCCAATCGGCGATTCCTACAATGTCCAAAATCCCTTCTGATTGCTCATCATCGTCGATTTCTTCAAGTCGTGCTTGCTTTCGATTTTTTTAAATTTTCAAAGTGGACTGGCCCCTTAATGTGGTATATATGGAATAATATCCATGGTCATATGTGTTTTCGTTATTATATACATTCGAATATGGTTGTTGCGGATAATTACGATTACATATATGATTATATATGACACCAAAATAGTTTGCACATCATATATAGGTTCATATACATGGTCTCATATACAATTATATACGCTTATATATGGGTTTTGGGGGGCAAATGTAATTATATATGATCATATATAGTACATGTTGTATCATATATGACTTCATATATACAACCATATGTTCATATACGAGTTCAGAGTACCAACTTTTGAACATACATGATCATATATGGGCATATATGGTCCACACCAAGAAAAAAATTAATACTATACATGGTAATATATCTACATATATGATCATTCATGATGTCATGTTAAGGCATGTATAATTGTATATAATGTTATATATGAGTATAAATAATTATAAATGTTTATATATGTCCATTGTTTCACGGGAAGGAATAGGATTTCATTTGAGAGGGTTTATTTAACACATATTAAAGTATAAAAGAAAATGTATTTTAATTTTCATACAAAATGGCAGCGACAGAGCCTGTCTTGAAAAACGTGTTTTTTTACAAATAGCTTCACGGGAGGACGGTTTTCTCGTAAACTATAAGACCTGGAACAAAAACCAAAAAAATTATAATTTATATATTATTAGCTATGGGACTACGTATGGACTTTTTTTTATCGAATTTTGAAAAAATGACGTAATTTGAAAGTAATAAATCGATTTTTTGCCCAAAAGATAAGCAGTAAATTGTTTATAAAAAAAGTTTACATTGCATAAAAAAACGGCTATGTACTCCCATAGAGAATGTAACGGTGAAGCTACTATCAAAATTTCAAATCGATCCATGCACAGGTGTTCGAGTAATCTGTTCTCCCAGTTTGAAAAAAGGGGTTTCGAGAAAAACGCGTTGAAAATTGTACGAGGCGCCTGAAAGAAGACCGAGGCGCTGAGGAAAAATCGATAATTGAACCTTTTGAAGAAAAAAAATTTGCTACAGGTGTATATTGATTTGTATATTGTTGTTTTGCAATTGTATATTGTTTTTATGACCTCAAAGTATTTTTGAAGCAAAAAAAAACGATTTTTCCAAAATCCTAGAGTGGTGGTATCCCTTAAAAAATTCAGAGATGTTGAGATCAGCCTGAGAATTTTCAAGCGATTTTGCCGAATATTAACCAGTTGATTAAGGCGTTACATCTACGTGGCTCGCAAAAAAATATACGTGCTTGGGAATTATCTTTGACAATACCAAAGAGGCGATCCAAATGAGGTTTGGAGGATTTGTGTGTTGAAGTATAAAAGAGGTATAAAAGGTATGAGGTATAAAGGCAAAAGGTATGAGGTATAAAGAGGTATGTGTTGAGGTATAAAAGAAGAAAGTTTTGTACGAAACAAAAACTCAAATGGCGGTTCAGTCGTAGTTACCCTAAGAGCATTTTTTTAGGGTTTCGGCGGGAGGAGGCAGAACTTTTGTGGATCAGCACAAAACAAACAAAAGAATCGTCGTGTACATTATTTTCGCTAGAGAAGTACACACGACTATTTAAAATTATGGTTTTTTTTCGAAAAATTGTATAATTTTTTATAAAGAATATCCTTTTCGCTAAGAAATCGGCCTCAATTTGCTTATAAAAACAAGAATTGATGATGAATCGTAAAAATCGTGTGCACTTCTCACATAATCTATCTAAGAAGCTACAGTAGAAATTTCAAGACAATCGGAGGAAAACAGCCCGAAGGAGGCGTTCTGGCGATTTCGAAATCGTTTCGATAAAAAACGCGTTAATGTTTCAAATCTGCTCCAGAAGCTATCGTCCATACGACGGAATTGAAGCTCTTATTTGAATGCCCACCGAGACATTTTGATAGTAAGTCTTTAGTTAAGGCCTTAGGCCACCGTAACGGGTATAAAATCATGTGTGAATTTAACAATTGTTTTCGTATGGAAAAGTGATTCACTCATAAAATTAATTACACATCTATTTGGTATGCATTCCAAGCTGTTAGAATTTTTTTTTCGATGGACAAAATGGCTGGCTACTCGAAACTCCTCGAAACAGCTTTTTCCGATTAGCGTGACGAATAACTTCAACAATTTTCACTCGATTTACTTCAAATTTGAAAGTTATGTTCCTAATTGCATTTCGCAGAGGAGTACGTATGGAATTTCTGATTAATCGAAAACTTTTCATTTTATGAGCAGTTATAACGAATTTTTTCACTGAAAATTCATTTCTTAAGTTCAAATACCTACAACTTTTGAACAAAACAATATTTTTTTAATTCCCTACGTACTTCTCTAGGTATTCTAACGTAGATTGACGAGAATTTTTCGTTCTAGGTAAAAAATTGTGGATGCTAAATGTCACGCCGCGAAGCGCCTAAAAAAAAGATAACAAAAGAAAATATTAGCAGTCGGCCATTTTGTACATCGAAAAAAAAAAAAAAATTTCTAACAGCTTGATATTCATACTAAATTGATGTGTAATTAATTTTTATGAGTGAATCAATTTGTCATACGAAAAAAAAATTGTTAAATTCGCACATGATTTTGTACCCGTTACTGTGGCCTAAGGCCTTAAGGCGTTACCCCCACTTGTAGCGCAAAAAAGGCCTTTTTCATGAATTTTTTTAAAGAAAACTACAAAACTTTTTTAATCGATCAATATACCATCTTAAACAACACATCTTGAAGAACTTTCAGTAATTTTTTTATTGAAAAATATTACATTGTTTAGTGGCAAATGGCCGTCAATGAAATAATGTTTTTATATACACGGTTTGCGGTGACCAACATTGCGGCGAAGTGGATCATCTGAAAAAAAATGCGGATGGATTTTGTCAAATATAAGTATAAACTAGTATTTAATCGAAGGATTTTAAAAAATATTCATTTTTCACAAAATGGCGGACAGTCAAAGTTAATGGTTCGATTTTAACGAAAAAAACGGCCGTTTTTGGCTATAAAACGGCCATTTTTTTTCGAAAAAAAAATCGAACGATTAAAGACTACATTTTCATGTATTAAATAAGCCTGCAAAATTTCAAGAAGATCGGTTCATTAGTGTTCGAGTAATCTTGGTCACCGACTTCAGAAATGCCATTTTGAGAAAAACGCGTTTAAAGTTTCTCTTTCAATGCTCTTTCAACGCGGATTCTTCTCTTTGAACGCTCATATCTCAGTCAATTTTGTTCGGATCGACTTGATATTTTCAGGACATATTCTCAGATACTTATACTTAAAAAAAATGCAATAAAAAAATCGATTTTTTCAAAATCGCAAGTGGGGGTAACACCTTAAAGAAGAGTCGTGCCGACTGTGCGGGAAAGGAAAAGATAATTTGGAACATATAAGGCAATGTGAGGCGTTTAAAACAAAATGATAAGTAGATATGTGAGGACGAGCGTGGAAGAACTCTTTATAGAAGCAAAGAAGCAGATAGGATGGAACGAACTGTTCAATAGAGAAATTAGGCCCGTATTCAGTTAATACGTGAGACATTTCGAGGAAAAGGTGCGAACAAGAGAAAACAAGAAGTAGAAAGGGTACAAGACGATAAGTTGTAATGGAAATGTAGTAATAGAGAAAAAGAGTAATGGCAACCAAAGACAACCAAGCCTAGATAGAGGCTTAAGCCTAGATATAGGCTCAAGCCTATATCTAGGCTTAAGGGGGGATTGTCTTTTTTTTCGCAAAATTTACCGCCTTTTGGGAATTTTTTTGTGAAGAAAGTATGCAACGGAAAACTTGTGAAACTTGGCATATAGTTTTATTGATCTGTTTACTACATACAAAAAATTTTTTAAACAATTTCATCAAAAAATCCGCCTCCCACCCCCCTCGACGCGCGATGGTCCTTTTTTGATGGTGTGCACGATTACAGCCTTCACGTTCATCCTGCAACAAAAACCCAAAAAGCATTTTACTTTAGACACATATAGCTATCGTTCGATGAAGGGAAAAAAAATTAACGATTTGGTGACGTTTTGAGCTTGAAGTATCGATTTTTCGAAAAAAATTGATCGATTTTTTTTGCTTTTTTGCTTCATCAAACGATAAAAGGATGTCAGCTGAGCATTCTGTCCAAATTTGAAGGCAATCGGTTGAATAGTTTTTGAGAAATCGTCCACACCATCAAAAAAGGACCATCGCGCGTCGAGGGGGGTGGGAGGCGGATTTTTTGATGAAATTGTTTGAAAATTTTTTTGTATGTAGTAAACAGATCAATAAAACTATATGCCAAGTTTCACAAGTTTTCCGTTGTATACTTTCTTCACAAAAAAATTCCCAAAAAGCGGTAAATTTTGCGAAAAAAAAGACAATCCCCCCTTAAGCGTAGGATAAGAGAAAAGTATGTGACCTTTCTATTTTGATGGAATATTCTTAAGGCCTTAGGCCACAGTAACGGGTATAAAATCATGTGCGAATTTAACCATTTTTTTCATACGAAAAAGCGGCGTCCCATTTATCATCCACAATTTTTTACTTAGAACAAAAAACATAAATTCTCGTCAATCTACATTAGAAAACCGAGAGAAGTGCGTACGGAATTTAAAAAATATTATTTTATTCAAAAGTTGCAGGTATTTGAACTTAAGAAATGAATTTTCAGTGCAACATTTCGTTATAACTGATCATAAACTGCGCATCAAATGAAAAGTTTTCGATTAATCAGAAATTCTGTACGTACTTCTCTGCGAAATGCAATTAGGAACATCACTTTTTAATTTGAAGTAAATCGAGTGAAAATTGTTGAAATTATTTGTCACGCCAAATTGGAAAAAAACTGTTCCGAAAAGTTTCGAGTAGTCGGCCATTTTGTGCATCGAAAAAAAAAAAAAATTTCTAACAGCTTGATATTCATACTAAATAGATGTGTAATCAATTTGACGACTGAATCACTTTTTTATACGAAAAAAGATTGTTAAATTCGCACATGATTTTACACCCGTTACTGTGGCCTAAGGCCTTAAGCCCGAGAGGCAATAATGGCTAAATAAATACTACTACTACTACTACTATATTAACGTTTTTATTTAATTTTTATAAATTATATTTCAATTTAATTAAAACATTTAAATATATTAATATTTATTATATTACACCTCATAATTTATAAATAAAGAAATTTCTCTCATAACATAAAAATACGGCCGTACACTTTACTGTACTCAGATGTAACGTCTTAATTGGACTCGCGTAAAAACGCTCGAACGTTGCGTGTGATTATTGTATACGTAATAACATTGTCCAAAGTACCAGTAGAATTTTTATTTCCCGACAGACCGATACATGATAAAATCATCGATGTTCAAACAAACTCGTTCCATTTTTCAGCTCATACATCGAAACCAGCAGTGGCGCGTAGCCAGAGCGTGCGTAGAAAGCTCTACAGCCTTTCGCACTCGTCTCCTATATCAACGACGGGATCGAGAACCGATCGTAGAACCGAAGCCGCCGCGGATAAGCAAAAATCCCAAAGATCCTGCATCGTCGACGCAAAAACGGTGAAATTCGACTCTCGAAAATCGACCGTAGCCGAACTTTCGAAAGCCTCGAGGAGGAGTCGTATACCGCCGCCTAACACGATACGCGACAAGTACACCAACATTCCGCACAACGAGACCATCAAGGAAGAAACGTCCATGCTGTCCACGAGCCTCGAGAGCGAGGCGAGAACGATGGATTGCGCCAAGATACTGAACGACAAAAAGACTGACTCGAACGAGGCGGACGAGCTTCGCAAAGGACAAGAAACGCCGAGCAACGGAGCATTTCCGAGCCGCGAAAATGTCGACGAGCAACGAGCGATGTTCGTCGAAACGAAATCAACGACCGAATCGAACAGTCCGCCGCGTCCGGAAAATGCCTCGGATACGAAAAAATGTGACAAAAATGCGGCGGAAAAGTTTGAGATTTCGAGACCTACCGTGATAATGGGAATATCCGCCAGAGGGACACAAACGGCAGGTGGCGGCGAATCGGATCTTCCCGCCTCGAGCCTTTCAGATTCGCGTTTGCCGCTCAAAGAATTGCACGAAAATGCGGCGCTGCGTCGTGAGAGATTGAACGAGCCGAATACGTCCGCAGAGGATCTTTTCGGCAATTTGCCGCGTCGCGGCGAGTCGTTTTTTTACGAGAATTTGCCGCGAGATTCTTTTCTCGAAACTACGACGAGCGCGAAAAACGCCTTCGTCAGGGTCGACCGGCAAACGCTCCTGTGGATGCACGGTAATTTGAAGCAGACCGTTCAGTCGACCGAGGAGCATTTGTTCTCGATGAGGCTTCTGCTCAAGACGCTCGAAGACGCGATGCGGGATCCGGACGAGTTGCCTGCCGAGGCGAAACGGAAGATCGAGAGTGACGCTTCACCGCTTGCGACGGACCCTCCAATCGAGGCGGAAAAAAGTCACGAGACACTTCCGGAGCTCGCCAAGGAAAACGAGCAGCCGGAAATCGCGTTCGAGTCGCCGGACACTTCTTGCCCTGGCGAGGAAAATGTCGAGAATTCGACGAAAGACACGGAAGACTCGTTTATTCGGAACGACGATCGAGACAAGGAAAATTGCGATGGGAACGTCGAAAAGCCGCTACGACGTTCGCCTAGATTGACGAAAAAATGGTCGTGCTCGCCCAAACGCAAGGACGACAGTTTTTCCCTTACCGAGAAGGCGCTCAACATCGTACACGCGGAAAAAGCCACACGGCCGGATACTCCGTTGAACCGGAAGTCCGCGAATCGGATCGATCCGCGATGCCGGAGATCCGTACGCGAATACATGGCGCTCAAGTCTAGCATTAATTTTTTGGCGACACCCGATGTCAACGGGTTCCTGACACCCGGAGTCGGAAAGGACACCCCGTCGCACAGCCGAATGACCAGGAGATCTCTGTCGCGGAAACTTCTCACTGAACTCGACGACCTTTACGGAGAATCGCCCATGTGAGCTCGAATTGACCTTTGAGCCGTTTCGACAATTCGCTCTTCTTCTTTTTATTTTATTTCATTGCCGCGTTCGATCGAACGGAGGAAACGCCATCCATCGTCAAGGTTTAATTGTATATTTTATTGCCGAATATTCGGAAATTTACGCTTCGCGGGCTTCGTTTGATTCGCTCAAGATGGCTGTTACGAATCGATGTAATCTTTTAACTTTATCGTATGCTTATTCGATTGTACGAAGAAAACAACGTGTTACGAAGGTTTTATTTATTTACCAATGATTATGTGTTAGGTGTGTTCCTTTTTCGAGTAATTTTGTTCGCAACGCTTCGAAACGGGGACGCGAAGCGAATTAAACGACTGGGAGTGAAAATCAGGCGGAAAATTAATTGGAAAAAAACTTGCGCATGAACTTGTCGGATCAGGCGTATGTGTGACGTCGAACCATTATTTCTTTATAAAATAAAGACTTTTCTTCGTACTATTGTTATACAATTTTCATTTTTTCTCCAATGCTCCTGACTATCCTTCTACGATCCTGTCCTTTTTACTTTTATCCCAAAATTGAATTTTCTTAGGCGGTACGCCTAGCTCGTGGCCGAAAGAAAAGGAATTTCCATGGATTATTTCGGGGAAAAGGTGTGCAGATTTGATGTGGTGTGTTTTTTTTCAAATTTACATTAAGGGGAGATATACACCTAGGAGCCGGAAAAAAGGTCATTTTTGTGAATTTTTTCAAGAAAAATTATTCGGAATTTCGGATTGGGGTTTTAATTATCTAAAAGTATATACATTTGAAAATATGTTTAATTTTTTTTATTTAAAAATATCTAAAATATACAAGGATATTGTATGATCCTTGGAGCGTCGTAAAAAAATCTGCGTATACGGTACCCACTTTCTTCAAAAATCATCTGAAAAAAAAACCAAAGAGATGATTGAATTAGATACTATAATCTAGTACTCGTCATAGCCGATTTTGAAAATATCGATTTATGACAAAATGGACGTTTGAACATATAAATAGTGATTTTTGGGCGAAAAATTAGCTATTATTTTGCCTATAAAACAAAAACTAAGTAACGGAAAAAAAATCCTATGACAAGTACTAGATAATGGTGCATGGAATAACCACGAAAAACCTCAAGGCTATCGGTTCATTGGTTTTCGAGAAATTTTGGGTACCGATTTGAAAAACGTGGTTTTGAGAAAAACGCGTTTGAAAATTTAGGAATGAATTATGAAATTTGTCAACTTACATGGAATCTTCGATACCAGGCCCATAGTGATTTTTTCGACCATCTAGTATATCTCCCCTCAAGGGGCTCTACCAGTGTGAACGCTGAAAATTTGGGTGATTTTCCAAGATTTTTTTGGAAGACAAGAACTCAATTAAATGTTTCGGAAAATTAAGAATATATTTGGCTATATTTGACCTATATTACATAATTTTTTCATAGAAAAATATTGAGATCCAAGCGACTTATGCGCTGCCTTTGAAGGCGCCAAAAAAAAGTTCCTTCACTGCTGACATGATTCCGGCCGATTAAGTAGCTGAAACCGAAAAAGGAAAAAATGTCTTTAAACTGGAAGGTCATTTCCTGTACAATGACGTAGGATTTTCGAAAAATATCAAAATCTAACAAAATGGCGTAGTTATGAAAAAGTCTGTTTTCTTGCCTAAAAAGTAGCCGTTTTTTCAACGTCAAATCGTCAATTTTCATCCAATCAAAAATATCCCTCATTGTAGAGTAAATATATTCAAGTGTCCTCAGTTCAAATTTCAAGTCAATCGGATAATTGCTCTTTGAGTTAGAATGTCAGCAATTTTGAAAAATCTCATTCCGAGAACAACGCGTTTAAAGATTTAACTATCGATTTTTGCATGATAAAATTATATTTACCATAAAAACTGCTAAGCATAAACGTAAAGTATAAAGTATGAACTGTCGAAAAAGGCAACAAAGAAAATCGATTTTTTGAAAGTGTCACACTCGTATAGCCCCTTAAGAGGGAATGACACCTCATCGCGGTCGGTATGGTAGAACAATTATAGATTCCCAAAAATCTCTGAAACGGCTCTTCAGATCCCGTCGAAACTTTGCCAAACGACGTCAAATAGATAGACGAACAGCTGTCTTCTCCTCAAATTTTCTGAATTTGAGAAAAAAAATGTAGATTGGCTTATGATAAGCCAATCTAGTCAGAGATTTTTGGGAATCTATAATTGTTCTACCATACCGACCGCGATGAGGTGTCATTCCCTCTTAAGGCGAAGTAGAAGATGTACCACGGGACATATGAGTGCGAGAGAGATAGCTGAATTTTTCGAACAGAGATTTCTCAGAGATGAATAATATTTAGGGCAAAAGGAAATCATCAAGCTCTGCGTCAGGGAATTCTCCAGAGCCTAATGCTTTGTTTTTCCTAAAAAATTCAACCATCTATGAGAAAATAGGGTTGAAAAATATGTGAGGTTATGTTGACCTTGTACATGGCCTCAAAGAGTATGTGTTTCTATGCATTTTGTATGCATCTAGTTTGCACAGAATTATCGAATGCTTGGACGAAGCATTTAATAAAATCTTGAATTTAGAAAATTGGCCGCAGTCCAAAGTGAAAGTATCCAAGGTGAAAAAAAACCCTCTATTTTCGTTGACAAAAAAAAACTATGTATCGAGAAAAATCCTTCGTTGCAGCACTGCTTTTTGATATGTAAAAGAAGGTTGTATAATATGAAGTTGATCAGTGCAGTGATTTTTGAGATATTGTGGTCTATTTTTTTAGATATTTTGGAATAGTTGTTTTGAGAATTCGTCAAAAACTAAAAACCGATTTTTTAAAAACGTTCACTAGGTGTAAGCCCTTGACTCACTGGACTTATCTATATCGTTCAATATTTTATTAAATTAATAATAAACTAATTTATTTCGAAATTCGTTTAATGAAAATCAATTTATTTATTTAATAAAAGATAACTTCATTATTGAATAAAAATAAATTTATTTATTCAACTTTAGAATCGTATACATGGGTCGTTTGTGTCCGGGCCAAATCTTTCAAGGGCGACCATTACTAGACCTTCGCAGGTACAGGGCACCTTGACGTAAAAAAAAGTTTATATTAGGATAGGGAGAGTATGACAACCAAGGCCCGCCATTTTCCCTCATTTTGTTGACACACCGCCGAGCGAGCAAATTTGCAGCGGACACGAACGACCCATGGTCAAACAACGACGATAAGTCAAAACTCGGTTTCTGAAAAATTGTTTTTTTTTCCATTAAAAATACATCCGATGGACAAAAAAAAACATATCTGTACAGGTTTCAATTTTTTTAAAGAAAAATGGATATAATGTATGTTGAATTACGGCCTTAAGTGTAACAACTTTTATATCAATATCTATAATATAAACCTATCAAAAAAAATCATGAAAGCCTTTTTTAGCGTCTAAAGTGAGAAGATCCCTTAATAATCAACAATAGATTGATTATATTATTTAATTCACCGGACACCAGATCAGAAAAACTGATTACCCAACCATGAAAGAGCAATACTTCGAGGTTTTCAACGAAAACAAGTAAAAAAATGCTTTCTTACTATCCACGATCATTCGACACTCCGCTCGATGACAATTTCCATGTTATCTTCGTTTTTACAATCGACGACGCAATGAAACACGTATATCGTTAAGGGGAGGGTAGGGGTTTCAGCGTGAAAAAAAACACTTTTTGCGATTTTTTTTCATCTATATGGATAGAGTAAATTTATTGAAACTTTTTGTACATTGTTAAGTGTCATTTCAAGAACATTCCGTGAAATTTGTACGCGAAAATATCCACAAACAAGCCGGTGCCGCGTTCTTTTCGAAACCACTTTTTCAAAGTCCGTGTTCACTGCCATTTGAAAACTACATGACCGATTTATTTCAAATTTGGTACACACTTACTACATATAAAATACCTCCCCCCAACGGTTAGTTTGAGATTTTTTTTTACATTGAGGGGGTTTCCCACCCCCAAAATGGCGGAATTTTTCGTGAAAATAGCACTTTTCACTTTACATGACCGCCAAAAATTTAGAAATGAAAAAAAAATTATCAAAGACCGTTGGGGGGAGGATTTGATGATACTTTGACTAAATTTTAATGGTACTTGATCTCAGAGAATTTCTAGCTGAGATAAAGTGAACACCGCAAATCGTGTTTTTCCAAAGGCGTTCTTGGAAAAGCTTTGTCACCGGCTTGTTTGTGGATATTTTCGCGTACAAATTTCACGGAATGTTCTTGAAATGACACTTAACAATGTACAAAAGGTTTCAATAAATTTACTCTATCCATATAGATGAAAAAAAAATCGCAAAAAAGTTTTTTTTTCACACTGAAACCCCTACCCTCCCCTCAAGCGATATGCGATTTTACGCAATAGTTGGATCGAGACGTGTTGAATTTCGCGCCAGTCTCGCGAGTGGCGACTAGCGCCATCTGCGGCTCGCTCCGCCTCTTTCTCTCCACGCATGCGCCGTTCTTTGAACTGCCGCGGCATTGTTCGCCGCGGTTTATTTACATTTTGACCGGCGTCTCGAGTTAGCCGTGAGATCCGAACTAGCGGTATGTTTACGAAAACATTTTCGTGACAAAGAATATCCGTTGAAAAAGTGCCTTTCTTTGTGACCTTGTCCGGTCTCAGAACCTTACGACCTTCGTACACGATATTTTTCCGTATTCTTCAGGCCTGCCGAAACGACGCGAAAAGAACATCCTTTCGCTCTTCGACTACAGAAACGAAATATAAGTCTTCTAGCCTTGTCAGCGGTGTCGAATTTCGAGCGAAAAACGATATCGCGCGAGCCGCTCGTGACATTGTTCTCGGAAGAGCACACGAAGCGTGCCGAGTGCGATCAACACGTGTCCGTCCACGGGGAGAATAAAAGCTCACGTTTAGCACAAGGGTGGAGTGAAAGCGACGAAAATGCCGAAGAAACAAGCGAGAAACGGTTTTTGGTTCTTCATGTCCGAGTGGAAGACGATCCAGGAAGAAAAAGGTCGAACTTTCCCAAATGGATTCCGCGATGTACAAGCTGATCCACAATGCAACGATGCATGGCGTGTAAGTTTTTAAGATCGTTTTTTTTCACGTTTTAATTACGATATGAGGCTGCTACGTTTTGAAAAAAAGATTATCGGGTTCTAAGTTTTTGAACGTGAGATTTTTATCACGAAAGAGTCGAATTTGAAAATTTATTACGAATAATTTCAATGTAAAACTTAATTGTTAAGTTCACTTAATTATTTTATTATTCACTTAATTATGATTAATTATTAATTATTATATTAATGAACTCAATGATCAATTATCAATTATATTAATTATTAACAATTCATTTTTAAACATCGTAAGTAAATGCAACAAATGTAAATTTTTCAAATCAATTTTCTCATTTATCTTACGTTTTTTCTGTATTGTCGATAATTTTGCAAAAAAATAACAAATTTTGAAAAGCTTTTTTGGTATTTGATAGGCGTGAAACCGAATTTGATATTTTTTGGACATATCTTCCTTTTTTTTGCACTTCAAAGGCACTCACCCCAGCTGAGAAACTTCCGTACACGAACAAAGCCAAGAGAGTAAAATCGGAGCCCCAGCAGGGGAAGAAAACAGGTACTGGAGAATTGATAAGCTTGATCAAGCTGGAAGAGCAGCAAGCGCAGGACTTCATACATACCATGGAAGGTCACATAAGATGGACTGTCGCAAAGGCCAAGAGATACAGTGGTAAGTGTTTTTATAATTTTTACATGTTGCGCTAAACGAGTGAATTTTGTTCGTATCATTTTTTTATCGGCAAATATCTAGAAGTGGGCCCCGTTCTGAAAAAGGAAATACAACCACTTTTTTGGCAATTTTTGTTGTCCTTGTGACAGATTTGTCAAAAAAATTGTTGCTATACAACTGAACATATACAATATCCGATTAAAATCCAACAATCGAACCCAAACATTGTACCATTGTGTTACATTATTTTGGATTCCGAAGTAGGACTCATCGGGATGTTTGTTTGCCATAACGGCAAGACGTGAACATTGTCGGATGCCTTAGCCTTGTAACTCTAAATACAGTATTTGCAATACTAGTATTTTAAATAATATAAATACAGTATTTGCAATACTATTATTTCAAAAAATACACTCAAATAGTGGTTCAATTTACCTTTTTATCATATTCTACCTTTTTGGAATTACATTATTATTTTATTCATTCGATTAACCCTCTGCACTCGAGTCCTCTTTCGCTCGGATAGTAAATGGTGAACGAGAGTCAGGTTTTCAGTACAAATGAAAAAGGAAAACATTTAGGTAGGCTGAGTTTTCTCAATTATTTTGCTTTATTTTGTCAATAATTGGATTAAAATTTGTCAATCATTTCAATAATTTTGTGAATCACTGGATTGAATTTTGTTGATTATTTTAGTGAATTATTTAGCATTGATTATTGTACTGAATTATTATTTTGGTATTTCAAATACAATTTTCTTAATCATTTTGCCAAATATTGCCAGTCCTTCTCCTGAAGTTTGTTGATTATTTTATTGAGTTTTATCAATTATATTATTGTATTTGTATTGTTTCCTCTTGTACAATGCTTTGCGCTTTTTACATACCCCTCGCCAGTTTATACATTGCACGCTTATATCTATGTCCTTAATCCTATTCTTAATTCTTAATCAATTATATTATTAAATTTAGTTAATCATTTTACTGAGTCTTGTTAATTATTTAACTAAATTTTGTCATTTATTTCACCTAACTCTCTGAAAGATTAAAGTTTTTCAATCACATAGAAAATTCTATAATAATGATAATAATCGAGTTTTATTTGCACAATTTGCTATACAAGTTTTTTACAAAAGGTTTCCGATTTGTGTATACACATTTTTCTTACATCTACCTTGAGGGAAGGGTAGGGGTTTCAGCGTGAAAAAAAACACTTTTGCGATTTTTTTTCATCTATATGGATAAAGTAAATTTATTGAAACCTTTTCTACATTGTTAAGTGTAATTTCAAGAACATTACGTGAAATTTGTACGCGAAAATATCCACAAACAAGCCGGTGACAAAGCTTTTCCAAGAACGCCTTTGGAAAAACACGAATTGCAGTGTTCACTGTATCTCAGCTAGAAATTATCTGAAATAAAGTACCATTAAAATTTAGTCAAAGTATCATCAAATCCTCCCCCCAACGGGCTTTGATAATTTTTTTTTCATTTCTAAATTTGTGGTGGTCATGTAAAGTGAAAAGTGCTATTTTTCACGAAAAATTCCGCCATTTTGGGGGTGGAAAACCACCTCAATGTAAAAAAAATCTCAAACTAACCGTTGGGGGGAGATATTTTATATGTAGAAAGTGTGTACCAAGTTTGAAATAAATCGGTCATGTAGTTTTCAAATGGCAGTGAACACGGACTTTGAAAAAGTGGTTTCGAGAAAAAACGCGGCACCGGCTTGTGTGTGGATATTTTCGCGTACAAATTTCACGGAATATTCTTGAAATGACACTTAACAATGTACAAAAGGTTTCAATAAATTTACTCTATCCATATAGATGAAAAAAATTCGCAAAAAAGTGTTTTCTTTCACGCTGAAACCCCTACCCTCCCCTTCAATTACAATAGTCAACGATCCTGTAAACTTTCCTTTCGAAACTATGCGATAGAAGCTACTCATAGAAATTCCTGTCTGCAGCAGTCATCCACTCGTTTCGTCGATTTTCCTAAG
Source organism: Ophion ellenae (assembly GCA_963210295.1). Classification (NCBI taxonomy): domain Eukaryota; kingdom Metazoa; phylum Arthropoda; class Insecta; order Hymenoptera; family Ichneumonidae; genus Ophion; species Ophion ellenae. The sequence continues at coordinate 42,891,086 of OY723386.1, read as the reverse complement.
TACTGTTTTCTTTGTTAATCACAGCGCTTGCTTCGCTCACCTTTCCCTTCATACACATGAACATTTACTACATGAGAAAGCCGGACAACGGTCCTGTCGATTTCTGTCCCGCGGAATTTGCCATCGGCGAATTCTCCATCGAGAACGGCATAAGCCGTTACTACCACGAGATTATACGAACGGACCTGCACCTGGGTTACGCGAGGGAGGCCATGGAGACGAGCGAGAAAACGCACAAGCTTCATTGGGACCTGCCAATCGGCGAGGCCGACTGGGCGATCATTTATCACAACATGATGTCGTTTCTCGAGCCAATGCAGATCAACGGGGAACTACCACCGATTTATACCATGCAGAAATACGCGCACCTATTGCCGTCGCTGTTTCGAAGAATGACCGCTGCTGTCGGTCAGTATGAAATATCCGTTTGACCAGAGTGTAAGAAAAAATAACGAACGAGGTCTTCATGGAACTCGAAATAGTGAGGGCGGATGGGGTCTTAAGGGGGAAGATATCTTTGGGTGAGAAAAAAACTGCTGATTCTCACGATATTTTTTTAACGAAACGATTTCTTCACCATTTTTGAGACTTGGCGTAGGTTTTATTACTAATTTTGGCTGTTACGTGGTATTTTTATTTATTTATTAATCTTTAAAAATGACGGAGGTATAGCACCGTCTTCTAAACGGGTTGAAGCGGATGTTGTCAGACGGCGTCGCACGTATGGTTATTCGTTTTGGAATGTTGGCCAAAAATTCGTTTTCTGACGTTTACAATTACAACGAAACTATTACTTCGGAGAATAGTACAATAGATGGCGTACGCTATGGCGGCCATCTTGAAGCTCCGGGCGGTTGACCAATAGCGTGAATCGGAACATCCCTAGCGTCCAAGTTGCATGTGCCGTTCTCGGCGGTTTAAAAAAATCAGTTGTTTGGCCGGTCACAAAACAAATAAGTGAGTATGTGACAAGTATTGATGATGGATCCTGATGATGGACGTATGTAGCTCGTTTTCTACCTGTACTGAGGGTTGTGTCTTTTGTTTCTTATGGCTTAGATTAGAAACAGTAAAAAAATACAAAAAAATGTGGAACTAACTTTATGAATTAGTAACATTTTTATATTTCCGGGCTAGTCCGAGTAAAAAATGTAATAGAATTTTAATCAGAGGTGTTGCAGGAAGTAAGCTAATAAGAGAGATGTTGCGGAAATGGAGCGTTGTTTAATGATTTTTTTCGTCAAACATACCTACAGTTTCAATAACAAACTTATTACCTACCATGTTTCAAAATGGCGTTTGTTTTGTTCCAGATGCATCAAATCATAAAATATTCACAAAAAAATATTTTAACGACATTGTACTTCAGTGCTCTTATAAGCAAATCGACCAAAAACGCGACTATTTGGAAGAGTATGTGTTTTAAATAACGAAATGTGAAAGGAGTGTTTTGAAACGTAAACTCTCTCACTTCAAATCGGATTTCATACACAAATGGACTACAGCTCACAGAAAAAGAGATCAACTTCTTTATCCTTCAGGATCTGGAGTGACTTTAATAGAAGAAAACGAAAGTACATTGAACGAGGAAAATTCCGAAGATGAATATAGTGAAGTTTATGGTGACGAATAAAGATTGTTACCTTTTAATAGGTAACAGTTTATATTAATTTTGTGTTTTACTTAATGTCAATCGACTTCAATCGTAGTTTTCCGAAGAAGAAAAAAATGTTTGCCACATTTCAGTATCGAATAAACTTATGTGCGTCGGCGGGATTAATCGGAAAAAAATCCAACGAAGATTTTTCTCTCATTAACTCTCGACCGCGGAACATGAACCATAAAAAGAAGAAATGTTGAAAATCGATGAAATGGTACGCTTTGAAACAAAGATTGAATTTTCCGAAAAATAATAACTACATTTTGCAATTTAAAAAAAACATATTTTTAAAAACATTTATGGTCGTGTTTTAGACCATAAAGTTAGAAATATTCATACCAGATTTCATTAGAATCTGTCGATTAATTTCTATCAGGTATACGTCACGCTAGTTTTGAAAATGCAGTTTTAAATACCGGGCCATACCTCGGTCATTTTTAAAGATACATAAAAAATAAAAAATACCATGTAACAGCCAAAAGTAGTAATAAAACATACTCAAGTTTGAAAAAATGGTGAAGAAATGAACTTTGCTTTAAAAAAAAATCTTGCATGTCAGCAAATTTTTTCCTCGCCTAAAGATATGTCCCTTAAGGTCCGCAAGAGCACATGGAGGAACGTTTGAAATACGGGATGAAAAAATTAAGCCTTCATAATGTCATATATTTCCCGGACATTTTTGGGTAGAGACTTATTTTTCTTTTTGTCTCTTTGTTTTTTTTTCGGCAGGTCAATCTCCGGAAAAGTTTACCGTGTACACTTTAGAGTCGCTTTTCGGACATATGCTTCGCGCCGTCAACGATCACCCCGAGAGTAACGTAGTGGCCATTTTGGCCGAGACCCAGCTCAACAAGGAACTCTTCGCTTACACTCCGAACATCGAGTGCGAGGTTCGTACCGCTACGGAGAAAACTCAACTGGCAAACCCGTTTTTCTTACGTTAAGGGATAATACCACTCTAGCGGCAGAAAATAAGGCCTAACTTTGACAATTTAATTTGGGAGTATGAAGAAAGGAATAGGATTACTTTTGAGAGGGTTTATTTAACACATATTTAAGTATACAAAAAAAATTCATTATAATTTTCATACAAAATGGCGACGACAGAGGCCATCTTGAAAAACGTGTTTTTGTACAAATCGCTTCACGGGAGGACGGCTTGCTCGTAAAGTATAAGACCTGGAACAAAAACCAAAAGAAAATTATAATCTATATATTATTAGTTATGGGACTACGTACGGATTTTTTTAAATCAAATTTTGTAAAAATGGCGCACTTTGAAAGAAATCCATCGATTTTTTGCCCAAAAAATAAGCAGTAAATTGCTAATAAAAAACAAGTTTACATTTAATCAAAAAACGGCTACGTAGTCCCATAGAGGATGTAATTGTGAAGCTACTATCACAATTTTCAAATCGATCCATGCAAAGGTGTTCGAGTAATCCGTCCTCGCAGTTTGAAAAAAGTGGTTTCGAGAAAAACGCGTTTGAGGCGTTACCCCAACTTGTAGCGCAAAAAAGGCCTTTTTCATGAATTTTTTTAAAGAAAACTACAAAAGTTTTTTAATCGATCAATATACCATCTTAAAGAACCCATCTTGAAGAACTTTCAGTAATTTTTTTATTGAAAAATATTACATTGTTTAGTGGCAAATGGCCGTCAATGAAATAATGTTTTTATATACACGGTTTGCGGTGACCAACATTGCGGCGAAGAGGATCATCTGAAAAAAAAATGCGGATGGATTTAGTCAAATATAAGTATAAACTAGTCTTTAATCGAAGGATTTAAAAAAATATTCATTTTTCACAAAATGGTGGACAGTCAAAGTTAATGGTTCGATTTTAACGAAAAAAATCGAACGATTAAAGACTACATTTTTATGTATTAAATAAGCCTGCAAAATTTCAAGAAGATCGGTTCATTAGTGTTCGAGTAATCTTGGTCACCGACTTCAGAAATGCCATTTTGAGAAAAACGCGTTCAAAGTTTCTCTTTCAACGCTCTTTCAACGCGGATTCTTCTCTTCCAACGCTCATATCTCAGTCAATTTTGTTCGGATCGACTTGAAATTTTCAGGACATATTCTCAGATACTTATACTTCAAAAAAATGCAATAAAAAAATCGATTTTTTCAAAATCGCAAGTGGGGGTAACCCCTTAAGAGAAGGGTAGGGGTTTCAGCGTAAAAAAAACACTTTTTTACGATTTTTTTCATCTATATGGATAGAGTAAATTTATTGAAATCTTTTGTACATTGTTAAGTGTCATTTCAAGAACATTCCGCGAAAATATCCACAAACAAGCCGGTGACAAAGCTTTCCCAAGAACGCCTTTGAAAAAACACGAATTGCGGTGTTCACTGTATCTCAGCTAGTAATGATCTGAAATCAAGTACCATTAAAATTTAGTCAAAGTATCATCAAATCCTCCCCCCAACGGTCTTTGATAATTTTTTTTTTTTCATTTCTAAATTTTTGGTGGTCATGTAAAGTGAAAAGTGCTGTTTTTCACCATTTTGGGGGTGGAGAACCCCTCAATGTAAAAAAATCTCAAACTAACCGTTGGGGGGAGGTATTTTATCTGTAGAAAATGTGTACCAAGTTTGAAATAAATCGGTCATGTAGTTTTCAAATGGCAGTGAACACGGACTTTGAAAAAGTGATTTCGAGAAAAACGCGTTTGAAGTTTAGAGAAGTCGGAGCTACAGTGTTAGAGGAGCGGGACTAAATAGTCAATAACTTCAAGAGTTTTGCTCTGATCGACTTGAAATTTTGGGATTATATTCTTGAAATGTTTAACTATAAGAAAAGACAAGAAAAAATTGATTTTTCAAAAGTGCAAACCCCTACCCTCCCCTTAACTCGTAGTAGTCACACTTAGCTAGAATCGTTTTTTAATTGTTATAAATAATGTTTCGTTTTTAAATTGTTATAAATAATTAAATAGCGCATTGAGCGATATGAAAAAAGTGGGGTATAATTTGAACCTTGTTTAATACAAAGATATTGGTTACAAATCAAAAATTAAATTTTGGATATGCAAAAAAACTTATGCAAAAAAAAATTCGTGAAAAATAACTTTTTTTTCCAAAAAATGCTGTAACTCTTGGGATTATTGACAAAAAAATGGTTTCATGATCTGGAAACAATGTACTTTGAAATAGACATAGCGGTTTTTGTGGACTTTTCAAAAAGTATATTTATTTCATCCAACGCAGGTGCGATTTAGAAGGAAAGCCGGAAACGCTTGCGCATATAAAAAAATGTATGTTTTTATTGGGAAGAAAAGTTGTACTGCATCAAAATAATTTGAAATACAAGGGCCTGGGTCCCGTGGACCCAGTGTGACTATTAAGGGTTAAAGTTGTACGAGGCGCCTGAAAGAAGTCCGAGGCGCTGCGGCAAAATCGATAAGTGAACCTTTAAAGAATAATTTCGCTCCAGGACCAATTCCATATTGTTTTTATGACCCCAAAGTATTTTTGAAGCCAAAAAAAAAACAATTTTTCCAAAATCCTAGAGTGGTGTTATCCCTCAATCGTCCATACTTTATCCCTTGTCATCATCGTTTTCAGTATCACAAGTACCACGACGGTACCAGTCAATTTTGCAGTCTGTCGATAATACGACAGTGGGCTTTCGAGTTTTGCGACCAATGCTGCAAACCACTGGGCGTCGAAATGATACCGGGTGTTCACTGTCCTGAAATCATCGATCTTAAATTCAACAGAAGTACCTTCAACGGCAGCGTGAGCTCTCTGCTCAGCGAACGTCCCCTCAGCGTTTTATCGGCGACCGGCGTAAGTCGTTGACGATCGATGGGATTCGTACCGAAATCCTATCGTGGCGATAAAAATACGATGCGTTTGTTCTTGGCTTGTTTTCAGACTATGCAAAATTTGGGATTCAATGAATTTCCATTTTGAAAATTGAATTAATTAAATGTGGCGTAATTCATTGTAACATACTGGACTCTATGGCAACACTTTAACGAGTTACATCTAACTTGTGGCTGGAAAAACGAGGAATTTTCGTGAACTTTTTCTGGGAAAATGTGCGCAGGTTTTCAATGCATATATTTTTTTTTTATTGGAGACCATGGTTTTGAGTATCTTTTACATATTTTGTATTGAAAAATATTTTAAGGTTATGGGGTTAAGTCAATATGTTACCACAGAGCTGAATTTTTTTCTGAACCGTTATAACCTCTTTGCTGATAATCCTGTGCAGTTTGAATACGATCCACAGTACCGTTTTTTCGAAAAAAAAATCGGCAACTCGACGTATTTCGTGGGCTAAGTACATTACGCTTATGGAAAACTCCCGATCATTTTTCAGTACATTATTAATATCTGCTAAGTGAATGTTACTAAGGAGCTGAAAAAATAGGTACGGTTCGACTAATCATCGGACTAAACCTTGGTACCGTGAAAGTGAGGATTCACAGTACCGTTATAAAATAATTAATGTTTGTGATGCGGAATTTGTGCGAAAATCAAGCACACAAAATATTAGACTGTGCAATCATGGCAACGTCGTAGACGGCACAAATGTTACCTATCTTATCGGTATTCGGTAATTATGCCCGGGAACCTTAAGACGGAATGACACCTCATCGCGGTCGGTGTGGTAGAACAATTATAGATACCCAAAAATCTCTGAAACGGCTCTTCAGATCCCGTCGAAACTTTGCCAAACGACGTCAAAAAGATAGACGAACAGCTGTCTGCCCCTCAAATTCAGAAAATTTGAAAAAAGTAAGGCGTTTGCCGGAACAGAAGATAGTTATTGTAATTTTTTTCCTTTCGTACACTTTTTAGTGATGCCAAAACGCAACTTTCTCGCGCTATTACGATACGATCCGCCAAAATTGATCGTTTTTCACTCCGCCCTAACAGACACACACGCACACACACGCACGTACGCGCACACACAGAATAGAAAAGTGAGACGAAAAAAGATTTTTACGGTATTATCATTTATTCATTTTATCGCCTTCGAGTTGTCGTTTTCTGCCATTATTTGATTGATATACCTAGAAAAAAATAAACATAAATATAAATAATAGATACGGATGTCCGAGTCGTTTACGAATATTCGAAGTTTACGAATACCCGAAATTTAAGAGTGAGAAAATTTGAGGGTACCCGAAGACCAAATTCAGGTACCCGATAGTGGCGGGTAATGCAAAAACGTAACGTAGGGTACCCGACTCGACCCGAACTTCGGGTACCCGAGTGAATCGAGTATCCGCACACCCCTAGAAGTTAATATTAACAAATATAGGCAAAAAATGAAAAAAAAAACTATTTCAACTGGAAATTTTAAGCTTCATGCACATCTGGGGCATTGATTTGAGAATTTCAAATTTCAGCTGCAGTTTTTGTACACTTTTGCCGATAGAGCTTAAAATATACTCTCAAAGTAGTAGTAAAAAGTTAACGAATTGTTGTTTTTCTCGCGAAATTTCCATTTTTCTGAATATAAAGACTAACAAAGAAATGTACCTTTCCAGGTGAGCGAGCAGCATCGTCTATCAGTGTCCGAAAGGAGCCGAGACGAGGAGGCCCGTAGACGCAGAGGAAACGGACACGTTGAAATAATCGATCATTCTCGCCTGAAAACTGAGGCAAAACCGACCCCTCCACCAGCTTCCCGAATAGCCGTGAGCATTTGATATCTTATCTCTCTTTCATTTCGCAACGTTTATTAAATTCCATACAGTTTCTTTTCTGTTCGAATCTCTCCCCATTTCTTGCGTACACTTTATTATGCGTATCTAGATACAAATCTACTTAAGTCTGTAACAATATAAATTTATACAATTATTCGATATTATAAACCCATCTATAATTATAGAATGGATACAGTATAATATAGATTTATCTACAAAATATATCGCAATTTTCGTAAAATATTCGACCCAAACTGATCAGCCTTTTCTTACGATCTTCAAGATGGAAGTTTCGACTAAGCCTCTCCGCGGCATCGTCACAGCCAGTAAGCCGACACAACCGATCTCTCCCTTAAATCACAATTTTTCGCTTCCCTCGAATTGTTTCTTGATCGTGAAAATGTTTTGCAGGTCAAGCTCTAATGGGCACGGTTCGATTGCCGCCGGCTTTGAACGTCGAGAACTTTCCGGCCATCGGTGCGTATAGCAACTTTTCTGTACATTGAGACTAATCGAAGGGAGATATCGAATGGTGCACTGTCGTCGAATATCCATAAGTGAATATCCATAAGTCGAATAACCATAAGTGAGTATAGAGTAGAAATGGGTGCCAGAAATGGCGGGAGGTAGAGATAAGTGAGTTTGTTTGGGTTTGTTTTTAAGTATTTGTTTAAGTTTGTTATTTTTGGTATTTGTTTGGGTTTGTTTGGTTTTCCTCTATGCTCACTTGTACTAGGTGCGCGCAACTAAGATCCCGGGTTTCACACATGGATGGCACTAGCGACACATGTAGTCGTCCTACAGATCTGAAATTGGGCGTCTTTATAGCTTGGTCATCTGTTAAGAATACCCGGTCGTAATATAAACAAATATCGCAACACAACGACCTTTTTTCTAACCTCCAAAATGTCAAAGTTTGTGCCAAATAAACAGCATTTGCGGGAAGCATTGCTTTTCTGCTTCAACCTAAAAAAAAAAACAGCAGCTGAAGCACGTCGGTTACTTGAGGAGGACTACGGCGAACATATACCATCAAAAACAACGTGTGAAGATTGGTTCAAGCGGTTCAGAAGTGGCGATTTTAAGACTGGGGACAAGGAGCGCTCGGGAAGACCGCAAACATTGCGGACGCTGATCTGCAAGCGTTATTGGATGAAGATGACACTCAAACAGAAGATCAACTTGCCGAGGCATTAAATGTGACTCGACAATGTATTTCGAAACGTATGCACGCTATTGGAAAAATTCATAAGGAAGGAAAGTGGGTGCTGCATGAGTTGACTGAGAGACAAATGGAAAATCGAAGAGCCACTTCCGAAATTTTGCTTTAGCGGCAGAACAGAAAGAGTTTCCTGCATCGAATTGTTACTGGCGATGAAAAATGGATATATTTCGAGAATCCCAAACGCAGAAATTCGTGGCTTTCACTTGGCGAAGCGTCAACATCGACGGCACGGCCAAATCGCTTCGGGAAAAAGACAATGCTCTGCGTTTGGTGGGACCAGAAAGGAATCGTGTACTATGAGCTGCTGAAACCGGGCGAAACTGTCAATGGGCATAGCTACCGACAACAAATAATCAATTTGAACCACGCATTGCTCGAAAAACGGCCAGAATGGGACACGAGACACGAACGTGTGATAGTGCAGCACGACAACGCTCCGTGCCATCGCAGTTCCATCGTCCAGGACACCATAAAAACACTGAAATGGGATCTGCTACCGCACCCGCCGTATTCGCCAGACCTGGCCCCTTCAGATTATCACTTGTTCCGGTCGATGGCGCATGGCTTGGGTGGGCTACACGTGGCCAATTACGATGCAGCACAAAATTGGTTGGACGAATGGTTTCAGTCCAGACGCGTCTTTTTATCGTCGCGGTATTTATGTATCGCCAGAGAGATGACAAAAATGTGTAAATAGCGAGGGACAATACTTCGAATGAACCATTTTTTGTATTGGTCTTGAAATTTTCGATTTATTATTGTTAAAAAAAAAATCCGGAAACTTAGTTGCGCACCTAGTGGATATTCGTACTTATGGACATTCACTTATGGATATTCGACTTATGGATATCCGGTTATGGAAATTCGACTTATGGATATTCTACCCCAATCGAATGGTGCGTTTGATCATTACAGGCGGACGCGGAACTCCGATTCGTCGTGACAATCGCGCGGAATCGCGTCGCATGGAAGGTCCCATTTGGTCTCATCGCGGTAATATTATCCTTCCTCGATTCGAAAGCGACGATCCTCGTGAGCCTGAATGATTGTTTGTTTTGTCCTTCGGCAGGCCGTAAAAACTCCGACTCGGACTAATCGTGACGCAGACTCGCAGCGGCTTGCGCGGGCAAAACACTCGTCTGATACTTTTCGGGAAAGTTGGACGATGGTTCAACCCATGACGACATACGGTCGCGATGAGGAGCAAGAATACCAAAGTGTTACGAATAAGTGCCTTTCTCGGATAACAGACCGGTATGCGTGCTACTACATTTTTTGTTTTCGACGTAGATGGAAGTATTCTACGAATTCTCGATAGGGACTACGCCAGCTACTAGCTGCCTTTTTATTGCGAAAATGCACAACTTATTACTTTCTTACCGATTTATTATTCATAAGATTTATGAATTTTTTTTTCTAGCGCGGTTAAGCTTTCCTTACAATATGGCACTGTTTAGAGTGCCCGGAAGTGCCCTTAAGGATGACGTGAAGTTTGCATCTTTGGAATGCAAGGGAAATTGATTATTTTCGATTGCATTTTTTTTGCCGATTTAGGCCGTGAAAATCACTCAAACGTTTCTACGTATACTCATTAGAAATTTACGACTTTATTTTGCAAAAAAGGCTTTGGATAATGATTAAAATAACGAAATAAATGAAGAGAAGAAAATATCTTTGCGTCCCAACGTTCCGAACATCAACGTCATCCTTGAAGCACTTTTGATATATTACGTTAATCAAGATTTTTAAAAGTCTATGTTGTTCAAAATATAACACTTTTTTTCGTATAAAGACGCTTTTCTTAACAAACTTATGAACAGATCATTACGTCTGTGAATTTTCGATGTCTCGGAGATTTTCCCTCTTCCTCTTCTACTGGAAACTTTGAATTTGACCCAGCTTGGTCATTCTCTTCCTTTCGCGTTATTCCTATCGCGCGTTTATTGCTCGCTTACTTCGCTGGTCGTGAAATTCGTGTAGTTTTGTTTTTCCTTTTTTGGAAGGAAAATTTGGTTAATTTTATTTATCGAGATTGTTGAATTTAACGTTCCCCGGGATCCTTTTCTGCATTCCATATTACTTTTTTTAAAGCCTAATTTAGTCACGTCTCTGCGTAATTTTACTGCTTTTCGAAGGACCCTTCGACTATTTTTTTTACCGTGTATATTTGAAGTTGGTCGTGCAGTTTGGTCGTTTTCTCCATTTCGCGTTATTGCCGCGCGTGCCTCCGCTCCCTTCGCCGGTTGTAAAATTTGAGTCGGCTATTTCGAAGATCAGCGAGACATGCGTAAGCTCGAAGCAAAAGGTAACGAGAAAAAAGACGCAAGAAGGATCAAGGTGAGGCGAGGGCCGAGGCAAATAACAGGACACGCCAAGCGGAGTAAGAAACAACAGAAAAATCGTTGGCCGTAAACGTTCAACAGGTAATTGCACCTTGGACTCGCATAGAAGGAGTGTCCTGACTGCCACCTCGGCGCTCCTACGCAAGTGCTGATAAAAGTTCCTCCGTAATTACTCACTTTAAAGTCGAATCCCTGTGAGCCGCGACGGAAAAATTATTTTGAATTAAAACGACGGGCACACGCGGGCGGCGTGTGGAGTAAGAGGACTAGGCCTTCAAAGGCCCGCAAAACCGTACGAAGGACCATGGGAAAAAATTCATATAAAGTAAAAATAAAGAAAAAAAAGTCTTGCGGTGTCCAATTTTTTTTTCACTTATTGAATTCCGCTGTTACATAGGGTAAACCGACCGGTGAATGGACAAAAGCAGATCTATATTGAAAATCAGTAAAAAATATGAATTGTCGATAAAAACTCGATGACTATAATATAGAAAAAAAATCACAGGCGACGTTAAAACCGCTTTCTCAGTTTAATATCGAATTTTGACGTCACGAAATTTTTCTCGTTTGTGGTACTTGCACGCTGCGCAACTTAGTTACCATACGGCTGTGCACGGTAAGTATTCTAAAGGCGAAAACAATAGTTTTTATAAGTTTTGAGGGTGAGTATTACTTTTATTACTTAAGCAGATAGAATCAAACTTTGATTTTTGGCAAAAATAAAAAAAATCGTAATAATGGGTCAGAATTAGGCATGCTTATTTACTGGTGCTTAATTCTAACCTTTTTCCAATGGATAGGGATATGCGCTCTCTTCTGATGATTCTCAAAGCAGAGTAGAACATTTTGCTCATCTGTTGAAAATTGCAAAATGTTCTGTTGAGGGATATACATTCACAACGATCAGAAATCGATTTTTTTTCTTTTCGTTAAGGGGTTACCCCCACTTGCGATTTTGAAAAAACCGATTTTTTTTTATTGCATTTTTTTGAAGTATAAGTATCTGAGAATATGTCCTGAAAATTTCAAGTCGATCCGAACAAAATTGACTGAGATATGAGCGTTGAAAGAGAAGAATCCGCGTTGAAAGAGCGTTGAAAGAGAAACTTTAAACGCGTTTTTCTCAAAATGGCATTTCTGAAGTCGGTGACCAAGATTACTCGAACACTAATGAACCGATCTTCTTGAAATTTTGCAGGCTTATTTAATACATAAAAATGTAGTCTTTAATCGTTCGATTTTTTTTTTCGAAAAAAAAATGGCCGTTTTATAGCCAAAAAACGGCCGTTTTTTTTTTCGTCAAAATCGAACCATTAACTTTGACTGTCCGCCATTTTGTGAAAAATGAATATTTTTTAAAATCCTTCGATTGAAAACTAGTTCATACTTATATTTGACTAAATCCATCCGCATTTTTTTTTCAGAACCACTTCGCCACAATGTTCGTCACCGCAAACCGTGTATATAAAAACATTATTTCATTGACGGCCATTTGCCACTAAACAATGTAATATTTTTCAATAAAAAAATTACTGAAAGTTCTTCAAGATGTGTTCTTTAACATGGTATATTGATCGATTAAAAAAGTTTCGTAGTTTTCTTTAAAAAAATTCATGAAAAAGGCCTTTTTTGCGCTACAAGCGGGGGAACGCCTTAAACGATAGAACTATATATGTAGAATATTTTCCCAAAGTTTCAAAGCGCAATTCGTAAATTTCAAACGTTACAGCCCGTCAACGCTGTGCCTCACCGCTCGTATTCGCAACGGGCGTGAACTTCAAACGCGTTTTTCTCGAAACTGCATTATCGAATTTGGCGTGCAGGATTAGTCAAAAACTATTAAGCCGATCGAGTTGAAACTTGGTAGAAATATTGATAACATTGGTACCTTCTACTTGACGGCAATTGTTTTTGAAAAATTGGAAAAAAAACTACTTTTTTAATCCAAATTTTACAGAAATGTTGTGTGAAATTTTGTTTTTTTTTGTAAATGCGTGCTATTTTTTTTGAATTTGCATTTTGTTAATTTTAGTTACCGTCACATAGAAACTATACATGTTATAACTGAAAAGAAGTTTGAACTTTTTTGGAAATCAAATTCTACGGGAAGCTAGACTGCACGCCGATTCGCAATTTCCGCGGCGACCTTGCTGTAACACTCTGCGAGAGCTCCGCCATTTCGATGATGAATTAATTAAAAAAATTGTTTTGTATACATAAATATACTATTGAAGTATACCTAAAGTTTGATAATTGTAGAATAATTATTGCTTAGTTTAAAAAATCCCTCAATATTGCTTATTTTTTTCCTGTCTAAATTTATATCCCGCCTTAAGGAATCATCACGGTTTAACATTTTTTTTTATCGATTTTTTTTGCGTTTTTCGATAGTATAGACGGTTATAAACATTGACCTGGCATCGCCGATTGATCGTAAGTAGACAATTTATATGAAAATTCCGCACTCGAAACTTTAAACGCGTTTTTCTCGAAATGTCGTTTTTCAAAACGGTGTACACTCTCAAAGGAAGAGTGTTCAAGCTGTCCGTCTCAAATTTTGACACAATATTCTTCACGCCATTGTTCATCTTGCTATGGAAGCTTTTGGAATCTTCATATTTTTTTCAACGAAAATCTGTCGGAAAAATAGGCTAAATTCGATACTTTTTTTTTTCTCAAACCGCCGCCATTTTGTCAATTTTCATTTTTTAAAACCTCCATAGCCAGATAGCGGTTTTCATACTGATTAATAATCTTTTTACAAATTTTGTTTCAGGTAATATTTACCGGCACTACCGTGTACACGATACCTCTTTTTTAAAGATATTTTCAACCTTTAACAAAAATGTGAAAAAAATTAAAATGAACGTTAAAATATTTATTTTCTGTTCTTCATGAGTGCTTTAAGGAGGTACACCAGCTTCAGCAAAATGGTGATAGATCAATAAAAATTGGTGAATATATTCTTTAGTATTATTCATGTAGATACAAATTTTTTCAGATTTTTTGGTTGTGCCGTTTTCTTACAAATAATTCACAAGCGTTTATCCTTATACCCGGAATATATACCTATATCTATAAAAACGCTATGCTTATACACGTGAACTTCAATGTTCAATTACTCGATAACGGCACAATGAAAAAATCTGAAAAAATTGTATTGACATATATAATACTAAAGAATATATTCACCAAATTTTATTGATCTATCACCATTTTGAAATTTTACCATGGTTTAGCATGGCAACATTGTATGAAGCTGGTGTACCTCCTTAATTTGACATAAAAAATCAGACTGATTAGCGTATTTTAACCATCGAAAAAAAATCGCGAAAATCGGCAATTTTTCGACCCGTTACACTGTAATCATTCCTTAAGGGACCTTCTCACTTTAGACGCTAAAAAAGCCTATTTTCATGAAGTTCTTTGATAGGTTTATATTATAGATTTTGATATAAAAGTTGTTACACTTAATAAATACACTTTCGAAATACATTTTAAAACAATTATTTAAGTCACTATTTATAGACGAAAATGGTATTTAAAAAAATGTCCTAAAAAATGTAGATCTGCACCGTCGATGAAATCTCGGAGATGGACCATTCGAAACAAAACAATCAAACGGTTTTAGATTCAGTATGTCAATGGCTATAGCGTGAATCATACGATTTTTGATATATGCAAAGATAACAATATGGCGAGCATCTTTCGAAAAAAAAACAACAAAAAAAAAACGTTTTTTTTTCACCGTTTTTGGCAAAAAATAGTAAATATCAAAATTTAGAAAAATCCTTGATATGCGCTATAGCTATAGTTGTCAAGAATATGTGGTTCAAATTTAATGAGGATCGGTTCAGTAATTTCGAAGATTTTATCAACAAGCCGCCGAGAAACGTTGTTTCGAGAAAAACGTGTCTAAAGTTTGTTCGGGTTACATGAATACATTTAAAAAAATGTTTAATGTATTTCGAAAGTGTTTTTATTGAGTGTACCAACTTTTATATCAATATCTACAATATAAACCTATCGATAAAATTCACGAAAATAGCCTTTTTTTAGCGTCCAAAGTGAGAAGACCCGTTAAGAGATGACAATGTACATTTCATTGAAAATTCTCGTGAAATCATTCCATTCGTTTTTTAATTTTGACAAAATTCGATTTTTTTATTTTCCGTCGAAAGGAACTTCGGTAGTTTTTTGAGAATGTCACGTTAAGATGCAAAGAAAGCTTTTTTTTCTACGAAATCGTAATAACAAAAATAATATTCATATGTATAAGAATATTATAAATTTTGTGCAAGACAGAGATCTCTAAATCTAAAATTTAATAAAAATAAATAATAAATCGTTATGCTTTACAGCGTTCATATACACTACACGTCCATTTACTGGTGGTCGAGTGTCCATTTACTGGTAATTTAGTCATTTCGCTACTTATTTATTAATTCCTCCAATACTATTTGTCACACTCCGAATATTTTTTTCACTATCAGAATAATATCTTTCATTAGCCATAGCAATTGAAACATTTTTCATAATATTTCCATTTTACAAAATATCCGAATCCTACAGAGTCATTATTCGTCCATTCACTGGTCGGTTTATCCTATTCATATGGGTGAATCCGTCTTAATATTCCAGATCCGTAAAACTCTACGCAGAAACGTGACGCGATCGGTATCATCTTCTCGTAAAGAAACATTTTTCTGCAACCTTTTTTTTTTTTGTCAGCTTTATAATTAATCGTTATATCATTCGTGTAAACGTTACGAAAAGAATTCAGACATAATGCACATTTGCGTTTGCAAATCGTGCCAGTTGCGAGCTCGCGCCTCTCACTTTGCTCAGAATAGAATTCTGGACATTATCATCTCGTTCGTTTGTTTCAACACTCGCCTGGTCAGCGTCAAACGTTACGTGTTGCTTTCACCGCGGGCTTTGAATACTCGCGCTCGAGCCTCGCAGCGAGATCGTGAAATTTTACGTACCCAAACTTCCGGCTACTCAATTGTTCCTAGTCCTAAGTAAATTCTACCTTCTAGTAAGTACACTTCGAGCCCGGCATGGAGAAAAAATCACTTCGGTCTCACGAATCCGTAGGGGCCTGGTGGAAATTCCGAACTTTCAATGCGCCGAAGGTTTGAATTTTAATGTCCTAAGTTTAATGTTCCGAAATTACAAGGTTCGTCAAGATTATGCCAGCGAAAGTCTACACAGTGTACTGTAAATGATGTAGAACGTATAACATTGTCTAGACAAATTTCAAAATTGACGTAAAATCACTTCTTAATAAAAAAAAAAATTCTGTAAATAATTCGTCGATTTATTGAAAATTTTGAAACTTAAAACTTCCATAGCCGAATTATTTTTACGGTGTTGAGATTTTCGGAGTTTTGGTCTTTCGTGTAAAATTGATTCGGAGTTTTGGTCTTTCGGGGTAGTATTTTTTCTGAGTTTTGAGCATCCTGATAATTTAAAGTTCGGAATTTCAACCCTAATCCGTATACTGGAGTTGTAAAAAAATAATTGAACGGAGGAAAAAAAACGGTGTCTGTTCCCAGCTCCGAGTTTGACCATTTTTTGTTCTCAGCCGTCCGGTATCCCAGAAGCCTCGCGTGTTTCTCACATTGGAAGTATACTCTGCAAACGAAAGAAAGAGAAACTTAGAAATCATTTGACAAGAAGATATTGTGAGTGGAGATTTAAAAAGGAGACGTATTTCGAGATAAAGCGACGGGTGAGTGAGCGGTGGAAGAATTACGAAAAAGGTCGTGGAAATTCGAGCCAGATGGAAATCTACAATCGCGTGAGTTTGTGTGTGAAAGCAATTGCAAAATAGATATGAAACGCTATATTTGCAGGATTTTCTCGACGGCCACAAATCTTTTTAGGGTTCCGTAGCGACTGGGAATGATTATAATTTCGTCGTCTCCGCCCGTCTGTCATAGCAGATTGCTCCCTTTATTTTTGTAACATTTTGGTACAAATATCTGAAATAATTCATCAAAATAACATTCAATGAGCACTTTCAAGTTGAATTATTGCGGTTATTTTTAATCTTTATTACTTTTAAATTAATATTTTTGACACCGTTCGAAACATTTTCGTTTCGCGTATTGATCATTATTGGTGCGTCTAATATATGGTTCAAGGGACTAGAATAACGCGACTGTCTAAAAAGTATCTGATTTTCAGATGAAGAACACAACAAAAAAATCAAACATCGAAAAAATTTGCAGTTTTGCACGATATTCAACTATATTTCGGCATATTCGAAACAAAAAAACCAAGTTTTAAAAATGGAATATACTTTCATGCCTGAGGATCAACTAAGCCATTTTCTACTTTTTCAAAAAATTTCATTAAGGTGTGAAAAACAGTTTTCTCCAAAAACGGACACTTTTTACAACCTCTGTTATCCGAAATTTTCCCAAAATTCAATACTCCTCGAATGCTTCGTTATGAAAGTATATTCAATAAAAATCGTGGGTTTTTTTTTCTCCGATATTCCAAGGAGTTATGAGGTACGCCGTTCCGATCTCTGACAAAATATAAATTACAATTTTTTTTCTCTTTCTAGTTTTATAATGTTGAATTCTGGGGATCTGTAAATTAGATACTTTTTTCGGTCGCCACAGTATTCCAATTTCGTGACAAACTGACAAAATCGCTAACTTTTTCAAATTAATTGAGTTTTTATTCAATACTAGCCTCTCCCGCGTTGATAGATTCAAGAATTGAAATTTTCCATACAGCCTTTCACAACCCATTCCGCGCCCTTAAGGGTTGATTTTCGAAAAAAATTTTCTCAGTGCAGCTCCACTTTCTATGAAAAATATCTTCCAAATTTCAAATTTCTATCTTCAGCGCTTTAAGGTAATCCTATCGCTTCACACTAGCCATACCACTGATCATACTTGAGACTTGTACAATTTATATTTTTAACAGGTGCAAAAAAAATAATTTGTAATAGCTAAAATTTTCCATGTGTAAACGGTTCAATGAAAGTCCACATTTAATTTAAAAAATAAAAAAATAGTTATTCCCACGATTCGCGCAGTATTTCCAGGTTTGATATTTGGCGCCATTGGTTCTATCCCCGTCTCTTTTTACTCAACCAGGCGAGTTTAACCTCCATGCTTTTCAACGTCGACCTGTCAAATCAATGTCAGGTGCGGGAAATATAAAACATTGTATTCGGGCCACGACTGGTAAAAAGCGTGGAAAATTTGTGTCGGCGAAATATGTCGGTTAAAAATGAAATATGTGTGGAAATTCGATGAGTGATATGAGGTTAGGACTACAGTCAGCTGTTGCCTTGCTGTCACGTCTCTTTATCGTAGCAAGTGGTAATAAATCCAATACCGGAAGTTCAAATTAAACTTCATATTACATAAAAATTGGGTCAATAAGCGTAACTTTTTCTGAGAGCATTGGATTACTACAAGTGTTAAGTATGTAAATCTGATTATTTTTAAGAATCTGACGGATTCCCACTATTATATGCACTTTTGTAGCGACCGGAAATTGGGTTTTTGTATGTCCTCTCGGAATTCCTTCAAAAAAATACGCAATTTTAATATTTTTTTTCTCTGTAATTAGGTCGATAACCGACCCTGAAATTTTACAGAGACGATTATTAATATATTTAGTGAAGCTCAAAAAAAATTACGAAAATCATATGGATTGATGCCTGGCGATAGGATTACCTTAACCTTTTCAGGACGGGAGTGGTCAATATTTCGACCAGCCAGGGGGCACATAATATTTAATGTTTTTCACGGAAAATTTCATATATTCAATATGGCCAAAATATTGTGAAAATGTCTGATGTTTTTTTTACCTTGAAAATTGCTATTCCAAGGTCATTTTTTCGGCCTAAAAGTCGGCGTACTTGCCTTTGTTGATGCGCTGTATACGAAAACAATAGTACCACGTATCGCAAAACTCATTTTTAACGTGAATTGAAGATCAAGATTGAAATTATTTTTCGTACCTGCCAGTGAGCTTGTTCTATAATAACTGGCGTCCTTGAAATGGAAGGGTCTCACTTGCACAATGTTTATCTCTACAACGCTGCAAGTCCGTTTTTCAACTGCACAATGACTTATCTCTCATCTGTGCAAACTCGGCAATCCACCAACTGTACAAGAGTCTCAAGTTTGCAATATTGAACCTCTACAACGATGTAGCCTTATGATCATCCCTACAGCGTATTTATTCGGATTTTTATCAACTACACAATGAGGCATTTGGAATATGCTTTAATTCTACAATGTATCGACTCTACAAGAACTTTGAGTACTCAACGTTCAACTGGGCAATGTTGTCAACTCTACAACAGCTGGTATATCAGGTGTATCAATTGAAGAAGAGATATATATTAGCCTATTAACGCCCAAGCGACTATGTTTGAACACTTGAGAGAAAAAGGATGTTTTTTGCCGTGTACAGCAGAAATAATGTCCCCCACTGTAAGTAAAATCGCCCGTTCTTCCGATTTATGGTATCAACTTTGACTTTTGACCCTGCCTAAGGGACGAAAAAGGGGTTTTAACTTGAAAAGCGAGATAAAATCAGAACATTCGTGGATTTTCAGCGATAGGTAGGTAGTAAAAGCATTGACATGAAATGTATCACATGATTTGATCATGTGATACATGATCACAGTGGTTGATTTCATGTGATACACCTGATATATCAGCTGTTGTAGAGTTGACAATATTGCCCAGTTGAACGTTGAGTACTCAAAGTTCTTGTAGAGTTGATACATTGTAGAATTAAAGCATATTGCAAATGCCTCATTGTGTAGTTGATACAAATCCGAATAAATGCGTTGTAGGGATGATCATGAGGATAGATCGTTGTAGAGGTTCAATATTGCAAACTTGAGACTCTTGTACAGTTGGTGGATTGCCGAGTTTGCACAAATGAGAGACAAGTCATTGTACAGTTGAAAAACGGACTTGCGGCGTTGTAGAGATAAACATTGTGCAAGTGAGACCCTTCCCTTGAAATATTCTTCAGGATGACATTTACAACATATATGCCTATTTTGTTGTACTAACAAGGAACATCCCTCAGATGACACCCTTCGATTTTGTTGAAATTTGGATATGTCGTAAAGCACCGAAAAGTAAGCGGTACGTACTTTTTTTTTATCGGCGGAAAAACGGTATTAAGGAGTGAAACCACCCCTCGAAAAAAGGTATCTCTAGGCGTAATATAGCAGTTTCACACACAAGGAGTCCACCGATTTTAATAAAACAAAAACGAAAATTCTTCTAATCCGAAGCAATGAAAAAAACCACCATAGTGACATTGCAAAAAAAATTAAGGGGTGAACCACTCCTATATTAAGGGGTGGTTTCACCCCTTAAAACCGTTTTTCGGCCGATAAAAAAGACATGTATCGCTTACTTTTCGGTGCGACATAACATATCCAAATTTCAACAAAATCGAAGGGTGTCACCTGAGGGATGTTCCTTGTAAGTGCACCCACAATGTGAGTACATCAATTTTGAGGCCAAACTAGCAGAGAAAAAAAAATTGACCTTAAAATGGCGGTTTTCAAGGTCAAGGATGCCACCAGGATGTGTTTCATCATTTTCCCCGTATTCAGCGCATCAAATTAAATAGGAATACGCTTTCAAACTTTTATGAATACATTTTTAGAATTGGACTTTTCGTTGCGAACGGGGTTGGTCGATATATTGACCAGCAGTTAGGCTTGGGACTCCAATGAGAAATTCATCGATTTTATTGATATCTTTCATGTAAAAAAAAATCGATTTTAATGGCAATTTCCCCGTCGTTAAGGGGGGATTGTCTTTTTTTTCGCAAAATTTACCGCTTTTTGGGAATTTTTTTGTGAAGAAAGTATACAACGGAAAACTTGTGAAACTTGGCATATAGTTTTATTGATCTGTTTACTACATACAAAAAATTTTTTAAACAATTTCATCAAAAAATCCGCCTCCCACCCCCCTCGACGCGCGATGGTCCTTTTTTGATGGTGTGCACGATTTCTCAAAAACTATTCAACCGATTGCCTTCAAATTTGGACAGAATGCTCAGCTGACATCCTTTTATCGTTTGATGAAGCAAAAAAGCAATACGTTTAATAGTTTTTTATTTATAACAAAAATCGATCAATTTTTTTCGATAAATCGATACTTCAAGTTCAAAACGTCACCAAATCGTCAATTTTTTTTTCCCTTCATCGAACGATAGCTATATGTGTCTAAAGTAAAATGCTTTTTGGGTTTTTGTTGCAGGATGAACGTGAAGGCTGTAATCGTGCACACCATCAAAAAAGGACCATCGCGCGTCGAGGGGGGTGGGAGGCGGATTTTTTGATGAAATTGTTTAAAAAATTTTTTGTATGCAGTAAACAGATCAATAAAACTATATGCCAAGTTTCACAAGTTTTCCGTTGTATACTTTCTTCACAAAAAAATTCCCAAAAAGCGGTAAATTTTGCGAAAAAAAAGACAATCCCCCCTTAAGGAGTTTCGGTACAAAAGTCAAAATGTTAAGAAAGTGATCAAATTTGGTGATAATGTTCTTCAACATTAAGTGCGAATACACAAATTTTTTTCACAATTTTCTTCTACTTAGTTATCGAGTAATTAAGCATTAAAGCAGATTTTTTATGCCCGCAATGGATACCTATATGTATGAAAACGCTATGCTTATACACATGAACTTCAGTGTTAACTTACTCGATAACTGTGCAGAAGAAAGATCTGAAAAAAATTATATTGTCAAATTTGGCACTAAAGAATATGTTCACCAAATTTGATAAAATTCTGAACTTTTTGGAAATTTTTTATGTTTTTAACATGGTTTAGCATGGCAACATTGTATCGCCCGTACGGGAACTCCTCAAAAGGTTAAGGATGTGGTATGTCAGTCAGTCAGTCACGGAACTGTTTTATACGTTTGCAACGATGTGCGTACCCGGCAAGCTAAGGAACCCTACTTCCATGGTCCAACGCGTACTACGTGCTCCGCTTTTTCCCTCACGCTCAATCGGACACATGCGGAATGAGGGGGATGTACCAGAGATAAAAATATAGCAGCGAAAAAGTGTACATCTCAATTATCGTTAATTTACGTTCCCCTCGGGTGAACTCGAGCAGCGCGAATGAGAAAGCACATTGCATCGACGTTTCATGACGTGTCGTACGTCAGTGTCCCTCCCTGGCTATCGATAAACCGTCACCGACTCGGTAACATTGTGATATCGATCTGGTGGAGTGTCTCTCCCACATGGGCAGAGAGCGCCAGAGAGACTCGAAGAGGAAGCAAGGAGACACAGGGAGCGATGAAATTTGTCCTGAGGAGAAAGGTCACTTCCGTGTCTGCATTCCGAATACCGCATAATTCAAGGCTTGTCGAGATGCACATACTGATCGATCACCCGTGAGGCCTTGCTGAAATCTGTTTTGTAAATTGGAACGCTGGCGCAAACTCGCCAATCTCCATACAGACGACCGAGCCGGAAACTTGACAGATGCGCTTGTCAAAGATAATTACATTTTCCGCGTCTACACATGCGACGTCTGCATATCAGTTTGGATTTCCGGTATACGGAGTTATGATTGATTCGTAATTAATGTACTCGGCTAGATGGGTCCTGGAGATTTTTCGACCGCGCTCATCCGTCGCATTGGCTACTGGAGAATTATTCGGGTCGCGGATCTCCGGGTGACGGCTTAAATATTATGTACAGTGAGTAACGAAAATATTCGGATAATACGATAAATTTGAATACATCGATATCCTAATTATTCATACAGGGTGTCTACCGACCTGAAAAGTCATGAAAAATCTTAAATGTGATGAAATTACACTCGACCCTGAAAACGTCATGAAATGTCATGAAAAATTACCAGTCTACCTGAATTACTATACCCTACTAAATTATCGTTGAGTCTATATTCAATATGAACTAACTTGTTGGTACTTGTTGATAGAGACGCGAATATCGAATCGATGGAAAATAAAATAGAAGAAAGTAAAAGAAAATGATGCGTCATCTCAACATATTAGTTTTTCTTTGTTATTCGTGTAAAGCGACTAGATGATATTACTCAAAATTCTTAAGGGGTTACCCCTACTTGCGATTTTGAAAAAATCGATTTTTTTATTGCATTTTTTTGAAGTATAAGTATCTGAGAATATGTCCTGAAAATTTCAAGTCGATCCGAACAAAATTGACTGAGATATGAGCGTTGAAAGAGCGTTAAAAGAGAAACTTTAAACGCGTTTTTCTCAAAATGGCATTTCTGAAGTCGGTGACCAAGATTACTCGAACACTAATGAACCGATCTTCTTTAAATTTTGCAGGCTTATTTAATACATAAAAATGTAGTCTTTAATCGTTCGATTTTTGTCGAAAAAAAATGGCCGTTTTATAGCCAAAAAACGGCCGTTTTTTTCGTTAAAATCGAACCATTAACTTTGACCGTCCGCCATTTTGTGAAAAATGAATATTTTTTAAAATCCTTCGATTAAAGACTAGTTTATACTTATATTTGACTAAATTCATCCGCATTTTTTTTTCAGATGATCCACTTCGCCGCAATGTTGGTCACCGCAAACCGTGTATATAAAAACATTATTCCATTGACGGCCATTTGCCACTAAACAATGTAATATTTTTCACTAAAAAAATTACTGAAAGTTCTTCAAGATGTGTCTTTTAAGATGGTATATTGATCGATGAAAAAAGTTTTGTAGTTTTCTTTTAAAAAAATCATGAAAAAGGCCTTTTTTTGCGCTGCAAGTGGGGGTAACGCCTTAAATGTATGTAATATTTTTCTAGATGTTCCCAAAATATATTTCTTTACAGCAGTCTTGAAGTTATGTTTGTCCCACATTTTTTACTACATATGGAATTGTACAGTTTGGTGACTTTTCGTTTATTCCGTATACTTTTTATTTGCATACAACACACATCTGTTTGAAAGAGCAAAATAAAAACATAAAAATTTAGAAAATCGGTCGCACTGTAGAATCATTAAGTATACTTCTATGCCAGAAAGTCATACTAAAGTCATGAAAAAATCCCCATTCCTTGCCTTCAAAATCCTTAAATCTCATGCAATTTCAGTTCTGGTCAAAATTAGACACCCTGTTATAAAATTAATTTTTTTAAATTGATGATTTACTGCTTGTAGTTAACAATAATATGCCATAATATTCGATTTATTCACAACCGTTATATCTTTTTTTAAGCGATGAATGAAATAATGTTCGATTTTCATGTTACCAAAATATTCGAACGCTCGATATACATCTTAAGGGGTTAGGCCACAGTAACGGGTATAAAATCATGTGCCAATTTAACAATACCCTTTCGTATGAAAAAGCGATTCACTCATCAAATTAATTACACATCTATTTAGTATGAATATCAAGCTGTTAAAAAATATATATATTTTTTTTCGATGTACAAAATGGCCGACTGCTAATATTTTCTTTTGTTATATTTTTTTCAGGCGCTCCGCGGCGTGACATTTAGCATCCACAATTTTTTACCTAGAACAAAAAACAAAAATTCTCGTCAATCTACATCAGAATACCTAGAGATGTACGTACGGAATTTGAAAAATATTGTTTTATTCAAAAGTTGTATGTATTTGAATTGAGTTGTAGGTATTTGAATGAATTTTAAGTGAAAAATTTCGTATAAAACTGGTCATAAAATGAAAAGTTTTCGATTAATCAGAAATTCCGTAGGTAGTTCTCTGCGAAATGCAATTAGGAACATTTAAATTTGAAGTAAATCGAGTGAAAATTGTTGAAGTTATTCGTCACGCCAATTGGAAAAAAGGAGTTTCGAGAAAAACGCGTTTGAAATTTTAGGTACTCTATGGCCGTGCCAGAGGTGGGCTTACGTTATACGCTCAAAGTCGGTGAAAAAAATGTTTTCTTGCTATAAATCGAATAGTAACTTATTCTTTTGATGATAAAGCACCGTTTTAGAGAACAAAAATAAATCGATTTTTTGAAAATTCTACTGTGGCCTTGCCCCTTAAGCATCAACACTTGGGTTCAAATAAATGTTTCCAAACACAGTATGTGTATCATGACGGAGCAATGTCGTTTTGCTAAATTTTTCACCAGTATGACGTCTGTCGTGAGCAAAGACCGGTTGCAGAAGTAAAAATACCTCATTTGATCTGAGACAACACGTTATTTTTCATCATGCACGGAGAAAATCTTGTCGCGAAGTTAGTACCATGCTAAATTTAGGTAAAAATGCTGTTGCGGATATTATAAAAAGATTCGAACGTGACGATCGCATTGGATCTGTAAAGCAAAGTGGCCGGCCAAGAATATTAAATGATACAGATTGCAGACAAGGGTGCGAAAAAATCCACGATCGAGTGCTCCAATATTAGCAGCTGATTTTCTCGAGAAACGGAGAAAAATATACACCATTAAACAATTCGACGGACATTAAAAGAAAGTGGATAAAATTATCGATAAGCCAGAAAAAAAACGATTCATCAATAAGACAAGTAGACGAAATCGTGTACAATTCATTACAAAATTCAGCAACAAAGATGAAGCGTCATGCAATGACGTGATCTTTCGCAGCGAAAGAAAATTTAACATTTTTGGGTCCGATGGACGGAGCTATGGTGAGGCGTAAACCTAACCCGATCGTGTAGTGCTCGAGATAGTCAGGGCGGAGGGGGTCAAATGAACCCCCCTTCCCTACACGGATCGGGCTAATAAGGAGTTGAATCTGAAAAATGTACGTGCTACGTTTAAGCACAGCAATGGGAGTGTACTTGTCTGGGGATGTATTACGAATGCTGCTGTTGGCAAATTGGTTTTTATTGAAGGTATGTACCAAAATAAATACCTGAAGTTAGTAACACAATTTGATACCAAGTGCTACACAAATGAGGATTGAAAGAACATTCAAATTGTATCAAGATAATGATCCGAAGCACAAAGCTCGCATTGTACAAGAGTACTTATTGTATACTTGTCCTAAAGTGGTGCATCCTCCACCTCAATCTCCAGACTTAAACCCCATTGAAAATCTATGGGAATAATTGGACCAAAGAATTCGATTAACAGCCACATCCACGAGAGATTAATTGAAGATGAAGCTACACGAAGAATGGCGACGAATAAGTTCAGAATATTTAAAAAAATTATACCAAATATGCCCAAACGTCTGAAACACGTCGAAAATTGAAAAGGATATGGCACTAAATATTAAAAGTTCGTTGATCGTTCCAAAACCTGTCGTTTTTACAGGTGACCGAATATTTTTCAACGTGAAAATCGAACGTTATTTCATTCAATGTTTTAAACAAGATTTTTTTATGAATGGAATATTATGGGACATTATTGATAATTACATCCAGTAATTTATTAAGGGAGGCTTTGTCCTTGCGGAGATGCGGGAGATGTTAGCGGCTCAACATGAGCAGCTAGAAGAAGAGGAGGGATGCCTCTATGGACCAGGCATTGCCGATTAGCGGTAATTATAAACACATTTGTGTAAACACATTACAAAACTTTAAACGCGTTTTTCTCGAAAACACGTTTTTAAAAATGGCTGACATTCTCCTGACCGCTGTAATTAACATATCGACCTGAAATTTGGAGAGCATACTCAGAAAATATGTCTTCACCCAATGACGGACCGTTTTTTCGATAGATACATTTTTGCATTTATTATTTATCTTTCTATGCGAAAAAAACGCGAAAATTCGTTTTTTTTTTAATTGCCGCCATTTTCCGAAATCTGTACTAAACGAAAAATCCATCCGTCATTCCATGACCAAAGGGTCACAGATTGATAATATGCTTTGAATTTGTGTTTCAGATCAACAAAGAGGAGGCAGTGATGTCAGCCGTTTACCTCCCGCGATTTAAGGACCTGTTTTCGCGGAGCTGCAACGGCCGCCATTTTGGTTTTTTTTTTCATAACAATTTTTTTAACGTTCTGTATATCATGAATAAAAGCAAGAAAAAAACCGCACTCAAAAAGCTTTACTCGTTTCCTTTGAAAAAAATAAAATGTAAACACCTGAAATATGGCACTCCAAGGACAAAGTCTCCCTTAAGTGAACAAAAAAGATTTCTTCATAAATAATTACGATTCATAGCGGTTTATCCAAATACACCGTGGGGTCCGAATATTTTCGTTACTGACTGTAAGTGAACTAGTTAAGCGATACCGGTGAATGGGCGGTCGGGCTTCGGCGGTACTTCGAGTTAAGGGGTTAGGCCACTCTAGGGGCCGAAAAAATAGGCTTTTTGGGGATTTTTTTTTCAGAAAAATATAGTACCGCCGCAAATTTTTGGAAAGTGCGAAATTTGCCTAAAAAATCGTCAGATAATTGTTAACAACAAATGAACTATGCAATGAAAAAAAAATTCTACGTACTTCCGTAGACAATGAATTTTTCAAGATATATTCAACATTTCAAGTGAATCGGTAGAAAATTGTCTGAGTTATGTTTCCGGTCAACTTAAAAAATGCAGTTTTGAGATAAACGCTGCACAGTCCCCATTTTGAAATTAATCGCTTCAAAAAAATTATTGTATACAGTCACTGATATGTATGATAAACACCCTTTTTTGTAATCTCGATTTATTTAGTAGTTTTTCTGAAAAAAAATCGCCAAAAACCCTATTTTTTCGGCCTCTAGAGTGGCCTTAGTCGTGGACCGGCTGGCCTATCAACCAGTGAGCGGAAGGCCAATACTTCTGAGGCCTTGGTGGAGGTACTTGAGTTAAACGTTTGTGCATCAGAGAATCAGAAGAACGTGAGGCCTTCTCCACCGGTACGGGTTTTCCAAAGTTTCCCCATACCCTCAACAAATGCGGGAGGGTGTAGCTTAAGACGGATGTGGATGCAACGAGAGTTAGGTTGGAATAGCGAAGTGCAGGTAGGGAGTGTAATACGTAATACGCAAGAGTAATACGCCAAAACCCGCAAGGGTATACGTTGGAACTCAGGAAAATATATTCAACGAATATATAAAATGTTTAAGTGTTAGAAAAAAATATTATACATAAATTTTAATGTATAAGTGAAGTATTATTATACAATATTTAGATTACATTATTTTTATTTTACAATTCAATCAAGATATCAACTAAACGTCAATGGGTTACACCCAGCTACTGGCCGGAAGTATGAGGAATTTTCACGACTTTCTTCTCGAAAAACGGTGGGCAGGTTTTGACACTTTTTTTTTAAATTGAAGAGTATGGTTTTAATCATCTTTCACAATTTTGTATTGAAAAATATTTGTAAATATGGTAGATTCAATGGTTCGTGTAGACCGCTGAAATGGAAAACGTCTTTCGCGGTGAGCACTGTTGCTCGGAAACGAATGATCCGAAATTAAAAAATCAAAGGCATTTAGTTTTTGCATTAAATTATGTGGTACTTGGACGAAGGATTGAATAAAATATTGATTTTTTTAATAGCCGCAGTCCAGAGTGAAGATATCGCTTTTCGGTGAAAAAACTGCATTTTCGATGATAAAAAAAACCATGCATCGAAAAAAAGTTCATCCGTTCAAGCACGACTTTTTGATATGTAATAGAAGCTTGTAAAATTTGAAGTTTATCGGTGCAGTGTTTTTCTAGATATTGTAGTCACTGATTCTCAAAAAGCCATTGTGAGACAAACGCGTTTAAAGTTCGCCGATTTGCGGAACCTACCTATAAACGCCCATAGTTCCTCCAATTTTTAACGGATCGACGTGAAATTTTCAGAGAATATTTTTGAAAGTTTACATTCTGAGAATCCCTCAAAAACCAAAAATCGACATTTTCATAAATTTCAACTAGTTGTACGCCATTAAACATATTGGCTGAGATAGAGACTGCGGGCACGGATACTTTAATGGGTCTTCACTTTAGACGCTAAAAAGGTTATTTTCATGAATTTTTTTGATAGGTTTATATAATGGATATTGATACAAATCGTGTTACACTTAATAAATACCCTTTGAAATACATTTAAAAAAAATTATTTTTGTCACTATAGACGAAAATGGTAGTTAAAAAAATGTCCTAAAAAAATTGTAGGTCTGCGCTGTTGATGAAATCTCGGAGATGGATCACCCGAAACAAAAAACTCAGACGGTTTTAGATTCAATATGTTAATGGCTATAGCGCATATCCTATGATTTTTTATAGATGCAAAAATAACAAAATGGCGGACATTTTTCGAAAAAGAAAACGTTTTTTTCACCGTTTTTGGCAACAAAAAAATAGTAAAAATAATTTTTTTTTAAATAGTTGTAAAGATTATGTGGTTAAATTTCATAAGGATCGGCTTAGTAGTTTCGAAGATTTTATCAATAAGCCGTCAAAAAACGTTGTTTCGAGAAAAACGCGTTTGAAATTTGTTTGGGTTACATAAATACATGAAATTAAAAAAAATGTATTTCGAAAGTGTATTTATTAAGTGTAACAACTTTTATATCAATATCTATAATATCAACCTATTAAAAAAAATTATGAAAATAGCCTTTTTTAGCTTCTACAGTGAGGAGACCCGTCAATACTTTTTATGCCATCTCCAAAGATTACAATACCGATTGAAAATCATAAAAGTTCACAATGGGGGCGACTCTGATGAAATACAATTTTACAATTAGGCGTTTGTTAGTTCCCAGAAATAGATTATTAAAGCCCCGAGCCGAGATGGGCATACTCGAATACTTTTAGTATACTTTTCTTTTAGTATACTTTTTTATTTACTTTAGTATTTAGTATACTTTTTAGTATACTCGAATACTTTTAGTATTCGAGTAGGAAAATAATACCGAATACATGTCAGATGCATATTCATCTTTTTTCGACAATGAATCCACTTCGATTCAGTATTCGTTCTGAGAATAAATAATGAATCCAGTTTGATTCAGTATTCGTTTCGAAAATGAATAATGAATCCAGTTGGATTCAGTATTCATTCCAAAATGAATAATGAATCCAATTGAATTCAGTATTCATTACAACATAAGTAATGAATCCAATTCGATACTGTATTCATTCCGTATTCGGATATCATCAAATTAAATAATCTGGAAAAATTGACAGAAAACATGTTTATTCTATTGAAACATTATTGTCCGATTACATTATATTTACCCAAGGGAAATCGCGCTCTTGGTATCTAGTAACTGAAGAAATGGGGGTAGAAATGAGACATTATATTTGTCCCATTTCCATTGTCCATTTTTCCAGATTATTCAATTTGATGATATTCGAATACGGAATGAATACTGAATCGAGTTGGATTCATTACTTATGTTGAAATGAATACTGAATCCAGTAGGATTCATTATTCATTTTCGGAACGAATAATCAATTGAGTTGGATTCATTATTCATTTTCGGAATGAATATAAATCCAGTGGGATTCTTTATTCGTTTTCGGAACGAATTTTGAATAAGTTTATTATTCTAGAATTAAAAAAATTCGAATATGCCCAACCCTGCCCGGAAGTGACTTGTCCCACAACCGAGTATCGTTTAAACCGTTTCTATTTCTTCGAAGTTATTAGGTCTCCTTTGACATACGAATTGACGAATGAAGAAAAATGACTCGTTCGATAGCATATGATTTAACGTATCGAACATTTGAATATAAAGTCAACTGACGGTGGAATGGATGTAAACGAGAAGCTCCAATTAAGATAATAAGGGGGTATTGGAATTGGTGTTATTCGAGGTTTCGTCGAGTAGTTTTATCGGGAGCTAGTGAGAGTAATGACAGAAGAAAAAATACATATAAACGCGCTGATACAAACGTGAGTGATAAGAATCCGGCCAGATGCTGCTGTCAATCGATAGATATAAATAGATCAGGCAATGAACGATACAATTTCCTGCCTATTGGGGTTTCGAGCGACACGTGTGGAATAACATTGTTTCGTCGGGCTGTAGGAAACTCAATGGTGAAATTGATGATGACAAAGCCGTTAACTCGTTTGGCTTGATGCCCCTGAAATTAGCGGACTTTTCTATTTCGTAGGCAAACTCGTGTGAAAATGTGCAGAATTAGAAAAAATCGCCAAGCTGCGATGAGCATCGTCGAACAAATACAAAAATGCCACGAAAATTCCAGTCGGAAAACACATCAACATCGAGCACACGTTACTCAACATTCATATAATTTGCGAAAAGGCACACGTCCAAAGCGAACATCGTACAAGTAGGAGCAGCAAAGCCTTTGCGTACAGCGAGTTAATAATATACCGCACGTACCTTGAACACGAAGACATGTTTTCTAACCGTTTTTTTGGCTTTAAGGGCCTATACCAGTGTGAACGCTGAAAATTTGGGTGATTTTCGGGAATTTTTTGGAAGAAAAGTACTCAATTAAATGTTTCGGAAAATGAAGAATATATTTGGCTATATTTCACCTATATTACATAATTTTGTCATAGAAAAATATTGAGATCCAAGCGACTTATGCGCTGCCTTCGGAGGCGCCAAAAAAAAGTTCCTCCACTGCTGACATGATTCCAGCCGATTAAGTAGCTGAAACCGAAAAAGGAAAAAATGTCGTCAAACTGGAAGGTATTTCCTGTACAATGACGTAAGATTTTCGAAAAATATCAAAATCTAATAAAATGGCGTGGTTATGAAAAAAACGTCTGTTTTCTTGCCTATAAAATGGTCGTTTTTTTCAATTCCAAATCGTCAATTTTCATCCAATCGAAAATATCCTACGTCATTGTAGAGTAAATATATTCAAGAGTACTCAGTTCAAATTTCAAGTCAATCGTATAATTGCTCTTCGAGTTACAATGTCAGCAAATTTGAAGAATCTCATTTCGAGAAAAACGCGTTTAAAGATTTAACTATCGATTTTTGCAAGATAAAATGATATTGATATAAATGATTATGATATTCTTGAAAGTATAAACTGTCGAAAAAGGCCAAAAAAATTGATTTTTTGAAAGTGTCACACTGGTATAGCCCCTTAACCGACAGTAATGAACGCGCGGTCGTTATGCGGCTTCGGCGATCATCCACGTGAAGCAGCCTTGGCCTGGGCCAATACCCGGATGGGTGAACGCTTGGCCGCGCGCGGATTACCGAGCGGCACACAGTTTCACCGAGTTTTCGAGAAAATGGTTACAAGTGTGGGTGGGAACGGAATGGGCCCGGACACACGCAGCAACATAAAAAACAATCGTAGAATCTTTTCTGGTTAATTCCCGCAATAAAAAAAAGGTCTTGTAATTCCAGGAGATGTAATGGGCCGAGCAAACGATGGCACATTAACTGAAAACGGTGAAGGAAAAGCAGCGCAGAAAACGGGAATAAAACATTCGTATAAAAGGTACGGATAAAAGAAATTGGTCAATAGCTACGAAGCTCAATTCGCCGCTCGCCTCTTTTTCTCTTGTGCTTAATTGAGCGAGTGAAGCAACGCGAGAAAAAGTTCTATTGTGCTCGATTAACCTGGCGCTCTACATTTTATATATCCGCACTCGTTTCATTAACGGGCTACATCTACCTAAGTGGGTCAAAAATGGCATTTTCCAAAAAAAATGTTGCTAGTATCACTTTTTAGCTATGTTCCTTGAAAATTGCATTGAAAGATTCCTAAAATTAGAGGATCAGTCCACTTTGAAAATTGCAAAAAATCGAAAGCAAGCTAGACTTGAATAAATCGACGATGATGAGCAATCAGAAGGGATTTTGTACAGTGCAGGAATTGCCGATTGAGTTTAGGTAAGAGCTCATAGTATAAACTTCAAACGCGTTTTTCTCGAAACAACGTTTTCAAAATCTAGCTCCATCGTATCTCTAAAACTAATAAACCGATTCTCTTAAAATTAGAACCACATATTGTAAACATGATTCGCAACAAGATGACCCTCGATGGTTTTAAAATTTGGATTTTTCCTTTTTTTTTGCGAAAAACGGCGAAAAAACGCTTTTTTTAAAACTTTTTTCGTTTTTTATCTGCCATTTTTTTATTTTTTGATAAAACTTTATATCCGAGGGTCATTTTGGAGCTGGTGTCATACTGAATCTAATGGACTTTGATTTTTTTTGTTTCAGACAAGCCATTGCCGAGTTGTGATGGAGCTACCTAGCCCACCTATTTTTGAGGCGTTACGTTGAACTATAGTTTTTGTACTTAAAAATGAATAAAAATGAATTAATTTTTTTTAAATGCATTTCAAGACTTTATTTATCAAGCCCAACAACTTTTATATTCATATCATTTATAAAATCCTCAAAGAAAAATCGCGAATATAGCCTTTTTTCGTGGCTCCAAAGTGGACTGGCCCCGTAAATGACACTACAGCTTTTAACAGTCGGCCGGGCGAGCGGTGGCAGCACCATACTTTAAACAAACATTAAACTCGTTTTTCTCGAAACACTTTTCAAAGTCGGTGGACATGATATCTCGAGAATCACTCGATGGATTGATCCCAAATTTACAGGAAATACGACGAGAAACATTTAGGGGGCTATACCAGTGAGACACTTAAAAAAATCGATTTTTCTTGTCGTTTTCGACAGTTTATACTTTCAAGAATATCATTATCATTTATGTAATTTATATCGATATCGTTTTATCTTGCAAAAATCGATAGTTAAATCTTTAAACGCGTTTTTCTCGAAATGAGATTTTTCAAATTTGCCGACATTGTAACTCAAAGAGCAATTATCCGATTGATTTGAAATTTGAACTTAGTACTTTTGAATATATTTACTCTACAATGACGTAGGATATTTTTGATTGGATGAAAATTGACGATTTGGCATTGAAAAAAACGACCATTTTATAGGTAAGAAGACAGACTTTTTTCATAACTACGCCATTTTATTAGATTTTGATATTTTTCGAAAATCCTACGTCATTGTACAGGGAATACCTTCCAGTTTAACGACATTTTTTTCCTTTTTCAGTTTCAGCTACTTAATCCGCCGGAATCATGTCAGCAGTGGAGGAACTTTTTTTTTGGCGCCTTCGAAGGCAGCGCATAAGTCGCTTAGATCTCAGTATTTTTTTATGAAAAAATTATGTAATATAGGTCAAATATAGCCAAATATATTCTTAATTTTCCGAAACATTTAATGGAGTACTTTTCTTCCAAAAAATTCCCGAAAATCACCCAAATTTTCAGCGTTCCACTGGTATAGCCCCTTAACCGTCGTTGAAGATCTCACTTTTTTTTAAATCGATCTCAACTTTTTAATAGTTACGTTAATATGACGACTTTTTTTTCATAGATTTTGTATGTTCGAGTTTGAATTCGTCGCCTTTGTTAAAAAAAAAAGATTTTCCAAATCGACGATCGCCAACGACTCGTATTTATTGTTAACTTGAATAACCCGTTTGGTGTTTAGCTTTCAGATGGACCATTTAAGCTCGAGTGTGTCCACCGCCAAACGACGCGAAAGAAATTTCAACACCTGCTGGCAGTCATGTTTTTGTTGTTTTTCTGTATTTTTTGGTTATTTTTTTACAGCCTCTCAATATATGTACCTTTGTGTTGAAAAAAATGCGTTTCTTTTTCACCAACCGTTTCCCAGAAAAAAATCGGAATCTCGCCATTTTTTCGGGCCTTTAGGTAGATGTAGCCCCTTAACTCGCCCGTGAGCTTCGTACCTATTTCGGGTGAATCCTCGCAACCGGACGTGACGTCACCCGCTGAGTCAAAAAATTAAGGTCCAGTATTCTCCACTAAAGCGAATAAGAGTGGAAAGGAGAGGAAGCGGCGTAGTGGGCAGGGCGTTTCCACCAAGGAGCAGAGACGTGTGTGACCTATAAGGAACATCACTCAAGTGTCCGCTTTCGATTTTGTTGAAACTCATATATGTAATAAAGCATTGAAAACTATTAGACGCGTATTTTTTTATCGGTGGAAAAACGGTTTTCCGGCGGAAACCACCATTCAAAGAAAGGCGTGTCACCCCTTAATTTAATTTATTCTCCATACTTTTGTAGTGGATTTTTAATCGCTTTACATTAGAAGAATTTTGGTTTTTGTTTCATTCAGATCGGTGAACTGCTTCGCTGCAAAAACAAATGTGTTTTTCTTACACACTTTAGGCATGTAAATGGCTGGAGACACTTTTTACAGTTTTGACGTGTGTGAAAAATAAGGGTGTAAAAATAACACGGATAGATGCGTTCAAACAACACACTTACTAGGGTTATTTTCTTACGCACGTTAAAACGTGTAAAAAGTGTGTACAGCTATTTACACACTCGAAGTGTGTAAAAACAACACACTTAATTTCGCAGTACTGTATATACATGGGATGCGTCGGAATAATAAATTGAATAACAAAAGCTTTTGATCGTCAAAATATATGCATTTATTGAACTGAACTCAACGGTACGTATATATTACTCTGTAGTATGTATGAGAGGTGTCGCTATCGTCGTTTTGGAAAATAGATTCCAATTTCAGGTTCTTCCAGGTGACAAACTCAAAAATGATCTATAAATGAAACAAAAGTTATGAGCAAATGTGGTCTTCAATTAAGGGGGGATTGTCTTTTTTTTTCGCAAAATTTACCGCTTTTTGGGAATTTTTTTGTGAAGAAAGTATACAACGGAAAATTTGTGAAACTTGGCATATAGTTTTATTGATCTGTTTACTACATACAAAATTTTTTTTAAACAATTTCATCCAAAAATCCGCCTCCCACCCCCCTCGACGCGCGATGGTCCTTTTTTGATGGTGTGCACGATTTCTCAAAAACTATTCAACCGATTGCCTTCAAATTTGGACAGAATGCTCAGCTGACATCCTTTTATCGTTTGATGAAGCAAAAAAGCAATACGTTTAATAGTTTTTTATTTATAACAAAAAATCGATCAATTTTTTTCGAAAAATCGATACTTCACGTTCAAAACGTCACCAAATTGTCAATTTTTTTTCCCTTCATCGAACAATAGCTATATGTGTCTAAAGTAAAATGCTTTTTGGGTTTTTGTTGCAGGATGAACGTGAAGGCTGTAATCGTGCACACCATCAAAAAAGGACCATCGCGCGTCGAGGGGGGTGGGAGGCGGATTTTTTTATGAAATTGTTTAAAAAAATTTTTGTATGTAGTAAACAGATCAATAAAACTATATGCCAAGTTTCACAAGTTTTCCGTTGTATACTTTCTTCACAAAAAAATTCCCAAAAGGCGGTAAATTTTGCGAAAAAAAAGACAATCCCCCCTTAACCCCTTCGTTGGCAGAGAGAATTCGACCAAAAGTGCCCAAAATGGCAGGAAATTTTTTTTATCCTGAAAACTTGTACTCTGGTGTTTTTGAGGGTGCTGATTACGAATCTGAACTCAAAATTCAGGAATTCACAATGACGAACAAATATGGCGAATGAAAATACAAACAATACAGATTGATTCGAGTAAAATTTTTAATTTCGGTCCGCCATTCTAGCGCCGCCATTTTAAATTTTCAAATTTAAAGTTCCGATTCGTAATAACCGACCTAAAAAATCCCGGAGTACTAATTTTCATCTGAATCGAGTCAAGTTTTTTATTTTTGTCCGCCATATTGGCGCCGCCATTTTGAATTCCCAAATTTTGACTTCAAATTCGGATTCAGCGGGCCCAAAAATCTCTGAGTCAGGCTCCAATTTCAAGTCAGAGCAAGTTAAATAGGGAAATAAAGGTTGACGCACTATTGCGTTTATGCCACACAGGGCACGGAATTATTTGACGTACCATTGCGTCAATACCAACCAAGGGGTTAACCAGTTAATCTATCGATGTCAAATCAACTAATGAGTTTCACGTGATTCCGTAACCAAGGCGATTTTCAAAACGTATGATCAACAACTCGCAATTATCACACTTAAACTGTGTTGCTTTTTCCCGTGTTATTTTTGCTCGTGTGTTTCTATCAACGTGTGTTGTTTAGTCCAATGTGTGTGAATATGCATCTTGTATGTTGATACTACACGCTTTATGTGTGTTCGTACAAGCCCGTTATTGATGGGGACAGCTACAAAGGTGTGTAATAATTTAATGCGTAAAAATTGCACACTCACGTGTGTAACTTTAACGCATAACATGTGTAGTTGTGACCCATTACGTGTTATGAAATGCATAAGTTTGTAGAATCAACGTGGCAACGCGTGTCTAGCCTTCATGTTGTGTTACTTCTACATACACTTTAAGCACGCCTAGTTTTTGCAGTGTTATGGGTGAAACTGCAAAATCACCCCTTTACACGCCTTCCTCTGAGGGGTGGTTACCCTGCTTAAAATCATTTTTCCGCCGATAAAAAGTAGGTGTCTAATAGTTTTTGAAGCTTTATCACATATATGAGTTGCAACAAAACCGATGGCGGACACTTAAGTAATGTTCCTTGCTAGGGTGGAACGTCGCTGCATCCGGGCTCA
This sequence comes from Ophion ellenae, assembly GCA_963210295.1. NCBI lineage: Eukaryota > Metazoa > Arthropoda > Insecta > Hymenoptera > Ichneumonidae > Ophion > Ophion ellenae. Next base: position 42,853,782 of record OY723386.1, on the reverse strand, counting down.
CGAAAAATTAGACATCTTTGCTACTCTTCGCTTGAACCATGACCACTGAAGCTAAGCAGAGAGATGTGAAAGTAACGAAATACTATTGGTTGCTTATGAGACATCTCTTAGCTTCTCCGCTTTCGCAGATGTCCACTAAACCCGAGTCTGAAAAAAGATGGTGTTGAATTTTGCATTGTTGGAATGCAAGTGAAGTTATTTTTTTTAAATCTCTTCATTTTTATCGTTATCGATAATTTTGTTTATATAGATTAAGTTTGATGATTTCCAATGAAGATAAGGAAAACTGTTTGGGCGATTTTCGTACCCTAAGGACCATCATCAACCAAAGCGGAGATGAGTAGAGCTAGGAAAAAGGGCTATTCTATTGGTTTTTGTTTTCTAGCTCCGATCATCTCCGTTTTCGCGAATGATGACTCTAAATCGGCGAAAAAGTGCGAGCAATAGAACAAAAATGAACTCTCGTTGCCTTCCAACGATGCGCATTTCAACACCATGAAAAAATCAACCAATCAACCGCTGAACTCGTGTCCACCGAAGCTGAGTGAGGCGATTCTATCGGTTGTTCTTTCCTAGCTTCTCTCCGTTTTGGTGGATTGGCACCGCTTACAGTGATATGGCCAGAAGAGGTAGCCGCCGAATTAACGTTCTCTTTATCAATCAGTTCTTATCTTTAATTAGGTATCTCATATTTTCACAAACTTTCCCATTTCAATGGCAAACGGCAAGATTTTATCCGGTAGTATCTTTTTCAATTAACAGTTAGTACGCATTAGTTTCTGACAGTCTAGGATTTAGTATTCGCGTTATCCGTGCAGCTTCGATGTACAATTACTTATGGGGTTAGAGTTTGCATCGTTGGAATGCAATGAAAACTAATATTTCTGAATTCCTTTACTTTATTTAGGCATTCTGCGCCTACAAAAATGCCGCAATAATTTTGTACGGTACTTATTCATCCATCTACTATATAAATCTACGAAAAAACATCTTGTATACTAATACAAATGAGGAAATTGTAATTTTCAAATTACAATGTAAAAAAAAAACTTTCGTTGCGTTCCAACGATGCAAATTTCAAGATCGTAATTACTGATAGTTTCTTTTCTTCCCTTTCGCTTGTTCGATCTCAATTAAAAATATTATATCGTGTATATACATTTGCGCGTGTATCAAGAGACGTGGCAGCGTCTTGACGCCAAGCAATAAAAAAGAACATGTTTACCCCACTGACGAACACGTTGCGTACTCTTTATACACTAAGATGTGTATACATACAATAGTATCAATTCGTCTTCAATACCTAATATTTTTATATTCTATACACAGATACAATTGATCATACAAATGCGTCGTTAGTTTTATGCGTTTATGCCACGCAGCCCGAGTCTTTTGCCTCCTCCCATATCTCGTTGCTGATTGCTGTTCCTAATTGCAGTCGAACGATGTGATGATTATTCTCTTAATCACAAAGCAAACTGGACCATTGGTCGTTCGCTCTTGGTTATCACCAATGCTGATCGAGCTCTAATTCATTGTGGAATTAATTAAGGATGTATGGGAGGCAGCAGGCGGAGGTAGTCGAAATTTGAGATCGTTGAATGTGGCATGTAAAGGTACATGTAAAGGTAAAATCGTAAGTGGCATAATGTGTAGACCAAGCCTCAACTTTCAGTATATAGTGGTTTTTCCTTTTTAATTATTGTTTCACCTGTACGTGTTGATGTTTGACTTTACTAGGGCAAAACTCTTGAGAGTAAATACGCCGCGCCTCACGACCGCTGCAATGTTCAGCTCGGTTGTTTACAGCGTTTCCATACAGTACGGTAAGGATGGACGAGCGGTGTGCTGGTCTAGTGGTTAGCGTGCCTCCAAACGAGAACATCGGGAGGTCGAGGATTCGGATTCCAGCCTCGTAGTCTCGGAGAAAAATAAATACGGCCGTGACGTAGCTTCAGTTGTACAGGGATGTCACGCACACGGACCTCCGTACGCATGTGTGTGTCTCGTGTGTGCGTAACCTGTAGCCCGTGATTCGTTTCTCGACGAAACGCTACGTAGCTCCGAAAGTGGGAATCGAACCTGGCAATGGTCGCATTGGGGTAGTTTTTACGCAGTTTTCCTGTGCCCATTGCAGAAATGTCATTGTGAATGAGATACAGGGTAGTCGGCTGCCGTTGCTAGGTGGGGATAGGTTGGAAGGTGGGCAACTACAGGGGGAAGGACTCCGTATAGATGGAACATATCGAAAATGGCAAATCGATCATTAAGGGGCTATACCAGTGTGACACTTTTAAAAAATCGATTTTTTTGGCCTTTGTCGACAGTTTATACTTTCAAGAATATCATTATCATTTATATAATTTATATCAATATCATTTTTTTCATGCAAAAATCGATGGTTAAATATTTAAACGCGTTTTCCTCGAAATGAGATTTTTCAAATTTGCTGACATTGTAACTCAAAGAGCAATTATCCGATTGACTTGAAATTTGAACTGAGTACTCTTGAATATATTTACTCTACAATGACGTAGGATATTTTTGATTGGATGAAAATTGACGATTTGGCATTGAAAAAAACGACGATTTTATGGGCAGAAAACAGACTTTTTTTTTCATAACTACGCCATTTTGTTAGATTTTGATATTTTTCGAAAATCCTACGTCATTGTACAGGAAATACCTTTCAGTTTAACGACATTTTTTCCTTTTTCGGTTTCAGCTACTCAATCAGCCGGAATCATGTCAGCAGTGGAGGAACTTTTTTTTTGGCGCCTCCGGAGGCAGCGCATAAGTCGCTTGGATCTCAATATTTTTCGATGAAAAAATTATGTAATATAGGTCAAATATAGCCAAATGTATTCTTTATTTTCCGAAACATTTAATTGAGTACTTTTCTTCCAAAAAATTACCGAAAATTACCCAAATTTTCAGCGTTTACACTTGTATAGCCCCTTAACGATAAAAAGGTAATTCTTTAGATGAGTGACTTTCCCTTGGATCTCAATATTTTTCGATGAAGAAAATTATGTAATATAGGTCAAATATAGCCAAATGTATTCTTTATTTTCCGAAACATTGAATTGAGTACTTTTCTATCAAAAAATTCTCGAAAACCACGAAAATCTTCAGCGTTCGTATAGCCCCTTAAAAGCCCCTTAAAAAAGGCTACATGACCAGAATTTTAGCACGTTACAATTAATTAGGTACTGTACCTCATTAATCGTAACGTACTAAAATGCTGGTCACGTCGCCTATTTTTTATTTAGTGAATTGTCGTGAAATTTTTAGGTATTGTCCCTGTATTGATTGCAACGTCCGAAAATTCTGGTCACGTAGGTTTTTCTAATGATCGATTTGCCATTTTCGATCTCTTTCATCTGTATGGAATTCACTACGTAAAAAATAGGCGTCGTGACCGGAATTTTAGCACTTTACAATTAATTAGGTATTGTACCTAATTAATTTCAGTACGTTACAATTAATTACGTACAATACCTAATTAATTGTAACGTACTAAAATTCTGGTCTCGTCGACTATTTTTTATGTACCGAATTATCGTAAACATTTTTTCCAACTATAAATTGCCCAAACGAAAAATCTGAAATTTCCCGAACCATGTCTCTTACGCATGCAAAATTACTGCAATTTGGAAGGATCATAATTCCTAAACCTGTCAGTGCATCGATCTCAAATTTCGCATACAGGCTTGAAGAAACAAAGCAAAATGCCACATTTTAATCTCCATACTGGCATTTTGCGAGTCCTCCACACATCCCTGAATCAGCAGGATACGCGAATGGGACGGAGAACACGATCGATTTTGTTTCTCTTTATAGTTCAAGAAATGAGGATCATCGCACATGTGGCTTCAATTAATGGCGTACCGGGATTCCCCGAAGCACCGCAAATTTCCCATTACAAAATCAAACGTCTCGCCACTCGCGCTCGATATTAACGATAATCCGATAACAATTTGCGTTATACCCGATAATACGGGTTTTCACTCCGCCGCGCATATATAGGACCAACGATCGATCACTTATCTTGCCGTATGGCGTTTGCACATTTAACATTTTTTTCTCAAAACTCTTTCTCATGTCGATCAACGATTATTATTTATTAATTTTTTTCTCAAATGGATGTGCCCCGATTTCCCGATGCCGATACACTTTATCGATTCGACCTTGCACATTTTTTTTTCTTTTCCTTACGATGTCGAACACGTATTCGCAGCGGATCGCGAACCTTGATAAGCCAACGTTAATTCACGTGCACACTCGACCATTTTTTTCTCATTCGTCCTTACGTAGTGTATAATCTTCCTGGAACACGCATTAATTCACTTTAAGTAGATGCACTCGCAATTACATCTATATATGCTCCAAATTGTTACCTCCACTTTATTATTATTTTGCCTTTTACACGAGAATTATTGAGAATTATTATAATTATACAATTAGTCCAGTCGCGCATTATTTCTTATCACGTGGTATACAATATTACAATGTTTTTTTTTCTTGCAAAGTTTATTTGAAAATTATGTCGCCACCTTTTTGTGCATTTACAGCCAATTTTTACGATATATCGCTTCGTTCTTTTTTTCCACTGCACATTTATTCGAAAAATTTTGGTTTATCATTTTTACAAATAACAATTTGTATCAATTTACAGTTAATATACAAGATTCCCGTACATTTGTGTCACGTCGATATTGTACATGATACATATACGTGTGTGGTTTTATAACGACAACAATAATAATAACAACAATATCGATGCAACTAAATTCCAATTTGCCATTCGGCCTGTACACTCTGATGACTTTCACTTCTTTTTTCGTCCAAAATTTATTCAACGAGCGAACGAACGATCTTTATGTAAAAGTAACAAATTCTCAATAAGCGCAGTACAAAATCAGCTTGGCTTTGTGCTCGCGAAATATGTACAGTTTTCTGGCTGAATTGTTAATGGTATTGTGATGGAGTTTAATTGTTAATGGTAATGTGTTTATACGCATGTACATCGTTAGCGGTGCAATTATTTACACGCTGTACAATCTACGAACGGGGAACACTCATATAAACTACGGACATATCGTCATTCGTGATTTATCGTAAATTATAATTATCGACAAATTAATCATTAATGAAACAGGAGTAATTATTAGATGTACAAATAAGTTCTCGGTCGAAGAATTAAAACAGCTGTACTGAATATCTGAACGAAACTAATTTCTCTCCGGGTCTGGTGTCACGTAATACCAACCTAATAGACTATTTTTCCGGACCAACAGCTTAACATAACCTCAAAATATACATTGTGGTCACCGTGCGGAAAATAAGTTGCAATAACGTGCATATGAGGCACCGTATGCTTTGAGCATTCGATTTAAGAACAAAATACTTCCGCAGCCAAGGAGATGATTTGTCCGGAGTGGAAATTTCGACCGCGGGGACGGCGAGAGAGCAGGGCGACCAAAAAAATTTGGAGCAGTTGCTGGACCCACGGGAAATGTGTGGAAGCAAACGGATATTACTTTCCCGACCAAGGGATCATCACGGTGTAAAATTTTCGAGAAAAACGATCTTTTTTGCATTATCCGATAGTATAGACGGTTATAACCGTGGTGCCAAACCTACAAATTTGTCAATTTGTATCCGATGACCTTGAGATTTTCAGGGCACATTTACAAGATGATATACTGTCAAAATATAATGACGTTGAAGTTTGCACCGGTGGAATGCAACGATTGTTTCCTTCATTTTTCGATTCTTTATATTTACGCTTTTAGTATATTTAGAGTAGAAAAGATTTAAAGACTTAAAAGTGTTCTTTTTTTTTGCAAATTGCGGTCGTAAATCTCTATTGAGAATACGTGAAAACGTATGAGTGATTTTCACAGTACAAAAATTCAATGATTTAAGGGGTCTTCTCACTTTAGACGCTAAAAAGGCTATTTTCATGCATTTTCTTGATAGGTTTATGTAATAGATATTGATATAAAAGTTATTACACTTACAAAATACACTTTCGAAATACATTTTTTTAAAATGCATTTATTTAAGTCACTATTTATAGATGAAAATGGTAGTTAAAAGTTATCCTTCAAAAATTGTAGGTCTGCGCTGTTGATGAAATGTCGGAGATGGATCATCCGAAACAAAAAAATCAAACGGTTTTAGATTCAGTATGTTAATGGCTATAGCGCATATCATACAATTTTTGATATATGCAAAAATAACAAAATGGCGGACATTTTTCGAAAAAAAAACGTATTTTTTTCACCGTTTTTGGCAAAAAAAGTAAATATTAAAAATTTTTTAAATCCTTGATATGCGCTATAGCTATAGTTGTAAAGAATATGTGGTTACAATTTCACAAGGAACGGTTCAGTAGTTTTGAAGATTTTATCAAGAAGCCGCCGAAAAACGTTGTTTCGAAAAAAAACGCGTTTAAAGTTTATTTGGGTTACGTAAATACATCGTTTTTTTAAGATGTATTTCGAAAGTGTATTTATTAAGTGTAACAACTTTTATATGAATATCTATAATATAAACCTATCAAAAAAATTCATGAAAATAGCCTTTAACACGGTTTTTCTTGAAATGTCGTTTTTAAAAACGGTGTACACTCTCGAAGAAAGCGTTTTCAACCTATGCGTCTCAGGTTTTTACACAACATTTTTCACGCCGTTCTTTATCTTGCTATGGAAGCTTTTTTTTTAATTTTCATTTTTTTTTAACGAAAACTGTCGGAAAAATGGGTCAAATTCGATACTTTTTTTTTTCAAAACGCCGCTATTTTTCCAATTTTTATTTTAAAAAACCTCTATAGCAAAATAGCGACTTCCATACTGATCAAAAATCTTTTTATACATTTTGTTTAAGTTCATATCTATGGCCACAACCGTGTACACCGTGAGGACTCCTTTTTTTCGAAGACATTTTCAACCGTTAAAAATGTAACAAAAAACAAACGTAAAAAATTTTTTTTCTGTCCTTCATGAGTGCTTTGATTTGACTTAAAAAAATCAGACTGATTAGCGTATTTCAAACATCGAAAAAATCGCAAAATTCAGTTATTTTTCGACTCGTTACACTGTGATGATTCCAAGTCAATGAATCATTATTTTCGTGAAAAAAAGGCCGAAAATTTTATTTGTGCACCTAATCATTTTTTTAACGCGTTTGGAAATTCTTAAATCGTGAACTCTTTTCAGAGTTATCTTTTTATCTTTGGTTTATGTTCGCATGTTCCCAGGATGATCTTGTTTTTCTTTTGCACTTGGTGGTATTGTTGTTATTTAAGGTATCAGTGCGAAAGAGAGCGCGTTGACAAAGGTCGATTCATCGTGATTGGCCGGTAAAGGATCGATCGGGGTTTCAATATTGATGATTTATCGCGTTGAACATTGTTTAAAAAAATCTCCTCTCGTCTGGCACTCAGCCGAAGTATAATTTTCAAAAATCATTAGGTAGACGATTTACCAAGGACGTTTTGCCAACTAAATAACGTGTGTAGTGATGCAATCCCGAATCACGTAACTGAAAAAAAATGTTACGCAATAACGAGCTACCCTTCCACTGTACCCTCGACAGATATTTTTCCATGGCCGTACTGTCAACGCGGAATATTTCATAAACTCGCGCGAACGCCATTGAAAACGCTGAATTGCGAGGAATTTCCAATCCCCGCAATAAACACGCGAGCTTTGGAGGGAAAAAACAAAAGTGCAATGGAGTGAAAGAATCCAAAAGGATTTCATATGTCGCTGCAATACTGACGACCAACCAAAAGAATAAAAAACGAAGTACTGCGACAATCAAATACGGAAACTTTCCAATATATTCGGCGCATGATTTTCATGTTATAAACAAAATCAATTAAGGCCTTAGGCCACAGTAACGGGTATAAAATCATGTGCGAATTTCACAATTTTTTTTCCTATGAAAAAGTGATTCACTCATAAAATTAATTACACATCTATTTAGTATGAATATCAAGCTGTTAGAAAATATATATATATATTTTTCGATTGTCAAAATGGCCGACTACCAATATTTTCTTTTGTTATCTTTTTTTAGGCGCTCCGTGGCGTGACATTTAGCATCCACAATTTTTTACGTAGCAAAAAAAACAAAAATTCTCGTCAATCTGCATTAGAATACCTAGACAAGTACGTACGGAATTTTAAAAATATTGTTTTATTCAAAAGTTGTAGGTATTTGAACTTGAGAAATGAATTTTCAGTGAAAAATTTCGTTATAACTGCTCATAAACTGCTCATAAAATGAAAAGTTTTCGATTAGTCAGAAATTCCGTACGTACTTCTCTGCGAAATGCAATTAGGAACATAACTTTTAAATTTGAAGTAAATCGAGTGAAAATGGTTGAACTTATTTTTCACGCCAATTGGAAAAAAGGTGTTTCGAGAAGTTTCGAGTAGTCCGCCATTTTGAACATCGAAAAAAAAAATTTCTAACAGCTTGATATTCATACTAAATAGATGTATAATTAATTTTAGAGTGAATCACTTTTTCATACGAAAAAAAAATTGTTAAATTCGCACATGATTTTATACCCGTTACTGTGGCCTAAGATCTCAAAGAAAAAAACAGGAAATCGATTTTTTGATCGTTGTGAATGTATTTCCCACCTTAATGTTCATATCTAAAATTCTTGGCGATTATTAATTGATAAAGGCAGTTGTTTTTTTTTCAAATCTGAAGCTGCGAATGAGTTGAATATTATTGTTTTTTCCACTGGCCCGTGCCCTCTCGGTAATCCCAGCGGTTGAGCGGTCACCCATCCAAGTATTGGCGCAGGCCCGCCCGACTCCGAAAACCGCCGTACCCCGCATCCGCCACTTTCGGTGCACTATTGCGTCATGGCGCAAACCAGAATTATCCTTTTCCTACCACGTCAAAAGTTTGTACATGCCTGGGCACTTACGGGCACGTGCAGCGGAGGAGGGGTTTTAGTGGGTAAACACGTATGGAGTTCTACACTCGACAACATCCGGCGGCTGGTGCGTAACGCATTTCCCCCCTTGCCGTGACTAATAAAAAATCAAAGTAATAAAAAATAAGCTGGAACTATCCCACCAGTCTCGAGTGGCAGCTAACAACGATCAGTTATCAGGAATGTGTTAAAACGCCCCTCAGGGCATCGCTCGCAATAATCGCGTTAATAAAATACTCTTAAAACAACAATCAATTAGCGATTGGGACCAAACAATCAATTTCACACTTGAGCCCTTACAGATTTTTCCCTCTACCACGTAAATAAAAAAACAACCTCATACGCAGGCACCGATGAAAATCTGATCGCAGGGCCGGAGAATTATGACAGCTGTCATTGATTAATCAAATTCGCGGGCCGCAAGCGTAATTTCGGCATAATGTATCCGTTCTTTTTTTCGCACGCTCATTGCCCATAACCAGTGCGAAGGAAAGGGGTAGAAAAAAAATCACGAGCAGAATCGATGTGCGAACGAAATTGATTCGTCGGTCGAGACGAGTGAGGGAAGAAGCTGAAGGGGCCGATTGAAACTCTGCTTTCACAAAAGATTCATCCACATATATATCTGGCTGTGTACATGTTCGTGAGTGAAGTGCTGGACGAATCGATTCGAATCGCAACAGCCGGATACTGTGACGATTAAATTTTGATAAGCCCCCCCCCCCCCCCCCCCCGTACAAGAGGGGACGTGAGGTCAATTGCAAACGGTACAAAGGAATAACGAAACGAGAAATCGAGTCGAGTGGCATCCAACCATTTCGACACCGCGATACGAATTTTTCTTCCCATTTGTATTCTCCCTTTTCGTCGCTCTGGAGAACGCATTCGCGTTCTTTCAACCCCGGACTGATATTGGGCACGAAATGTATTTTTGGAGTCATTCAAATGATGGAATGGAACTGTAAGGGGGTGAAGTGGCTCTTTTTAATTTCCTATTTTTCTGCGACCTCCCTATGATTCGATTCAATTCAACCTCACACTTGTCACTTTGCTGCTTTCACTATCGTAATACGAAACTTGTCGAAAAAAAGTCGTCGTGAGTATTTTTTTTTTTTGACAGCTCCACTCCTTTCGTTAATCGGGATATTTGTTGCTTTTCGAAGATCGCGTGTTTATCGGAAATAAAATGTACTTTTTGCCTGATGATCGGAGGGTTGAGATTGGAACACGATCGAGACTCGGGATACGAGACATTAAAAGTTCACGTGGTAGGATGATCGATGTGGAAATTGCAATTGCTTTCGCCTTTTGTTCGTGGATTTTCTTTTTACCCAGCAATTTCACGTTCTGCATGGTATCGTTGAATAATATGATTAGGGGTTTGCGTGCTTACGCTTCGTTAATACATTTTCCATGATATTGCGATTTTGTATCTCGCGCCTGTATGCACGCGCGTAATTATAATTACACTACTGATAATGATGGTATTATCATCGCGGAATTAATAACGGAATGCACGCCGCGAAATGCGACGTAAATTATTCATTTTTATTGAATTGCCTTCGGGAATAATCGACTCGACGACGCTTTGAATTGTTCAGAGCGATTGGTCCCACAGTCAATGACTATTGAAAATATGTATACGTGCGCTAGATATAGCCATTAAGGCAGTAGTCTGGTCTGGAAATTTGACAAAATCGATTATTTTTTTATTCCTTAGATCTTTCTTAATACGCTTGTGAAAACCGTTTATTGATATTTAAAAAATTAGCAGAGTAATAGAAATTATAAGCAAGCCGCGCGCAAACCTCATCTAACGGTATCAAAACTTTGAACGCGTTTATCTCAGAACTATGTTTCTCAAATCGGCGCCCACGATATCTCGATGACTAATTGACCGATCGAGCGCAAATTTTGCACATACCTTCGGTAGCCTCTTTCTGAGGACTGGTAGCAGAATTGAGTCGAACAATAATTTTGCCCACATTTTATAACTCGTCGAATACCCGAAAATGTATGAAATATCGTTAATCAAAGTTTAACAGGCCGCCATTTTGTAACAAAATTTTTTTAAGTACTAATTCTGCTACCAGTGCTCAGAATACTCATACAGATTGAGAATATATATATATATATATATATATATATATATATATATATATATATATATATATATATATATATATATATTCAGATGCATACAACATCACCCAGAGTGGGCGCCGATTGAGGCGGTTTTCGGCGGACTATAATGTAAAAAAAATAAAAAACTACATGAAAATATTAAAAATAATTTTTTTTTCAAATGTAGATGCATTCTCAAAGGAATAATAAATACATATGTAAAATTTCATCAAGACAACTTCAACGGTTTAAAAGTTATTCCAACCCAAAAATGACGTAAAAAATCTTGCTCTAGACCAGACGACTGGCTTCATTTTCTTCTGCCTTTTGTCGAGAATTTAAATTTTGACATTATACCTTAAATATTGGATTGATGCTGATTAAAAAAAATATTCTAGACACTGCACCTGGTGGGTTAAAAAACTCTCGCGAGCTTACCGGATATTCGGGCTGAATAAGTAAATCCAAAGTCGGCAGATTCAGCGTAGTGTTCCGCACGGAAAAGGGCCACGCCGTTTTCTCATTCAATTCTGTTCGCATGCCGCAATTAGATGAATATGGGAATAAAACGCTTAGCGTGTTTTACATATTTCGAGGATGAAGATGACATTGGAAAAAAAAGAAGTTACCGAATTTTTCCAATGAGAATACTGTAGATAACGGCGGCGACTAAGGCAGTTGTCTAGAGCGCTGTTTTGAAGGTGATTTTGAAGATGGAATAATTGTTAAATTTTTCCAGTTCTTTTTTTAAATTTTTAACACATGTTTATTGATTCTTAAAAAATATGCACAAATAAAAGAAAATTTATTATGATGTACTTTTGTATGTTTGATTACAACGGTGAGTGGAAAACGCTCCCAATTGGCAACGAGTGTTGTGGCCGTGGTCCGATTCCAAAAACGAAATCAAACATATTCTTAATTTGTATGAGTATAGTGACGTGTGCTACACAATTCAGCAAAAAAATATTTACAGAATGGCGGCATGCTAAACTTTAATTATGAATTTTTTTTTATTTTTCCGACCATTCTACGGGTTATGTAAATATATGTATAAAAAAATGATTTCGACCCAATTCTGCTACCAGCGTTGAAAATCAGTCTACTAAAGGTGTATGCCAAATCTTAATTCGATTGGTCAATTGGTTATCGAGATATCGTGGCTGCCGATTTGAAAAGCATAGTTTCGAGAAAAAGCGTTTAAAGATGCTGCGTATCGACTGCGGAGCGTACTCCTTATAATCTCGATAACTCATCTAATTTTATGAGTATCATTGAACGGTTTTCACAGACGTATTCAGAATGGTCCGTACAATAATAAAATAAATAGAAGGACGATTTCTATCAAGTTGCTAGACAACAATACTGCCTTAAGGCCTCAGGCCACAGTAACAGGTATAAAATCATGTGCGAATTTAACAATTTTTTTTTCGTATGGAAAAGTGATTCACTTATAAATTCATTACACATCTATTTAGTGTGAATATCAAGCTGTTAGAATTTTTTTTTTCGATGTACAAAATGGCCGTCAACAAACAATATTTTCTTTTGTTATCTTTTTTCAGGCGCTCCGCGGCGTGCCGTTTAGCATCCACAATTTTTTATCTAGAACAAAAAACAAAAATTTTCGTCAATCTACATTAGAATACCTAGAGAAGTACGTACGGAATTTAAATTTTTTTGTTATAACTCATAAACTGCTAATAAAATGAAAAGTTTTCGAGAAGTTTCGAGTAGTCGGTCATTTTGTACATCGAAAAAAAAAAAATTCTAACAGCTTGATATTCATACTAAATAGATGTGTAATTAATTTTAGGAGTGAATCACTTTTTCATACAAAAAGACCTATTAAATTCGCACATGATTTTATACCCGTTACTGTAGCCTAAGGCTTTAATCTGCCAGCTTAGGCCTCGCTCTAGACCGACGTCGTTGTGCAAGAAAGATAGCCCGAAAACCCAGTGAAATCCGTGAATAAATAATTTGCAAATTTATAATTGATCGTCAAACTATAGCAACTAATTTGATGACGTTGAAGCTTGCATCGTTGGAATGCAACGATATTTTTTTGATTTTCTTCTTCTTCATGATTTGTTATTATCCAAAGCCTTTTTTTTTTGCAAATTGAGATAGTAAATTTCTAATAAGAATCCGTAGAAAAGTTTGAGCGATTGGCAAGGCCCAAATCGGCCAAAAAATGCAGGTATTCCTTTCGCGGAGGGTCGTATTTTGTGGGGGCATAAGCAGGGCTCTTCTTAATTAATGAAAATAAGTCACAATCAATTATTATACCCAACAATAAATTGGAATTAGACATTCTATGCAAATTTAGTATATGAGACATTTGTGAATTTTCTCTAAAAAGTCGCGGCTGCGAAAATTCTTCTACTAGTTACATTTCCGTAAGTTTTATCATTAATATTTTCTTTAAACATTCGGTGAACCCCTGTTTTTATTTTCGTTGCGGAATCTTTAGAATTTTTTACACGCGTTGTTAAATTATTAGTTAGAGATGTGGCCAGCGTGCTATCTCCATAAAGTGCTGTATAAATGAGATGATATTTAGCGTCGTAATTTTTCGTTAAAAGTTTGGTAACTTGGCACGAAATTTTACCGGTATACTGAGATGTATTTTCACTTGATCATAAACGAAAATCAGGTAATTGTTAAATATTCGAGTTCGTGTCAGGAATACCTCAAGTAACTAAAAAGAGTAAATTTCTATGTGCAAATACATTTACCGGTTACGTTCACGTGTCAAATTTTCCCTTCCAGTCAATCGATGTGAATCGAAAGAGGTCCTGTCCCAATATTTTCCGGATTGCAAAGCATAGAATCGAGGGATTTTATGCACATGTTAAAATATACGTTATCATGCTCCGACCTTTTTCAAATATTAAAATAGGGCTGTTTGGCTTTTTCCATGGTGGAACTGTCAATCGACCAGCCCCTGCGTACCTACCCTAGCGAACCTTCCGCTATTTTGCGAAAGCAAACCCACTCGAAAAACTCATTGGTCCAACCCAGACCCGGATAAGGTTCCAACCCCCCCCCCCCCCCCCCCTCCCCGCCGATCGAGCTGAAAATTTGCACAAACTTTGCTTTTAATATCACAACACAACCCCTGTCCTCATAAAATACCCGAACAAACCCAAACAAACCGAAACAAAAACAAACAAACCCAAACCCCAAAATTATTGCGCGTCACCACAAATTCTTTTAGGGGTTATCTTAAGGCGGGATATACATTTCGACAGGAAAAAATAAGCAATATTGGGCGATTTTTTAAACCAAAAAATAATTATTCTACAATTATCAAACCTTAGGTATACTTTAATATTTAATACAAAAAAGTTTTAAAAAAATTTCAGTTAGAACATGTATAGTTTCTATGGTTTAAGAAAATTAAATTTTTCATTAAAAAAATTAATGAAAAATTTAAGAAAATGGCACGCATTTACAAAAAAAATCAATCAACTATTGCGCGTCACCACAAATTCTTTTAGGGGTTATCTTAAGGCGGGATATACATTTCGACAGGAAAAAATAAGCAATATTGGGCGATTTTTTAAACCAAAAAATAATTATTCTACAATTATCAAACCTTAGGTATACTTTAATATGTAATACAAAAAAGTTTTTAAAAAATTTCAGTTAGAACATGTATAGTTTCTATGGTTTAAGAAAATTAAATTTTTCATTAAAAAAATTAATGAAAAATTTAAGAAAATGGCACGCATTTACAAAAAAAAATCAATCAACTATTGCGCGTCACCACAAATTCTTTTAGGGGTTATCTTAAGGCGGGATATACATTTCGACAGGAAAAAATAAGCAATATTGGGCGATTTTTTAAACCAAAAAATAATTATTCTACAATTATCAAACCTTAGGTATACTTTAATATTTAATACAAAAAAGTTTTTAAAAAATTTCAGTTAGAACATGTATAGTTTCTATGGTTTAAGAAAATTAAATTTTTCATTAAAAAAATTGATGAAAAATTTAAGAAAATGGCACGCATTTACAAAAAAAAATCAACATTTCACGCAATATTTCTGTAAAATGTGGACGAAAAAAGTAGTTTTTTTTCTCAATTTTTCAAAAACAATTTTCGTCAAGTAGAAGGTACCAATATTATCAATATTTATACCAAGTTTCGATGTAACGCTTGAAGTTTTTCGAATTTCGCTTTGAAACTTTCGGAAAATATTTTACATCCATAGTTCTATCGTTTAAAGAAAAAAAAATCGATTTTTTGATCGTTGTAAATGTATATCCCGCCTTAAAATATTGAAAGAAAGGTTTATGCAAACTTTACACTTGAAGGGGGGGGGGGGGGGGGGGGTCGGAATCTTACCCCCCAGACCCACGTACTGAAAGGACGTGGGTCAACCATGCTGAAATTCCCGTAATTCGTTCTTCTGCGCGAAATAATTTTTTTCTCCATCGCATGTGAGAATCACCCTCTCCGGTTAATGAATTATTTATTCGCGCGCCTCAATCCCTACCGAACAATTTGGGACGTCAGGCTGTGAATCTTCGAGCCAACGAAACCTCTTCGATTCATCGGCGTTAAAACTTTGAAGACCCATTAGTAGTGACCGCACACTGACACGATAAATTATACATACGAATGGTAAAAGGCGACCCAAGTGGTTCTCGCCAGGTGCAAACTCGGAAAAAGCTTGCTCGAAAATTCCCCCTCCGGATATACTCAATTATTCATTCATAATCCTCGAAAGTACTTCCCTCGATGATACCCTCGAAACGAGCAATAATAATAAGAGACCAGCCACGAGCCTCGAATAATTGAGCGAAGATAATAAAAATAAAAATATTCATGACGAGTCACGTCGCTTCGATCGAATAATTATGAGGATAGCATTAGATTCGCCTTTGGGCGTTTTGTGCGCTTGAATTCCACTGCTTTTCCTTTCGTTGGGTTATGAAGCACGTTTTTCCCTTTTCCTGACCTCCTTTATTTTTTACTTTATATCTTTATCCCTGGAGGATAAATAATCGTGCAAACTGCCGGAGTATTATTTATCTAGCTAAACGGCCAAGGGCAAAAGAAAACAATTAAATAGTGGGAGGAGCACGAACGAGGAAAAAAAGTTGTAACTACCCCCGCAGGCCGATTAGCCAGGGACTCTGAGATAATAATAATCACTGTTGTAAAATAAGAGCGGAAAAATCGCGAGTGTAACGGACCGTTTCCTACGACCCCAACTTTCGTTTAAAAAGAAAAAAGAAAAAAGAAAATAAACACGAGATACATATAAGAGTGCTTTTCTATCTGTTGTTTTTTTTTCCTTTTTTATTCATCTCTGATGGCTACCCGCATGAGAGGTGAGTACCGTGATACTCCATGACCCAGAAAGCAAAGGTAAAAAAAAAGCAGAAAACAAAACGAGGAAAATTCAGCATAAATTATAAGGCTTGATTAATCTTTGTTTTACTGAAGAATTTTATTCCTCTCTCTACTTCCTGTCTCGTGCTTAATTTGTTGATAAAAATAATGTATCGTTACTCTCGAAAGAAAAATGCTATTTGCAAGCTCTCGGCTCTGTAATTATTCAAGGATTTCCAGAAGAATTATGATTTTTATGCAAAATCATCGAAACAAAATCTCACGTAACAATTTCAATCGTACGAATAATTATGAAGTTGAAATTTGCATATTTGGAATGCAACAATTATTTTTAAAAAAAACTATATTCCTCGGTTTTTCTCAGTACCCAAAAGCTTTATTTGCAAATTCCGGTCGCAGATTTCTAATAAGAAAACGTAAAAATGTTTGATTTTCGTTTCCTAAATGGGCCACAAAAACTTCTCAGCAACTAAAAAGAATTGATTTACGTTGCATTCCAAAGATGCAAACTTCAACGTCGTAAGTAATTATGCCACATTTATTCTGCTTCGTTTATCAAAATGCAAATTTGTTATTTTGTTTTCTAACATATCGATAACAATCTTTACACGGATAATACTTGTCAACGAATCCTTATTCCGGTCGTGATCATTTTTCTGAAACTGTTCCCAGCAATCCTGGATACTTCATTAAAAGTTTACGAAGCATGTTGTTTATTTATTTATTTCTTACGGTAAGACGAAAGTTGCAGTAGGAAATGTAATGTTATGCATTATACATAGAGCGATGCATAGAAAAAACCCACCTCTGGGTATGTACATGAATTTTTGCATTATAAATGTAAAAGAGGTGGCAGGTGATGTCTCGGGCATGTCTTGCGATGGAAAATGTGAAATACGTGAGTGCCAAATATGACAAGACACAAAAAATATATATAAAAACGTAAACGCTATTCAGGAGCGATCCGATTTCGAGGTCTTTCCTCATGGTAGACCATCGCCTCCGAACTCAACGTTACGTTAAACCGAATGTCTTCAAAATCACTACGGCCAAAATATTTTTTCCTCGAACTAAACAATTACAGAATCGAGAAGAGAACCTTTCCATGACAGAAATGCACTGGCGTCGAATATTTATAAGTCGAATATCCATAATTACGAATATCCATAAGTAGGAATATCCACAAGTCGAATATCCATAAGTAGGAATATCCATAAGTCGAATACCCATAAGTCGAATACCCATAAGTCGAATATCCATAAGTACGAATATCCATAAGTAGGAATATCCATAAGTCGAATATCCATAAGTACGAATATCCATAAGGAGGAATATTCATAAGTCGAATACCCATAAGTCGAATATCCATAAGAACGAATATCCATAAGTAGGAATATCCATAAGTCGAATACCCATAAATCGAATATCCATAAGGCGAATACCCATAAGTACGAATATCCATAAGTAGGAATATCCATAAGTCGAATATCCATAAGTACGAATATCCATAAGTAGGAATATCCATAAGTCGAATTCCCATAAGTCGAATACCCAAAAGTCGAATATCCATAAGTCGAATACCCATAAGTCGAATATCCATAAGTCGAATACCCATAAGTCGAATATCCATAAGTACGAATATCCATAAGTATGAATATCCAGAAGTCGAATATCCATAAGTATGAATATCCAGAAGTCGAATATCCATGAGTATAGAGTAGAAATGAGTGCCAGAAATGGCGGGAGGTAGAGATAAGTGAGTGTTTGGGTTTCTTTTGTTTGTTTGTTTGGGTTCCCTCTATACTCACTATTCCTCTGGCTCCCACTATTTCTGGCACTCATTTCTACTCTATACTCACTTATGGATATTTGACTTATGGATATTCACTTATAGATATTGGCACTTATGGATATTCGACTTATGGATATTCTACCCCAATCACAGAAATGGACATCAAACATGAAGTAAATATTTGCAATTTATATAACCTCCAAGTTTTCTATTCAGATGAAATTCCTGATTACAGGGTCATTTTGTAGAATTATCATGACAGTTTTTAGACAAAGCGGCAAAAGTCGGAAGTGTCCGTGACTTTTGTGTTTGGGAGGGAGATCCGCTTCTTGTTAAACTTTCCAAATGTAATGTCCCATACCTAGGATTGGATAGTTCAACATCGTTGGCTCATGTACACCGGGTATTTGCTCGTTAATTATGCATGTCGTGTGGGCCGATATGAACTTCTATGTGTGTGTGTGTGTGTGTGTGTGTGTGTGTGTGTGTGTGTGTGTGCGCGTGGGTGTGTGTGTGTGTGTGTAGCAATGATACATCTCTCACCAAAGATCTCTTGTCCCGTTTATCTCTCGGCCCGTATACACGTACATAATCCATAAAATGTGACGTTACTCCGTGATCCAAGCTGTCATGTGTAGGATAGGACAAGCGCGTACGTATACATAATGATGGGGGTTTTCATATCAAGGAATGCACGTGAATTATGTGTGACGAACACTTCCGGGGCGTTATTCCGAAGGCAAACACACCGGTATATGCGTGCAAATAAAATGCGATATCCCATAGTAGAGTCGTCTGAATTATAGATCAAGAGCTCTCAGGATTTGTGACTCCAAAAATTCGTCTTCCTCTTCAAAGAATTGTGAAGAATTTTTACATTTGGTATAAATAATGTGACGTTTGGTTTTGAAAAGATAAAATAGTAAAATAAATAGACAAATTTCTTTGCGTTAAATAAATAAACATTGTCTTTTTCCATAAAAATAAAATAATAAGGAAAATAGACATTCAATCAAAAAAATAATCAAGCACATCGAAAAATGTCTTTCCGCAAAAATAAAACGAAATAATTTCTTATAAAATAACAATAATTCCTACTCAGTCCGTTTCGATCAACGAAACTTCAGCGGTGCAATTTAAAATTGAGAGCTGTCGTAGGAAATTCTCCAATAAATCTTTTCATTGCAATAACTGTCAGAGCATTACGTCACATACTTTTCACACGTCGAGAAAGGAACGTACTCGATTTTCTTCATCAATCCTCGTCTGCGTCGTTTCCAAAATGTATATCGAAACCCGTCAAATAAATAACCGCAAAATTATCGCAAAACCGTAAATCAATTTATGGTTAAATTTGCAATGCTTTGTCGTTCGCGCTCGTGAAATCACGGATATTCGAAATTTGCGGCTAACAAATTTGGTTCTCGTTCGCGAGGTTCCGTTATACCATTCCCTTTAATTCCCCGATATAACGCTATACATGGGGAATGTATTTATGTGTAGGTGTGTGTGTGTGTGTGTGTGTGGAAGCTGCACGAGGCCGTCAGTGAGGACGAAACCTCAGGGGGAAACCCTCTGCAGTCCAAGAACAAGCACGAAAGCCATATATATATATATATATATATATATATATATATATATATATATATATACACAACTTTGCTTCTCCCGGCTCTTTCTCTCGGAGTTTGGATATGCCGGCTGCTGCAGGAATCCTTTATAGTATGGAATTACGGAATAACAGCTGCGAAAGGTTTCCTTACGAGGTTACCCCAGCAGATTTTTTCGTTCCGAATAGCAAATTTCGAAAGCAGGTTGATTTTTAGAATTTTAGGTCCTTTTTTTTCCTATATGTACAAGGTGACAATTATGGAGTGGCCATGTATTGTGTCGCGGAACGGCCAGAAACCCAAACATCAATATTTGGCTACGATCCTAATCTAAAAGTCTGACAAGGAACATCACGTAAGTGTCCGGCTTCAATTTTGTTGAAACTCATATATGTGACAAAGCATTGGAAACTTTTAGACACGGATTATTCTTTATCGGCGGAAAATCGATTTTAAGGGGCGAAACGACTCCTCAACGAAAGGAGTCTCACCCCTTAATTGTCAATGCTTACATGGTGGATTTTCCATTGCCTTACATCAGAAGAATTTTGGTTTTTGTTTCATTCAGATGGGTGGGCTGCTTCTGGGCGAAACTGCAAGACCACCCCTTGACGCGCCTTTCTTTGAGGGGTGGTTCCCCCTCTGATTTTGACTGTTTTGAGAGAAGCGTTCTCAAAACAGTCGATATGCTGGTAGCCAACATCGCGTAGATGTACCAACTCCAAACGATCCGTTACCCATATACATGATTTTTTTTTCAACCAACGTTTCCGCGAATTTCGCAAAATGAAAAAGTATCTTGTAATCCCCAGGATCTTTGATCAAGTTTCAAGATTAGGTGTTTGCCAAGGCTGCCAGATCCTACCGCACTTCCTTTTGATCCCACTTCTTCTCATCAGCCTCGAAGTCTATGAAGCAACTGCACACCAGTTGCCGCTTTTGCTACATCGTGCCTTTTCTTTTATCAACGTCGTCTTCGGGTAATACTTGGTCTCTGGTATGCAAAATATAAATTCATATGCATGTGAAGTCCTCGGAGTACGAGGAATTTCCGCTGCTTCTTTTGCATTTTATACCGGAGCAAAAAAATCCTACTTACGCGTGGAGACGACAAGAAAATTGGATTCGCGATACAAATCGCACTGCATTTTTTTTTCTCAACGAAACATCACGGTTTTGGAAGAATTTACGGTTAGCTTTCATGGTATCCACGCCTTCCATAATTCGTCACTATTTTTCTCCAGCTGTGACTTGGTACAAATCATTCGAGTGGTTAGTGTCCATCAATTGATTACAGTCGGAAAAAGTCGAACGATGTTAAAAACGAGAAAGATACAATTTCACAGGCCAATTGTACATGCTAGCTTCGATTTATAGATTATTGCGAATTATTACTACTATAATAACTGTCACGAAAAGACTTAAGGTCGTACGAGCGTGCAATCTTGATTTCTATAGATTTTGGTCAAATTTTAACCAGACATTGTTCATATCATTATGCATGTTTGAGTGAAATTTCAGAACAGTCGACTATTTAGATTGGCAGATAATGGGTTTTTAAATTGCAACTTTTAACACTGCAAGGTCTGCATTGAAATTTAGACAGAATAATTTTCCGTTAAAAATATTTGTCCCCTATAATAAGAAGACACATGGCAACACCGCATCGGTCCACGTATCCAATGACGTGAGTTTGCGCGGCATATTTAAAATAATACTGCAAGACAAATTTTTATTTGGAAGTAATTTTTAATCGAACAAAGTGTTTAAGGGAGACTTTGTCCTTGAAATCGGCGGGAGATGTTAGCGGCTCAACATGAGCAGCTAGAAGAAGAGGAGGGATGCCTCTATGGACCAGGCATTGCCGATTAGCGGTAATTATAAACACATTTGTGTAAACACATTACAAAACTTTAAACGCGTTTTTCTCGAAAACACGTTTTTAAAAATGGCTGACATTCTCCTGACCGCTGTAATTAACATATCGACCTGAAATTTGGAGAGCATACTCAGAAAATATGTCTTCACGGAATGACGGATCGTTTTTTCGATAGATACATTTTTGCATTTATTATTCATCTTTTTAGGCGAAAAAAAACGCGAAAATTCGATTTTTTTTATTGTCGCCATTTTCCGAAATTTGTACTAAACAAAAACCCATCCGTCATTCCATGACCAAAGGGTCACAGATTGATAATATGCTTTGAATTTGTGTTTCAGATCAACAAAGAGGGGGCAGTGATGTCAGCCGTTTACCTCCCGCGATTTAAGGACTTGTTTTCGCGGAGCTGCAACGGCCGACATTTTGGTTTTTTTTCAAATTTTTTTTTTTTTAACGTTCCGTATATCACGAATAAAAGCAAGAAAAAAACCGCACTCGAAAAGCTTTACTCGTTCCCTTTAAAAAAAAATAAAATGGAAACACCTGAAATATGGTACTCCAAGAACAAAGTCTCCGTTAATTAGTTATGAATCAACCAACACTTTTATTTGTTAATGAAGATAACATAAACAATATAAAATATTAATATTTATAATGCAAATATTTTCTCACGACAAAATTTTTAACTTTAGGAATACGATGATTATTTTTTCTCGAAATATTGAACAATACTGTTCTGCGGTGTTGCCATATGTCTTCTTGTTATAGGGGACAAATATTTTTTACGAATAATTATTCTGTCTGCTGAACGTTTTTAGCAAAACTGAATAGTAAGTAAAGGCAATCCAAACTTTTTTCATTCTTTCTCTAACTAGTTTGCTATCTAAACATAATTTTTATTAAAAATTTACAAACACAATAGAATGGTACGACGAACGACCCTGTAGTGTTAGATGTTGCAATTTTGAAACCCATTATCTCCCAATCCAAATACTGTTCTGAAATTTCACTCAAACATGCATACTGATATGACAATACCTGGTTGAAATTTAAAAAAAAATCCATAGAAATCAAGTTTGCGCGCTCGTTCTACCTTGAGGACATTGTGTCCAAAATTGAAAATGGTAATAAAATTTTATAAATTTGATCGGTCATTATGTAAAACATTTGAAAGGTTATGTAAAAAATTCACGACGATTAGAAAGCTGGCTACTGAGAAATTAGAATTCACAAATTACACGCAGCCTTATGTTTCCAGTTTCCTGAAGTAACTTTGCAATTATTATGAATGAAGTAACATTGCCAATATTTATGAATGATCGGTTTTTATTTCAAATATATCCAAAACAAAGGTGGCTTTATGGTGCAAGAAACGGCGTCGTCCGTAAACGAAAATGAGTATTTGAATTTCCCGCTACTTTTATTTACTTCAAATACTCTTTTTCATTCACGGACGACGTCTTTTCTTGCACCATAAAGCCACCTTTGTGTTTGATATATTTGAAATAAAAAAACGATCACTTATAAATATTTGCAAAGCTACTTCAGTTTTCATAAGGCTGCGTGTAATTTCTGAATTCTAATTTCTCAGTAGCCAGCTTCCTAATCGGCGTGAAATTTTTACACAACCTTTCAAATATTTTACATAATGACCTATCAAACTAAAAAAAATGTATTACCATTTTCAATTTTGGACACAATATCCTTAAGGGAAGGTTCTGCCTTTCTGGGCCAAAAAATGTTCGATCTTCACCAATTTTTTATGCGAAAAGTATTAAATATAGAATGTTGATATTTGGTATGTTGACTAAGCGGTCTTTATTGAACGTCAAAATATTTTTTGAAGTTTGACAAAACATGGTGATGGGAGTGGGAGGAGCCACGTATGTCGGTGCGCGGGCGATGACATTCTTTACTTGCGGAAGTCCTAAGTCCCGGACAGGTGGTTTGAAGCAAAATGATCACCATATTTTTACTTTGTACAATTATGTGTAAAAGTTGACCTAGAATCAAGAAGAAAAATTGAAAAATAAGAAAATAGTGAGCGGTCGGAAGGAAGTTTATTTTCCCAAAAATGTTCGCAGTTTCTTGCTCACTATTTTTTTATTTTTCAATTTTTCTTCTTGATTACACACACACTTGATATACACAATATTGTACAAAGTAAAAATGTGTTTGACATCGCCCGCGCACCGACATACGTGGCTCCTCTCACTCCCACCACCATGTTTTGTCAAACTTTAAAAAATATTTTGATGTTCAATAAAGACCGCTTAGTCAACATACCAAATATCTACATTCTATATTTAATACTTTTCGCATAAAAAATCGGTGAAAAATCGAACATTTTCTGGCTCAACAAGGCAGAACCTTCACTTAAGTTATAAATGAACTCGAAGCTACTCCATTGCTGTACTCCGATTTCCCAAAATCTTGCCAGCCCAATCCATGGCAAAATAATCACGAACTCATTAAGGGGTTACCCCCACTTGCGATTTTGAAAAAATTGATTTTTTTTATTGCATTTTTTTTAAGTATAAGTATCTGAGAATATGTCCTGAAAATTTCAAGTCGATCCGAACAAAATTGACTGAGATATGAGCGTTGAAAGAGAAGAATCCGCGTTGGAAGAGCGTTGAAAGAGAAACTTTAAACGCGTTTTTCTCAAAATGGCATTTCGGAAGTCGGTGACCAAGATTACTCGAACACTAATGAACCGATCTTCTTGACATTTTGCAGGCTTATTTAATACATAAAAATGTAGTCTTTAATCATTCGATTTTTTTTTCGAAAAAAATGGCCGTTTTATAGCCAAAAAACGGCCGTTTTTTTTCGTTAGAATCGAACCATTAACTTTGACTGTCCGCCATTTTGTGAAAAATGAATATTTTTCAAAATCCTTCGATTAAAGACTAGTTTATACTTATATTTGACTAAATCCATCCGCATTTTTTTTTTCAGATGATCCACTTCGCCGCAATGTTGGTCACCGCAAACCGTCTATATAAAAACATTATTTCATTGACGGCCATTTGCCACTAAATAATGTAATATTTTTCAATAAAAAAATTACTGAAAGTTCGTCAAGATGTGTTCTTTAAGATGGTATATTGATCGATTAAAAAAGTTTTGTAGTTTTCTTTTAAAAAATTCATGAAAAAGGCCTTTTTTTGCGCTACAAGTGAGGGTAACGCCTTAAACGAATGAGCTCATGCTCGTCTATTTGCAAAGACACCTTGCCTCTGAGCTTTTTGTGGCCGTTGATGAGCTGTGCAAGGAATAACCGAACGACGGATCGCTACTCGCAAGGATTATATTCCATTAGTGTGTCTGCATTTGTGGACGTCTCCATAGCTTCGCGACGGAATCGTTGTTAATGTACCTTTCAACAAGGGTTTGCCAGAGAGCAGATACACGTACGAAATTTTCGGTGGATTAGATATGCGGTCTTGCGGAACTCGCTGCTGGATTAAGCGTATACCCTTCCTCCTATAATATCTGCATACAACGTGCTGAGGAACGTCGCCAAATGTCTCATCCTCCAGTGGATCGAAAATTATATATATATATATATATATATATATATATATATATATATATATATATATATATGAGGGTGTGTGGGCAGGGGGTGCAAGGGGGAGTGCAAGGTTTGCACGTATACATGGATCTCGACACCTTGGTCTCATTTGAACGTACCCAGTCGGACGTTTCCGGCCACTCGGGATATCACCGTAAACTCGAGCATCGACCACGAGACATCTCAACGCTAATGACGCGCCTAGCGTCCGAAATTTATCTCTTTTCAGCATTTTCTGTGTGTGTGTATCTGTATATATGTGCGTATATATATATATATATATATATATATATATATATATATATATATATATATATATATATATATATATATATATATATATATATATATATATATATATATATGTGTGTGTGTGTGTGTGTGTCGAAGAAGAATAATAAGAGAACAAAATATACTAAAAATCAAAGACAATAAGGGAATGAAAATCATGAAAATAAAATAATAATAAGAGATAAATTTCGGTACAGAATTATATATATATACATATAATATTTTTTATTTCCAATTTTTTTTATTTCGGTCGAGACGCTGACGCCCAGTGAAGGTCACCTCCGCCTTTTTAAATGGAATGGTACATTTTTTTTCATCCATCTTGTGGAGCACCTCAAGTCGCATAAAAAACGTTAGGGGGTCGAAGTCGTTCAAGGACATTCAAGGGCACCTACTAAAAAATAAATACAAATTTTGAATGACTTTTGGATGAAAAAATATTAGGGGGTCAAAGTCGTTTAAAATTTGACCACCGAATATTTTTTATGCGGCTTGAGGTGCTCCACAAGATGGTGAAAAAAAATGTACGATTCCACTTAAAAAAGTGGAGGTGACCTTCACTGTGCGTCAGCGCCTCCACCGAAATAAAAAAACAAAATTGGTCGCATTTGATGGCCCCCTTCACACCGTACAACTTTTGTCTGGAACATTTTTTTGTGACGTCGATAATTACCGAGTTATTTCGGATGGCAGAGATAAGAGGGACACCCTGTGCATATGATTCTGTATAATTCTGTCCTGAAATTGATCTCTTATTATTATTTTATTTTCATGATTTTTATTCCCTTGATGTCTTTGATTTTTAGTATATTTTGTTCACTTATTATTCTTCTTCGACATTTACCTTTTTCTGTCTTTTTCTATAATACATAATAAAAATTGAAAATACCAAGAGAATAAAAATAATAAAAATAAAAGAATAATCAGAGACAAACTTCGACAAAGACAAATATTTATATTTACAGATATGTTTCTTTCTTTTCTATTTTTCGGTCTTTTTTCGTCTATATATAAATATAGACAGAAAAAGATAGAGATAAATTCCGAATGCAGGCCACGTCTTCAATGCAGAAAGGATATTTTGAACCTGCTGTATTTATGTAACGTTGACTATCAGCACACCTGGCTGTTTTGACGATGAACCAATTTTTTTTCTTCGTATCGAGTCGTCGATTTTGGGAACGGTCCTTGATATAATATCCTCATGTAATATGAAAATACTCACATTTATCCTAAGGTGATTTTGAAGACATTGGGGATTGGTTCATTATGAGGATGGGGTCAATCGGCGACTACGAGGATGATCCTTGAAGCCGACTGCCTTCAAACTCATCTTACCCCATGTATATATATATATATATGTGTGTGTCTGTGACATATTACGATGTACTTGAGAATTGCAAACACGAGAGTCCTCGAGTGCCCATTAGCCCCCATTGACGATTCATTGGGGCGCGCGAATTCAAGTGGAACTGATTCTCTTCCCGACCGCAAAACTCAAGGAGTCGCATACACACCTGGCAGGAATGGAACTAGGTCTCAATTTGGTAATATCTTCGAGACGAAAGACACATAATTCGAAAAGACGCCCTGCGGTGTATGTCTGTCTGAATGGCAAGTTGAGGACGCTTTTTGCAAATGGCACGATATGTGAAACGAAGATGATTCAAGGTGGGATTTAAACGTCTTGGAATGGCATTTTGAAGACGACTGTTCTGGAGGTTACCCAAGGAGAATTGGTACAACCTCGGTAAACTTTTTTTTAAGCAATGAATAACAGCGACGGAATTCCTTGGAGGAAATTGGGTTCGCTGTCTTCTTTTGAACGAAAGATAGGGTGGGTTTGCCTAAATCGTACCGCGATCTTATTTCGCATGGCAGGCGTCACACAGCGCCACTGATGGGTTCAAATGAAAGTGAGCCATGTTGGGTAGAGAGAATTACAAAAATTTGCTGCCGTTGTTTTGTAAAATATTCAAAGTGGGAATATTCAATCATTGTTTATTCATTATTTTCTTTACGTCCGTATGAGGGAATGTATAGGTTTCTTCGTATTTGCCGGATGTAATTTTGAGCTTCGGACAAAGACTCCTTGATGTTCGTAATCGGCGAAAAATTCCTATCGAAGAGGTTCGTGAAATATAGTAAAAGTAAAGAAAAATATTTTCGACTCTGGCCACCTTTTTAGAATCGTCAGAATCCCGAAATTTCAAACGGCCGTAGCGTCGGTCTTATTTGAGTGACATCAACTTATTGGGGGGTACTGAAAACGATTTTGGCAGAATTACACCCTTCGATTTTGTTGAAATTTGGATATGTTATAAAGCACCGAAAAGTAAGCGATACGTATTTTTTTTTATCGGCGGAAAAACGGTTTTAAGGGATGAAACCACCCCTTAATATAGGGGTGGTTCACCCCTTAATTTTTTTTGCAATGTCACTATAGTGGATTTTTCATTGCTTCGGATTAGAAGAATTTTCGTTTTTGTTTCATTAAAATCGGTGGACTCCTTGTGTGTGAAACTGCTATATTACCGCTAGAGATGCCTTTTTTCGAAGGGTGGTTTCACCCCTTAAAACCGTTTTTCCGCCGATAAAAGAAAATACGTATCGCTTACTTTTCGGTGCTTTATAACATATCCAAATTTCAACAAAATCGAAGGGTGTCACCTGAGGGATGTTCCTTGTTAGAGAATGTCACTTGATTCACCCCGATATCTCAATTAGTTCTCGGGAAGAGTGCACTCGAAAAATGACCGAAGAAGAAGCAAAGGGGTCCGACTTAAGGCGAGATATACATTTAGACAGGAAGAAAATAAGCAATATTGAGGGGTTGTTTAAACTAAGAAATAATTATTCTACGATTATCAAACTTTAAGTATACTTTAATAGTATATTTAAGTATACGGAACAATTTCTTTAAATTAATTAATCATCAAAATGGCGGAGCTGTGGCAGAGTGTGACAGCAATGTCGCTGCGGGAGTTGCAAATCGGCGTGCAGTCTAGCTTCCCGTAGACTTTGATTTGCAAAAAAGTTCAAACATTTTTTCAGTTAGAACATGTATAGTTTCTATGTGACGGTAATTAAAATGAAGAAAATGCAAATTCGAGAAAATGGCACTCATTTACAAAAAAGAAATCAACATTTCACGCAACATATCTGTAAAATGTGGATTAAAAAGTAGTTTTTTTTCCAATTTTTCCAAAACAATTTCCGTCAAATAGAAGGTACCAATATTATCAATATTTCTACCAAAACTCAACTCAATCGGCTTGATAGTTTTTGAGTAATCATGCACGCCAATTTGGATAATGCAGTTTTGAGAAAAACGCGTTTGAAGTTCACGCCCGCTCAGAATCCGAGCGGTGAGGTACAGCGTTGACAGGCTGTAACGTTGGAAGTTTTTCGAATTTCGCTTTGAAACTTTGGGAAAATATTTTACATATATAGTTCTATCGTTTAAAGAGAAAAAAAGAAGTCGATTTTTTTATCGTTGTCAATGTATATACCGCCTTGACAATTCCGTCAAAAATCGAAAAATAATCGGAGCTGGATAAATCATACGACCTTTTTAAAAGTGAACGATTACCAAAAGGATGAGGGCGGAGCAGAAGTGAACATCGGAACAGAGAAAAAGTGACGGACAGTTCAGTAAAGCCACCAATTTAGGCCAAAATGCAAACATAATTTACATTTTTTTTTCGATCAATTCGCTTCAATGTATTTTTAGTAGTTAAACACGAATTCACCATTTATTTCTCCCAAGGCCCTCAATTTTCATTGAAAAACATCGAAAATGCATGGAATGTGGATAACCTCCTTAAGCTGGCCATCAAACAGAAACTCAAAAGCACGTAAACTTTAATTCGATCCCCCCTTAAAAGTGTTATCCATTTCGTTCGGTTTACTGCACCTCTTTTGGATGTGGGGTGAGAGAAAGAAAAATTAAGGGCTGGTTCATCCCTTAATTTGATTTTTCCACTGTACCTATGGTACATTTCTCATCGTTTTGCATTGGAAGAATTTTCGTTTCTGTTTTACTGAAATCGGCGGTCTGCTTTCGGGTGAGCCTGCAAAAACAGCCCTTCACATGTTTCACTCCAACGGGTGGATTCACCCCTGAAAACCTTTTTTCCGTCGATAAAAAAAAGTACGCATTTAATAGTCTTTAGTCATTTAATGCTCCACCATATCCATGAGTTTCAATGAAATCGTGGACGGACACCAAAGAGATGTTCACTGTTAGTGCCCAAGTCAACAGGCAAGCCATAAATTACGTACGTGATAACTTCGCACTATCGAGTTGAATACTCTTTCAACTTTTTTGTTTCTTGCAAGTACGATTAAGGCAAAGTCTTCCTAAATCGTAAACATTTTCAAAAAGTACGATCTAAGGCCACTGTCTCAATCGTGGTTCTGAAATTTGTTTAAGGCAGTAGTCTGGTCTAGAAATTGAACAAAGTCGATTTTTTTAAATTTTATTATTCCTTAGACCTTTCTTAATACGCTCGTGAAAACCGTTTATTGATATTTAAAAAATTAGCAGATTAATAGAAATTATAAGCAAGCCGCGCGCAAACCTCATCTAACGGTATCAAAACTTTGAACGCCTTTATCTCAGAACTATGTTTTTGAAATCGGCGCCCACGATATCTTGATAACTAATCGACCGATTGAGCTCAAATTTTGCACATACCTTCGGTAGCCTCTTTCTGAGGACTGGTAGCAGAATTGAGTCGAACAATAATTTTGCCCACATTTTATAACTCGTCGAATACCCGAAAATGTATGAAATATGGTTAATCAAAGTTTAACAGGCCGCCATCTTGTAACAAATTTTTTTCAAGTACTAATTCTGCTACCAGTGCTCAGAATACTCATACAGATTGAGAATATATCAATTTTTTCCAGCCAGAATATATATATTTTTTTGCAGCCAACATCACCCAGAGTGGGCGCCGATTGAGGCGGTTTTCAGCGGGCCATGTTGTAAAAAAATAAAAAAAACTACATGAAAATATTTTAAATAATATTTTTTAAACGTAGATACATTCTCAAAGGAACAATAGATACATATGTAAAATGTCATCCAGACAACTTCAACGGTTTAAACATTATTCCAACCGAAAAATTACGTCAAAGATCTCGCTCTAGACCAGACTACTGCGTTAACGGGTGATGCTTAGTTGTAACAGTCGAAAACACCTCTTTTTGGTTTTCTTTTAATAAGGAAAACGTGATCATTAGTTTTACAAAAACTAGGTATTTGAAAAAGTATCATGTGGAGAATACTCTGTAATTTTTTGTGCAAAAATATTTCATTATAATCGATTCACAGCCGATGTCCGGGAAGCACCTCTCGAAAACGTATTTTGCAATGCCCTTCTGAACCAGGTTATCTACTATACAAAAATCGAACAGATTTCCGACGAAGAAAAACCGAAATGCAGAAAATCGAACAGAAAAGAAAAAGCCCTCAAAATTTCAGAAAGATCGATGCAGTTTTTTTCGCGTTTTGCTCATCGGCTTTGACAACGTACTTTCGAGAAAAAAGCGTTTATAGTTTCGAACGACGCTCCGAGCGTTCCGACGGGCGTGAGCATAACGCTTATAAATCTGTCAATCTTGATCCGATCTCCTTGAAATTTTCAGGGTACATTTATAAGATGATATACTGTCAAAATATATTGGTAAAAAAGTGCTTGTTTGACTTTCACAACTAGGCATAACCCCTTAATGCGTAATTTGCATGTGCCACCAATTTGTTTGTCATGAATGCGCATTGTAAAAAAAATATGTACATTAATGAACAACTTTGGTTGTTTTGCTGTACAATTAAAGGTGTTGCAAATGAGAATAAAAGTCCTTGGGGGATTTAGGTTGCCCTATATCGTGAAAAAGGCAAATAAGGTTGCTCGCTTCGACTTAAGGGGGTATCCCTCTTTGGAAACTTGAAAAAATCGTTTTTTTGCGTAGTGTGAACTTTCAAAAATATTTTAAGACCAACTGGACCCTAGAATTCTAAAAATTGACGAACTTACACCTATTTTAGTGGAACAGTGTGCGTCAGGTTTACCGCGATCCGGCGAGTTTGAACGTGATTATCTCGAAACTACATATCTTTCACACTATTGACTTGAATTTGCACAGTTGGCGTTCAAACAGTAGTCATTTTCTGTTGACGATCGCATTTTTTAATTGGATGAACCATTTGTCAATAACAATGACGTCAGCATGCGGTTTTTCAAGAGAAAAATGAAGTTTTCTGTGGAGAAGCTGTCATTTTTCGTATTTTTCGAAATTTTGCAAAGTGGATTGTGAACCCATAGCCAGTTGGATATATTTGAAGGATTTTTTTTGTTTTCGTTTCAAATTACATTTTAGCCTGGTAGAGATCCCGCCGTTCGGCCTTCGCCGCTGGAGGACTGCAACGCCAACTGCAGCACCACGAACACTTTGAAAGATTTTCTTCTGCGAAAATTACATTGTAACCACAACCATGTGTACGACATGCTGGGAAAAAATTAATTTATTCCAACCAATGGGTAACTAGAAACAAAAACATCATCATTCTCACCCTTCAAATTGGGCTTCCAGAGAGGGATGCCTCGGTAAGGGGCTATACCAGGGTGACACTTTAAAAAAATCGATTTTCTAAAACCTTTTTCGACAGTTTATGCTTTCAAGAATATACTGTAAAAATTTCAAGGCCGTATCGCTAATAATTTTATCTTGCAAAAATCGATAGTTAAATCTTTAAACGCGTTTTTCTCGAAATGAGATTTTTCAAATTTGCTGACATTGTAATTCGAAGAGCAATTATCCGATTGACTTGAAATTTGAACTGAGTACTCTTCAATATATTTACTCTACAATGACGTAGGATATTTTTGATTGGATGAAAATGGACGATTTGGCATTGAAAAAAACGACCATTTTATAGGCAAGAAAACAGACGTTTTTTCATAACTACGCCATTTTGTTAGATTTCGATATTTTTTGAAAATCCTACGTCATTGTACAGGAAATACCTTCCAGTTTAACGACATTTTTTCCTTTTCCATCTTCAGCTACTCAATCAGCCGGAATCATGTCAGCAGTGGAGGAACTTTTTTTTTTGCGCCTCCAAAGGCAGCGCATAAGTCGCTTGGATCTCAATATTTTTCTATGAAAAAATTATGTAATACAGGTCAAATATAGCCAAATATATTCTTAATTTTCCGAAACATTTAATTGAGTACTTTTCTTCCAAAAAATTCCCGAAGATGACCCAAATTTTTAGCGTTCACACTGGTATAGCCCCTTAATACAGAGGCTTCGAAAAAATGGAAAAACGTGGCTTGGTTGCAGTCGAGGATCCTCCCTGTCCCCGTGACTTTAGCATCCTTTTAAACATTCGACTTTGGAGCTTGCGTAACACGTCCTTGGTAAATGGTCTATAAATTCAGCGGCCCGTTAATTAATTAATTTATTCATTTCCTCATCTCGCCATTGCCATATCGGGAAGTGTTGACATATTGGGGGAGTGCTCGAAGAGGTTCGTCAACGCGCGGTTCATCATCGCAGACGTCCCTTCTAGCTGATGCCGTAGGGGTAGAAAAGATCCTTTTCTCTCGACCTCACTTGCGCACCTCTCTTCCCTCCCACGCCTCTTTCTTTTGTGAAAGAACCTTCGAGATTTTTATCGCGATACTTTTATTTCTCGGCGCCGATATAAAAGTTCGTACCTCCCCGACCCCTTAACGATCGGGCTTCCCGGCAAGTGGGTACGAGAACGTAATCGAGGTGTACGAGCCAAAGCGAGCGAAGACTTTCATAAATAAAAATACGAACTTCTCGGCGGCGTCGATTTGGCATGGAATCGAACTTTATCCAGTTGGAAAAGACCTTCCCAGTCGTTCAGTTTTTCTCGCTATTTTCAGCTTCAATTTATCGGAAACATGTTTTTTCGCTACTTTATTTATTTATTTTTTCATCCCATTTTCACGCTGGGAAACACGGTCGAAAGGAAAACGCACCGAGCGCCATTCTTTGGTATCGGCGATTATTCAATGAATATTTTACAATGGCCATAAGAAGTGAGGAATTTTCCAGATGTGCGTTTTCGTTGTTTGCAGTTTTCATTCAGAGGACGAAACGGAAATGG
This sequence comes from Ophion ellenae, assembly GCA_963210295.1. Lineage (NCBI taxonomy): Eukaryota > Metazoa > Arthropoda > Insecta > Hymenoptera > Ichneumonidae > Ophion > Ophion ellenae. The sequence goes on along the minus strand of OY723386.1, from coordinate 42,820,012 downwards.
GCAAAATAATTCCGGGCACGTCGCGAGGAATATTTTTTTTTCCACACCGAACACACGTCTTGAGTGCTCTCGAGGCAATAAACGAAATAATTAAAATTTAACAATAATCCATGAGCTCGTTACAAAGTGCTCGAATTTTGGTTTTTTTTTAAATAAAAAAATACTCATCCAATTATGAAAATAGATATTTTGCCCATTTTGTGTCGAATCGTTATTTTTGTCGCACAATTTACAATTTTTGTACAATTATCCTATATATTTATATGTATATATATATATATATATATATATTTATATGGTGTATATTTATATGCTTATAATATTCGACAAGCGAGAAAATATGGCGAATTGCCGGCGAACATTTTGCTATCCCGCCCGTTGAAATTTGCCCTATACCTCGTTATTACTTTTCAATCCTCGTGCAATCTGTGCCAGGAAATATATCGTTACTCTCCGTTTTTTTCACCGGTTGAATCGCTATTGTTCTTTTTTTTTAACATACGTTGTCGCAATTTAAAAAACGAACGGCGGTACGCCTGCGGAGAAAAACAGTTTTTTTTTCGAATCAGTCTCGTCTTCGTAGCAGTCTAACGATTCTCCAGGAATAATTGTTTTTTTGTGCCTATTAGCATTGATTAGCACTGATTGAAAAATTCTACGAGTGCAATGCCTCCTCTCGTGCGCACTTTGTACATATGTGAATTCGTATATAATCGAGCGAGGTGTATGTATATATAGTCGTTACCTGTGCCACCGAGTGAGCCCACATTGAGATCGTGGGCTTTGAATTGGGGCGTACACAATTGTTCATTCAGCGGAGAAGAACAAAAACGAACAGGAAAAAAAAACGTTCCAACAACATTTTTCAAAAGACTCGGGACAAAAAAGTGATGAAAAATTTGTAGGCGAAGAGCTGTCGGGCACGAAAAAAATTGCAATGGAAAAAACTTTGGTTTTAAATAATTGTACGGAAAACTTCTAATAAACAAATTTTAAATGTAAAAGACTGAAGCGAACGAAATTTGCGAAAGAAAAAACGAAGGTATTCAAAAATGGTAAAATAATCGGAGTAAAAAAACTATTCAAATTTTTCGCGTGCAAAAGTTCCATCATTTTTTTATTTCGAGTTTTATTGCAACTACACGTTTGTTTTTTTCTTTGAAATTCTTGGCATGCTTTATAGATTTTTACCCGCTATTTTTATTAACCGAATTTTGCTGACTATTTTTCAATAATTCCGCTTTTTATTTTTCGTATTATTTATAATTCGCCCATAGATATATTCGCTTTTCCACGTTGGCGTATTCGTATTTCTTTCAACCGAACTTTGCTCACCATTTTTCAATAATTCCGCTTTTTATTATTCGAATTATAAATAATTCGAAGATGGTGAGCAATGTTCGGGTAAAAAAAATGGCCGATAAGATCTATAAAGCATGCAAAGAATTCCAAAGAAAAAAACGATCGTATAATTGCAACAAAACTCGGAATAAAAAAATTATAGAAATTTCGCATGCGAAAATTTGTCAAGCCGAAAAACGTGACAAAAAAACGAAGACACTGAAAAAGTTTAAAAAAAACGTGCATGAAAAAGTTATTGTAAAAATTTGCGATGCGGAAAAAATTACCGTAATTAAAGAGAGCAGTATTTTTGTGAATAGGTAAATTAGCGTTAATTTGCTCGGAGCGGGAACAGAGAGAAAGAGAGAGGGACGATTAACTGTTGCAGAAGGATAATCAAGCTGCAGAAGCAAACGCGTTGAAAGGGCCGTTTGTGAAAATCGATAAACCCCCTACGTCGTATCAGCTCTCGATCTTTTTTTCTCTCCCTCTTCGCTAATAGACCGTTAGAGAGTAACGTTGAACCGCGTTCAATGGTTACGCTTCTATTGTACGTGATCCACGCCAACGTTGGGAAAAGAATATATCTATACGCGAGGCAGGAGAACGAAACGAAAGAATTGGTAGATAGCGTCAATATAGTGAGAGGGAAAAGGGAATAAAGCGACTTCGATTTGTTTCGCGATTGTGACACGTTTCTCTCTCTCTCTCTCTCTCTCTCTCTCTCTCTCTCTCGCTCGCTCTCTGGAGAGAAATATATTTATCTGGTATGGCGCGAAAACCGCCGTCATTACATCGACAGCGGTGGCCGTGACGTATTTTCATTGCTGTTGCCGCTGAACGAACGATATTTTTTTCCCATTCACAAAAATAAAATGACATTTATCGGCCACAAGCCATGACCATTATAAAATGGGTGAACGTGTCGTAATTAATGACAAAATTGTATCGTCATATAATTCGGAATCATAAACCCAAACAATATTCTATCGTCATACAATTCGATCGTTGATTTACGAACGCGATTGCCTCATGATAGTGAGCTAATTCGAGTGGAAACGAATGGGGGATGCGTCAGAATCGAAACTGCATAAAAGTGCTCGAAAAAAGTGCCCCAACAATGTGGCAACTGGCACGAAATCAAAAAGCGCAATCTCCTGAAGTGCATTTAGCAATGTGGCCGAGCTTGGATTTGTCGAACGATCCGTTTATCGCGGATGGTCGCGCGCAATGGTATTTTTATTGAGAAATATTTATATATTTTTTTAAATCAACTACCTTGTACACGACAGGGGATGGTTTTACGTTTTTTCTCGTCGGTTCGGAGAATGTTAAATTTGCGGATACGAATGTCATAACTAGCGTTGTACGTACGATTATTTTTTATCATATTAAAAAATGTCAAGTTTATTCGACTTCTCAGACTCCTCGTTTAGTTTTTCATTTTTTTTTCTTTCAATTAGTCTTTTAGATCAATAAACGTCCGACTTCTGATAAAGTGGAACGGGGCCAATACATCGGATCAATACGCGAACGATTCTGTGATCGGAAGGTTTTGCTTTTTTTCCGTCTCCGTTTTGTTCTTCCTTTTCGAGTCTCTCATTTCTAACGGGACACACATGATATATTTTTCTATAATGGATAGCAAAGCGTTCGTCCGGCACGCCTGTGCTAGACCTGAGTGACCTGTGTCACGGTGTGATTGGTTCCGGTGTGTCCATTGTTTTCCGGATGCTGGGGTACCGGCGTCCAACGCCCGAAGAGCTTCCATCTGCAGAAGAGCTGGCTGAACGTCGTTCTGAATTGTCGGCTCATCGCGCAGTAGAGAATGAAATTTATCGCCGAATTTATCAGCGCTAGAATGTCCATCAATTCGCCTGCAATCAAAAAAGAGATGCGCTTCTTAAAAATGGTATTCTATCCTCATCTGAGACAACAATACGAAGAAAAAAACTCATAAATCATATGAGTATGGCCAAATGGTCCTTCGTGCGTTCTTGGGGACTTTCACGATCCATTTCATTGCTACCCCAAACTGATGAACGTTTTCATCTGCGTCAGGTATCTTTTATCAGGGCACAGGGAGACCGCGAAAAACCTCTGCCTATAGGGGTGACTATAATTTCACTGAGCGATCGCCTGTTCAAGTATTGTCCCAGGCGACCGCGGGCCACTAGAAGTTTGCTTCTTGAGTGAACAGCTTCCAGTGACCTGGACTACTGGTCAATCCTAGGGACCTGGCCTGCTGGACAACTCCAGTGACCTGGGCTACTGGTCAATCCTAGGGACCTGGCCTGCTGGACAACTCCAGTGACCTGGTCTGCTGGACAACCCCAGTGACCTGGGCTACTGGTCAACCCCAGTGACCTAGGCTGCTAGTTAATCCTAGTGACCTGGGCTACTGGTCAACCCCAGTGACCTGGGCTTCTGGTCAACCCCAGTGACCTGGGGTGCTGGATAACTCTAGTGACCTAGGCTACTTGGCAACCCCCATGGCCTGGGCTGCTGGTCAACCCCAGTGACCTAGGCTGCTAGTTAATCCTAGTGACCTTCGCTACTGGTCAACCCCAGTGACCAGGGCTGCTGGACAACTCCAGTGACCCGGGCTACTGGTCAACCCGAGTGGCCTGGGCTTTTCGTCAACTTCAATGACCTGGGCTACTGGGATCAACTCCAGTAAACTGAGCTGCTGGTCAATCCCAGTGACCCGGGCTACCCGGCAATCCCTGTGACCTGGACTACTTGGCAACCTCAGTGACCTGAGATACGGTTCCACCAAGCTTCGAATCGTCATGGCGTCATCAACGGCTAAACGATCGCTCGCCGTTTGCGTAAAACGATCGGATTACCCTGCCGGCATAAAATTCACGGATATTCGAATATAAATTTTTCGTCGACGTCACGAGTAAACACAGAAATCAAATTTACGAATATCGTGCACATAAAAAAAAACAACGATGATTGGCAAAGTAAAGCGTTGTGACGGCTGTGATAACGGTGGCTCTGGAACAAATATTGACAGCTGTATAGGCGTATATCATTTTCGGCCTGTCCCCGGCCTCTCCCTTTTCCCTTTTCCTCTCATTCTCGTCGTCCTTCAACCCCGTACACCCTTCAGACCTACTAGCACACTCGAGCGTAATCAACGCGGTCGCCGTTGTTTCGTAACTCGTTTCGTGCAACGTTAAGGGGGCAGAGCACAGAATTAAACGTTTCGTCTATCAGTCTGTGAGAAAAAAACACGGGTACACTCGGATGTGCACTCGGCTAGAAGTCTAGGCGGAAGTGAGCCGAGACGGTGAGGAGGTCGTAACTATGTTACGTGACCGCCGGTCAACCCCCGCTATAATGTACATATATATGTGTGTGTGTGTGTGTGTACACACAGGGTGGCTCGAAAAGTGACGCCTAAACGGTCAATCTCGATGCCTGTCCGATTCACTACCATGTATGTTCTACGATCTTTTTTGTTACCGAGCAAAAAGCATTTTAACTTTTTTTCGCGTTTTACTTTAGCGTAGGTTTTTATTTTTTTTCTCTTTGGTGTATGCACTTTCCGCTTGGAAATTGTCTAAAAGCAATTGGGAGTCGTTTAGACTGTTATAAGTATTTTTTTATATTATCTCAACTTTACTGACTGATCCTGTCGAACTTATTTTTTAAACTTTTGACCAAAATCAAAGACATTTATGTAAGCGTTTTCTTGGTCATTTATTTATTGCTTAACAGTGCACTTCTCAACGATAACACAAGTAAAAAAAATGGCGAGGAAAGTACACACACAAAACGAAAGAAAAAATGCTTTTTCTCGACAACTAAAAAAGATTGTAGAACACATATGGGGGTGAATTGGATAGGTATTGATACTAGTCACCACGATTTCCCTTTTGGACTTTACTTTTCGTGCGAGCATGCGTGCGTGTGTGTGTGTGTGTGTGCCGTACAAATCCTCTGGGACCCTATACTCGTTTATATATTACATTTCTATTGAGTATAGGGTTTAACAGCTGCGCACGAAAGTACAGACGGTATGGACCCTTATATTCCTCGAGGCAATTTCCTTAGTTACCCAACGGATATTATAATAGCAAGACGGACATAAAATTCCAAATCGTTCCGCCCTATCTTCTGGTACAATGGCGTACACGCAAATGTTCATTATTCACTCGACCTTTATTTGCCGGACTCTGGAAAAATGCCATTATCGGGTCACACCTAGCTCGTGGCCGGAAACACAGGAATTTTTGTAAATTTCTGGGAAAACGTGTGCGAGTTTTCAATTTTTTTTACATTCAAGAGTATGGTTTTCAAGTATCCGTCAGAATTTTTGAAGGAAATTCTCAGAGAATTTTTTTTCAAATGTTATATTTTGAGAATCCGTCGAAAACCAAATATCGAGATTTTCAAAAATTTCATAGAGGTGTTAAGCCCTTACAAAAATAGTCGTCGTCGACGTAAAGATGTAAATGCTCTCCTGTCGATGCAGAAGACGTAGAGGCAAAAAGCCGCAATTCTCCTTCTCGAACATCCGTCGAGAGTTGCCTCGGAGAAAAATTGATATGGTAGTATTTTTTTTCTCTCTTTCGTGCAAGACGTGAAATGGATTTGTCGGAAGGTCGGAAAGTTAAGCTCGAAGGGAGCATGGAAGTGGACAATCAGCAGTACTTCGATCATTTCTCATGACCCTCCATCTTTTTTTTTCTCTTTTTTTATTCTTGCTCGTTCGTCTCTAGAGGTTCATGGAGGAGTCGTACAAAGCGCGGCTTGTAAGACGCGTGACTGCGCTACCAGGCCGATGCACGTGTATATGTATCCCCGACCCGGATCGATTCTCACTCCTCTCATCGAGGAAAAATGCTGAGCTTGTCCTCTATTACTCAACCTCGCACATACTTATACTCTATGTGTATATATATATATATATATATATATATATACAGGATGTTGGGAAGGTCGATGCAAAGCCTTAAGGGGATGATAGGTCACCTCGTTAGGAACATATCTAACCGAGGTTACCTTAGTCCAAAGTCTAAGGATTCCGAGTTATCATGGTAAGTATGATTTTTGGAAAAGTTCCCAAAATTAGGTACTAACTCGTTTCCCTTTTATGTTAATGCTATTTTTTGCTTAAATAGCATCAACATAAGAGGTATTTTTTATTATTTTACAAGTTTTTAATTATTCAGAATGTCCCATTTAGTTAGTTGTGTGGATACAGATGATTGTATTGGTGTTTGTCGATTGAATACACATTAAGGTAGTACGAGCGCGCGATCTTGTTTTCTATAGATTTTGTTCAAATTTTAACCAGACATTGTTCATAGCATTATGCATGTTTGAGTGAAAGTTCAGAACAGGCGACTATTTACATTGGGAGATAATGGGTTTTAAAATTGCAACTTTTAACTCTGCAGGGTCTGCATTGAAATTTGGACAGAATAATTTTCCATGAAAAAATGTCCCCTATAATAAGAAGACATATGCCAACACCACAGAACAGTACTGTTCAATATTTTGAGAAAAAAAAAATTATTGTGTTTCTAAAGTTAAAAATGTTGTCATAAAAAAATATTTGCATTATAAATATTAATATTTTATATTGTTTATGTTATTTTCATTAACAAATAAAAGTGTTGGTTCATTCATAACTAATTGAAAACTTTGTTCGATTAAAAATTACTTCCGGATAAAAATTTGTGTTGCAGTATTATTTTAAATATACCGCGCAGACTCACGTCATTGGATACGTGGAACGATACGGTGTCTTCTTATTATAGGAGACAAATATTTTTTACGGAAAATTATTCTGTCTAAATTTCAATGCAGACCTTGCAGTGTTAAAAGTTGCAATTTTAAAACCCATTATCTCCCAATCTCAATAGTCGACTGTTCTGAAATTTCACTCAAACATACATAATGATATGAACAATGTCTGGTTAAAATTTGAACAAGATCTATAGAAATCAAGATTGCACGCTCGTACTACCTTAAGCTAAGACCCAAATAAGGTTTTAGATGCCAATTATTGTCTGTTTGAAAATGACGAACGAGTTAGAACCTAATTTTGGGAAGTTTTTCAAAAATCCTACTTATCATGATAACTCGAAATCCTTAGGTCTAAGGTAACCTAGGTTAGATGTGTTCCTAACCAGGTGACCCCCTTAAGGCTTCGCGTCGACCTTCCTATCACGCACACACATGTGCTCATAGTTGCTAAACGGCTCCATACTCAGCGTTGTGTAGCCTTCAAAGTCTCAAAAATCGACTTCACGTAAAGGTAGGTACTTTTTTGTAGGTAAATGTAGGTACTTTTTTATGAAGGTCACTTCAAAGACCAGGCCTGTCAAAAAATCAATGATTTTTTCATTGAAAAATATAAGTACTGTGCTCTAAACAGCCGGATGTGATTGGTGTCAACATTTCAGAAATATGACGCATCCAAAATATAATTGCACCGCAGATAAATACATGGGTGTATATATTTTAGCTGTGCCGTTGGTTACGCCCGCGTTGATGTCCTATCAATGGTGAATGCACCTCTTCAATTCTGCATTGAAAAACAAATTCATTGGGGTTTTGTAAAATTTTATATGAGATACTAAGGGTCCATACGATCTCACTGTGTGGGATTCTCACCCATGAAACTCTCTCTCACTCTCCCCCGGCCCCTCTCACTCTATCGCTCCGCCCTCCATCGCTCCTTCCATAAAGCGCACCTCATTACCTGAACAATTTTGTTTATTTCGTTGCATTGTTTTTGCATTTATAATTTTTTTTGTTGATGCTTTGTTCGCTGGAAATAATGATGTGTAAACACAATTTTTTTAAATGCGAAACAACGCACAACCCCTGCTTATTCGTAATTTTTTGTTTGTTTATTCGTTAATTTCTTTATTTGTTTGCTCATGTATGTTTATTGTTGGTATTTGTATGTTTGTACGCTTATTCATTGTAATTTCAACAAACCACACTGCCCAATAGCCTAAATAATATTAATCACTCTAAGCTGTGCTTCTGCGAAAGATTTGTCGAAATCGAATCAGTAGCTCTCAAATTATAAACAAGCAAATGTACAGACATGCACACTGAGAAAAGAAAATTGTTGAATGTGCAAAATGCATTTTGTTGTCTCGAAATTTTGTTCTTTTAACAGCTGCTTAGACATGCTAAATAAGCTACAGTTCACACCACTAAAACTATCAGTTAGATTGACAAAACGTGTTTTATGCCAATCAAAAATCGGGTTGAACGTATTTAAAGATACATTTCGTTAAACCAACTGAATTTTGGATGGATTAACCAATTGTTTTTTTCAGTGCACTATTTTTAAACGACTTTTCGACTTGTTTTAGTTGACATGAGCAATTTGTAATAAAAATGTATGTGAATAAAAAAATTACGGACTAAGCACCTAAGCAAAACATTACAGCTTCATGATATGTGTAAACGTATAAATATATATACACAATTCCCAATTGGTGCAATTCATCGCCCCCATAATTTAAAGATCTACCACGTGATACTGACAAATTGCACCTTCAGAGCATTAGGTACACGACTCCCAAATACAGCAGCATGTCTCCTCTTCCATTGCTACGCAGTTTCACGTCCAACACAAGACAGATTTACCGAAAATCAGTTTCATTGCATTTCTCATGTCATTTCTGCTGAAATTTGACACGATCTGCACGTCTGACGGTGAAACTCTGCACCCAATTGAGTTAATTATGACCGCCCTCATTTCCGGTCCGATACACTTGAACGAGTACATATAAAAGTTAGTCAAGTACGTGTCGAAGGCGCATTAAGGTAGGGTAATTAGTGAAGTAGAGATTGTAATATCGAATTAAGGGAGGGCACCACTGTGACAGGCCGAAAGAGGTCTTTTTTTGGATTTTTCGGTGTCTACTAGATTATTTATTCAGGATTTGGAAAAACGGTATGTTATTAAGCATACATTGAACTTCTTTCGTGTACATTTTTATTTTAAAAACTTACAGATATTACACAAAGTGCAACTATTTCATCGCATTGAAAATGTAATCAAACTTTTCGGATAATAAAAAACAGGTACATCTGAATAATATGAGTTGGTTGTTTTTATTTTTCAAAAAATATTTATTCATTTAGTTATATAATTGGGTTTGTTTGGGATTGTTTAATAATTATTATATTATTTTCGTAATATATTTGTAATATAAGTTTTAATATGATTTTTAAAATAATAACAAGATTATAATTGATTGGGGAAAGGGCATTTTCCAACCAATCACAAGCATTCAGCATCTCGCAGCTCCCCCCACTCTACTGCAAGGGGAGTGGGGGTAGCGTTAGTTTCGTGTGAAATTCAGCTAAGTCAGACCCCTATACCCAGCCTACCTCAACCAACATATAGTTTTAAAAGCATTTTCAATGCTGAAAATCGAAAATTAACAACGCTATTGAGGTACAATAGAGCTTCTGTATAAAAAATGTGGTCCAACTGCTGGATCGATAACTTGACAATAGTTAATCTGAAAAAATAAAATGAAATAGTTTCATAATCTATATAAATGTAGTTCTCATTGGCCATGGTCGTATGAAAAAAAAATCACAAAACTGCGATTGTTCAAAAGAGGAGTGTAATTTTGGCGAAATTCTTACTTATGTTCGGGGAGCTAAAAAAAGTACTAAATTAAAAAAACGGCCACGTATGACGATAGCTACTGCAATAACGGAAATTTTGGTTCTTTAAAGTTAAAAATCGGAAAACTATAGTTGGAGTGATGATTCCGGCTAAGTCCAGAAAAATTCTTTCTAGAATAAAGCGAATGGAAGTTTTAGTATACGTAAATCGTTGCGCTATCTGCTCTTGCTTAATCGTCTGTAACTTGGTTAATTCTCAATTTTTAAACTTGTTTTTTTTTTTCTTCAAATATTCTTGCATATGTATACTTTGAGAAAATGCAAAAAAAATCTTTTTTTTACCCGTCAGAGTAGTGTCCCGCCTTAAATTCCAATTACATTTGAAACGTTTTCTCAATTGATCTGCTGTTTTTTGAACGAAAGTATTTTACGAACGGCGATAATTGTCGATATTTGACGGTGTAAAAAATATGGCGGACGGATACTTGGCGAATAGAAAATTGTTCTTCTTATTGTAGGCCAAAACTAACTATTTTGCGGCGTACACAAAATGTGTTATTTTTTATTTATTATTTTTTCTGGATCCTTTTTTACAAATGATTTTTTATAACTTATTTTTGAGGACGTTTTTTTCTTAATTAGTTTTTATGGATTAATTGCAAATTATTCAATTATATTGCATATCTCTATTCATTATTACACTGAATCAAATGACAAACAAGGAAGAAACGCGAAAACATGTGAATCATACGGTCTGTTTCTACAGGTAAGTAGAATTTCTCTCTTTTTCACCATTAAATTCAACCTGCACAGAAATCCAATTCAACTCAGGTAAGTTCGCAAGGGACGTGCCCCGTAAAGTTGGTTTAATGAAGTACCGTAAATCCCACCCTGGTTGAAACTACCATCTGCTCGAATAAATAAATGGAAGAAGATGCGATGACGCGAATAAGAACAAAGACGACAAGGCTTTGGTGAGAGTTTCGAAAGAACGGAAAAAGAAGGGACTGCGAATACAGCAATCTGAACAAGGAGTAGTGAGTGTGTACGTGTTGCGAGAGAGTTTATGAGCGAAGCAAACGACAACGAGAGGGGAAAACAAAACAAAAAAAAACCACAAAAGACATAAAAATGAAGTTACGTAGAGATAATTTATAAAAAAAGCGTGTCTTCGAAGAATCGGACCCTCTTCATCTTGAAGATGTACTTCACGTTCAACCAATCGTTGACTTACACCACTTGATTCTTCACGCGCTTGAAAAAAAATTGTTCCACGAACTAATCGTGCCCTTACCCGTAACTAAATTCTTGATTCGTGCAAACAGCGTAAGATTTTTTCAATATTGTTTCGCGAACGAAAAAAAAACATGCGGATTAAAGAAAGAATGTTGCCACCTCGACCAAAAGTTGGACTGCATTCCATGATCGTACGTTGGGTTCATACATTTTTTTCTTTCAGCCCGGATGATGGCGAGACTTTCCCCTCGAAACTTTACTTCCCATTTTACAACTTTTCCACGACTTTTGCTGCAATTGTAATATTCGTTTTTCACAATTATTTCCCTTTTTGGCGAGTCCGACGAACAATTGAAATAAAAGGATTTTATCAAACACTCCACAGATGTGTGGAAAATAAAAATTCGGCTGCTATCTATACATATGAAATAGTCCCGTGACTGACTGACTGTCTGACTGACATATGGACAACGCACAGCCTAAAGGGGTCCATTAATCACGTGAGGTTTTTAGGCCACTTTTTGAGCCCCCTCTCCCATGGTGATATGTGGTGAGGTTTCTAGCCCCCCCAACATCATGTGTATTTTTTTGTTAACGCGGTCCTCTAGTTTCTCGGCTGTTTTTTCACGGCTTTTTCAATAATTTTTTACGGGCAAAGTATCGAAATAATCAATCTCATTGTTTTTGCATAATCTTTATTAACATTGAAATAAGCTTTAAAAATTTTTTGAAGTCAAAATATATAACAGAATAAAGGTTATAGTGGCCGACAGGAAGACATCAAGTAAAAGAGGTGCTTGACGGTGACCAAGATTGCGGCTGTTCTGCTTATCTGAAATCAAAAAACCAAACGGCATTTTAATCTTCATATTTAAGACTAGAGATTGAACTAGAGTGAATTCTAAATTACAAAAATTGACTTTTTTATACACTTTTGAAAATTACATTCTATTTTTTACTCATTTTTTCTTAAGTTTTTCGCTCGTACAAAAAAAACTATCGAAGCAATCATGATAATCCTAGTTCAATCGCTGGCTTATAACATATTAAAGATGCTGTATAAATTTGAACAAGATCGGTGCAGTAGTTTCTGAAATATCGTGGTCACCGTTTCGAAAAATGGTGTTTCGAGAAAAACGCGTTTGACAGTTCGCGCATGTGATTTATACTAAAAATTTCATCTCACCGTCAATCTGCTATGCCTGGACCATACAATAGGCCTTCCTCTTCTTCTTGGAAATCACGCAGAGCTGCTCCGTCTTCCCTTTTCGCGATTCGGGCCTGTTTTACAACATCACTCGTGCGCCTTTCTGAACGGTTGATCCGAGAGCTATCACGCTGTTGAACATATCCTTTAGCTTGTGGGCCGATTTTCACTCCCATGGTTTCCAAGGTCTTCAGGATAGATTCGAATCCTTCGTTGAAGATTATGACAGCGAGAAACGTGGCGATTTCAACGACTTTTGCCCCAGAATGGAGGTGCTTCGGAGCAAAAGTCCAGATTAACGAATTGAGCGACTCGTTATTATTTTGAGTTTCCGCTCCCAGGCATCTGCTTAACAATTCTTTTTTGGATAAATCCTCATAAATTGGCTTTATAACTTTTTGAACTGCTTCAGAAAGAGGCGGTTTATTATGTTTGAATTGCTCAGCCTCTCCGAGAAGCTCATACCTGCTCCGTTCCAGGGCCGTAACTTGTGAACCACTTCGAATATCGAAAAATCCTTTGGCACACATTTTCTACACATGTTGTAGATGTGATTTATAGAAGAAAGAAAATCGATTTTTTCGACCCGAGAAACTAGAGGACTGCCTTAAGAAACGTCATAAACAAGCGTCAGAGAGTGCGGTATTTTATTATGAGAAACGAAGTAATGTATATCGTCAGTATATTTGAATGGCATTGTCCGCGGAGTTACACAAAAAAAATATACGTGATAAGTCACAACACCCCCCCCCCTTTCCCCCTCAGCATGATCAATCGTGATGTTATCCAACCCCCCCCCCCCCCCTCCCAATTTGAGCCTCACGTGATTAATGGACGACCCCAAACTACTGAACACAGAAACATTAAATTGTGAAGATATGTTCCTTAGAAGGTGTAGAGGTGCACTAAGAAAGGATTTGTCGAAAATCAACTCCTAAGGGGGTGGAATAGGGTGTAAAAGTTTGTATGGAAAAATGTAATCCTTGCTTGTATCGACGCGGGCGAAACCGCGAGTGGAAACTAGTACATCCATACATACATACATATACTAGGTGTCCCATTTTAATCTTACACTTGATTTATCTCGAAAAATACTGCTCCAATCAAGTATTGAGTATAATAATACTTTTAGGTCTCAGGGGAGGAAAAATATATTTTTTGGTCCAAAATTCAAAATAGCGACGTTTAGGTGGCCGACGTGTTTTTTTAAAAACGAGATCGTGAGTTTTTTCACCAAAAAAAATTTCAAGCCAAAACTAACAACTTTTGTAGCAAAAGTTTTTTGATGAGGTTTATAATTTTAAGGTTAGAATATAATTTCTTACTATTTTAGCGCTATCCAGCATGTACCACGAGAAGGTAAAGTCTTCAACATCCCTAGTGTAAGTGCGCGTGAGTTTTTTTTGGGTTTGTTCGATAACCCAAACAAACCCAACCAAGGATTAGGCCTCCGCGGCTCATCACTTCCGTTACCAAACAAACCCAAAGAAATTCACACGCAAACTTACACGTGGGTTTGTCTGACGACGTTCAAAAAAATATATTTTTTGGTCCAAAATTCAAAATGCCGACGTTAAGATGGCCGACATATTAAAAAAAATGGAATCATGAATTTTTTTACCGAAAAATTTGTCAGGCCATAACTAACAACTTTTGTAGGAATTTTTTTTTGATAACGTCCATAACTTGTAGGTTAGAATATAATTTCTTCGCTACTCTAGCGCTATCCAGAATGTACCACGAGGAGGTACAGTCTTCAACATTCCTAGTGTAAGTGTGCGTGTGCATGTGGGTGTGAGTTTGTTTCGGTTTGCTTGGCTTTGTTCGATAACCCAAACAAACCCAAACAAGGATTTGTTTCACACCCACACACACACGCACACTTACACCAGGGTTGTTGAAGACTTTACCTCCTCGCGTGCATTCTGTATAGCGCTAAACTAGTAATAAATGATATTCTAACCTAAAAATTATGAACTTCATAAAAAAACTTTTGCTACAAAAGTTGTTAGTTTTGGCCTGACAAATTTTTTGGTGAAAAGAATTCGAGATCCCAAAAAGAAAAAAACACGTTGGCCATCTCAACGTCGCCATTTTGAATTTCGGACTAAAAAAGGTTGTTTTCAACGTTCCCCTCTGAACCCTAAAAGTTTCATTATACTTCATAATTGTTCGAAACAGTGTTTGTTTAGATAAAATCAGTAAATATAAAGTATAAAGTAAGATTACAATGGGAAAACCAGTATAGACTGGGCAAGGCAAGAACTATTAGCAATAGAAATATTTTCTACCCTATTAGGCTTAAGAGAAAACTTTTCCTACAAAAGTTGCATATTTCGAGGGGATCAACGAGTCGTGGCTACGAGGTTCGTCCAAGTGGAGACGCGTCGGAGATCTCAGTCACCTCGATTTTCTTTAATGGGGCAACTATTCTTTTATCATAGTTTTATCACGTAATTAAAAATTGTGCACACACCAAATTTTAAGTTGATCGATCAAGATTATGTGTAAAAAGTCGATAAAAAAGACATTTCAATGTTTTTAGCCTAGAATCATTTTTCCTAGACGTTTTTTATGGGGTACTTTCAAAAACATGGTGCACAAAGTAGTGTCGACTACTGTGCAAGATATACAAGGAAGAGTGATTAGAGCCTGTTTGTTGATGCAGACCGACGTGATCAATAAGACCATACAATCAATGTGAATGAGATTGCAAGCGGGCGTTGAAAGTGGTGGCTATCACTTTCAGCACCTTCGATAGGATTGAGTGTTTTAATCGAGTCACGGCTGAAAACATTGAAATTTTCTTTTTATCGATTTTCATACTTAATCTTGATCGATGGTCTTGAAATTTAGTGTGTGTGTGTGTATTGATTTTTAATTCCTTGATGAAATTCTGAAAAAATCGTGGTCCCATTTCAAAAAATGCCGGTGTCCTCAAAATCTCCGAAGCGCCTCCACTTGGATGAGCCTCGTAGCCACCTCTCGATGACGCCCTCCGAACGACGCAACTTTTATGTAAAAAGTTCTCTTCTAAGTCTGATAGGTTTGGAAATATTTCTAACGCTAATAGTTGTTGTCTTACCCGGTATATATATATATATATATATATATATATATATATATATATATATATATATATATATATATATATATATATATATATATATACACATATATGTTGAGACACGCGGAAAAACTTTCGGTTAATCTTAAATTAAATAAAAAAATACAAGTTCGCGAGTGCCGAACAAATAGCCATTTCTACAAATTGCGCGATATAATTCATGCAATTGTGCGTTTATCGACCAATTTCATGGGCATATGCGGGGTGGACCATCTAACGTGACCACTCCAAATATCTCCGTTGTCTTTAGAGTGACGAAAAAAATGTCAGGAGGTAATTTGATTGATTTCGAAGGGCTGATACAGTGGTGAAAAATTCATTTTTTGTGCAGGTCACAGTCTTTGCGTTCTCAAGGTCATCAACAGTTTTTCAAAAGGGAATATATTTTCTTTATTAAGACGTTGTAGCTGATATTCAGACGAAACCAATAACCTATGCTATCATGCCCTTGAAATAATTTTACAGCAAAATATTTTGGTTTTGAGACGTGTATATGGTGAAACATCATTTCAAGGTCATGATGTGATAGGTCGTTGGATTCGTCTGAATTTCAGATACAACGTTTTAATTAAAAAAAAACATGTTCCCATTTGGAAAATCATTGATGACCCTGAGAACGCAAAAACTATGACTTTGACAAAAATGAATTTTTCACCGCTGTATCAGTCCTTCGAAATTAATAAAATTACCTCCCGACATTTTTTTCTTCACTCTAGAGGGAACGGAGATATTTGGGGTGGTCACGTTAAATGGTCCATCCTGCATATATATATATATATATATATATATATATATATATATATATATATATATATATATATATATATATATATATATATATATATATATATATATATATATATATATATATATATATATATATATATATATATATATATATGTCAGTGGACCATATATATGTATGTATATATATGGTCCACTGACACTGGTGGATGGGTGGTCGGGGTTCCGTTCCGCCGGTACTTCAAGTTAAGCAGCGTTGTGCATGGCCGATACTCGAAGCGGTGACCGCTAGACGTATACTGACTGGCGCATCAACCAGTGAGCGAAAGACCACTACTTCTGAGACCTTGGTGTATATACTCGAGTTAAACGTCTGTGCACCAGAGAATCAGAAGAATATGGGTCCGTCTATACCAGTACGGGTTTTCCACAGTTTTCCCGTACCCTCGGCGAATGCGGTATAATGTAGATTAAGGTATTCCTTTCACGGAGGGCCGTATTTTGTGGCAGCATAAGCAGGGCCTGTCTGAATCATTGGTAAACTACGGTAGTGTTTAATAAAAATAAGTCGCAATCATTTATTATACCCAACGATAAACGGGAATAAAAAAAATCCGCGCAAATCCATTACATTTAGACATTTTCTCTGAAAAGTCACGACTACAAAAATTCTTAGGCTAGTCACATTTTTCTAAGCTTTTTCATTAATATTTTCTTTAAAGATTCGGTGACCCTTGTATTGTCGTTACAGAATCTTTAGAATTTGTACACGCGTTGAATAGTTTATATCAGGAATCTAGAGTCATTTAGTGTGTAAATTATTAAATAGAAATGTGGCCAGCGTGCATCTCCGTAAAGTGCCGTACAAATGAGATGATTTCTAGTCGTAATTTTTCGTTAAAAGTTCGTTAACTTGACTTGAAATTTTACCAGTATACTGGAATGTTTTTTTACTCGATTAGAGACGAAAATAAGTTAATTGTTGTATATTCGGGTTAGTGAATAGAATATCTTAAGGTGAGCAAAAAATTCTGATTTTCATGATTTTTTTTTCAAACGGAAAGATTTCTTCATCATCTTTGAGACTTAGGGTATGTTTTATTACTACTTTTGGCTGTTGCATGGTATTTTTTAATTAATCTTCAACAATGGCGAAGATATGGCACGATCTTCTAAAATGTATTTCAAAAACTGGCGTGACGTATAGCTAAAAAACTAATCGACCGATTCTGTCAAAATTTGGTATAAATCTTTCTAACCTTATTGTCTAAACCATGAACCTAAATGTTTTTAAAAATAAAATAAAACATACAAATTTATTGCAGAATGGTGAAAATGACATGAATATCAGACAATTTTTTCCCTCTCATAAAGGTATCTCCCCCCTTAATACACCTGTGGACGTAACGGAAGTTAGGTTAGATCAGCGAAGTGTGGGTAGGGACTGATAGGAAAGGGTCCAATTAGGAAGGGTAATACGTGAAAAGCCGCAAGGGTATACGTTGGAATTTAGGAAATAATATATTATATGAACCTGTCTGCATTAATGCTGTCCGTAAATGTGTGTGCAGGAACATCATTAACCAAACGTTATGAGGGTTTCTCGCAAACGTAGGATTTCCTGAAATTAGGGTGGAATGAGCTTTTAAATGAGTACATATATGTGTGCATACAGATATACAATTTGCACGGGGGATTTGTGAGCTGCGGGAATGTTTAAGGCAGAGCTAATACCATCGGTATATTGGCACATACGCAGAGATGACATCCGCACGAGGGATAACGATGAATTGGGAATTATTATGATCGGAAAAGAGCTGTGGCTATACGAGCAGGTGGATATACATATATATATATATATATATATATATATATATATATATATATATATATGTATATATATATATGTATGTGTGTGTGAATGGATTGATCAGCAAGAATATTGCAAGCCCATGCACAGAGACTATGACGAACGGTATGCAGTCAGGAAAATTGCAGCCGCTCTAGCCAAGGGAGATTTGTGCATGCCTATGAAAATAGGGGATGTCCAGAATCCCGGAAACATATAAATCAGGAATGTGGAAAACTGGTAATCACACAGGCAGCACACCGTCCGATTTTCAATCACCATTCGAGGTATAATGTTGTATCACGTGATACTTTGGGGAGTGGCACTGCGCATTTTGCAATTCCGATGCGCGTAATTCCGCGGAAATCTGGGCGATACCTACTCGGAATACGATTATCGCGAGGGCACATTCATCGCTGTGCAAATGCATGACTCAACGACAATAATAATAACAACGACGTCAATAGTAATAATAATAATAAATATAAATAATACTAACAGCAATGATAAGAATAATACTGATAATAATCATTACTCTCGATAATAATAATAATACAAGTCTTACTCAACTCTTGCGCTCCGGGCTTTTGGAAATTGGAACTATCATCAATGTTTTTAATGTAATATAATGTAATACAATGTAATTTGAACAAACACTTGGCCTTCCGCTCACTGGTTGATGCGCCCGACAGTGCTCGCTTAAGAAGTCACACCTCCGAGTATTGCCCATGCACAACGTTGCTTAACGCGGTCCTCTAGTTTTTCGGCTGTTTTTTTACGGCTTTTTCAATAATTTTTTACGGGCAAAGCATCGAAATAATCAATCTCATTGTTTTTGCATAATCTTTATTAACATTTGAATAAGCTTTACAAATTTTTTGAAGTCAAAATATATAATAGAATAAAGGTTATAGTGGCCGACAGGAAGCCATCAAGTAAAAGAGGTGCTTGACGGTGACCAAGATTGCGGCTGTTCTGCTTAGCTGAAATCAAAAATCCAAACGGCATTTTAATTTTCATATTTAAGACTAGCGATTGAACTAGAGTGAATTCTAAATTACAAAAATTGACTTTTTTATACACTTTTGAAAATTACATTCTATTTTTTACTCATTTTTTCTTAAGTTTTTCGCTCGTACAAAAAAAACTATCGAAGCAATCCTGATAATCCTAGTTCAATCGCTGGCTTATAGCATATTAAAGATGCTGTATAAATTTGAACAAGATCGGTGCAGTAGTTTCTGAAATATCGTGGTCACCGTTTCGAAAAATGGTGTTTCGAGAAAAACGCGTTTGAAAGTTCGCGCATGTGATTTATACTAAAAACTTCATCTCACCGTCAATCTGCTATGCCTGGACCATACAATAGGCCTTCCTCTTCTTCTTGGAAGTCACGCAGAGCTGCTCCGTCTTCCCTTTTCGCGATTCGGGCCTGTTTTACAACACCACTCGTGCGTCTTTCTGAACGGTCGATTCGAGAGATATCACGTTGTTGAACATATCCTTTAGCTTGTGGGCCGATTTTCACTCCCATGGTTTCCAAGGTCTTCAGAATAGATTTGAAACTTTTGTTGAAGATTATGACAGCGAGAAACGTGGCAATTTCAACCACTTTTGGCCCAGAATGGAGGTGCTTCGGAGCAAAAGTCCAGATTAACGAATTGAGCGACTCGTTATTATTTTGAGTTTCCGCTCCCAGGCATCTGCTTAACAATTCTTCTTTGGATAAATCCTCATAAATTGGCTTTATAACTTTTTGAACTGCTTTAGAAAGAGGCGGTTTATTGTGTTTGAATTGCTCAGCCTCTCCGAGAAGCTCATACCTGCTCCGTTCCAGGGCCGTAACTTGTGAACCACTTCGAATACCGAAAAATCCTTTGGCACACATTTTCTACACATGTTGTAGATGTGATTTATGAAAAAAAAATCGATTTTTTCGACCCGAGAAACTGCCTTAACTCAAAGGACCGCCGGAGCCAAACCCCGAACGCCTATCCACCAGTGTCGATAATATAATAGATTATATAATTTATTATACCTAATCTGATATATATATATATATATATATATATATATATATATATATATATATATATATATATATGAAAATCGAGTACACAAAATATTAGACTGTGCAACCATGGCAACGTCGTAGACGGCACAAATGCTACCTATCTTATCGGTATTCGGTAATTATGCCCGGGAACCTCAAATTACTTGGTCAGGATAATTAACAACGAATATTATTGGTACTTATTCTTTTAATTAGTAATAATTACTTGATATTAATTTGATAATTATGTTCAGAAATTTTACATTTCTAGACATTTTAGGCAAAGACAAAAAACGCGGATTTTTTTTCATACATAAATATTTTTCCTACAATATCGGAAAATCATTAAAGTTTTTGATTTCTTTGAGATTATAGACAGCCTTAGTACCCACTTTCTCTTTCCAGCGGAATCTTTTTACTCGGACCGATAGTCCTTCTTGACAGCTCCTTGGACCGATATTGAGGCTACGAACGGGGCCCATATGTCTCTAACTTTGCGACACTTCTGCCAACCTGTGCATTATGATATACCACGACTTACGACGTTGCCAATTCGTTTCGCGTTATTTGAGCGAGAAAAAGTTATAGAAAATAATTATATAAAGTAATGAAAATACTTCATGTAATCACCGAATGTTCAAAAATGCATATTTTTACAAACAGATGTTGAAAAATAGTTCGAAAACGTACTTTAATATGACGATTATTTGAAAGCCAACAGTTGGTGACAGTCACTCGGCTCCGTTCATAAGCATAGGGCGCTCCCCTCATACTTCACCCCCAATGGCTAAACCCTATAACATCCTTTAGGCGGGAGATCCCTTTATAACACAAAGAAAAGCGTATGGCCAAAAATGAATTCCACGAGAAAGCTGGGAACTACTTTCTGGCCCCGGAATCGCAGATTAATCGGTAAACCATTTAGTTATAAAAATGTTGATTTTTGAAACGTCAAACGCCCCGAGTAGAAATTTTTCTAGCCTGTCTGAGTGACGACCTAGTAACTGGCTCGCCCAATTGAGCTCATAGGAACTGACCAATGGTTGGCTCGCTATGAGCTAGGAATATTGTGAATGTTTTGTTATCCAGCCCTTGTCTAGTGACTGCCCAGCTGATCTTGGTCACAAATGACAAAGTGAGGTTATGTGACTACGTGTAGTTCCATCGAACGACTGGCTCATGGTTGGTTAAGCAACTTGAGTTACAGATGACGTTGCGAATGAATAAAATCCTCAAGTCGATATCTCGCGATGACCTAGCCAACACTTCCCAACTGCGGCCGCACTATCCGGAATACATGATCGAACAAATACAATTTGAGGTTATGTAATTCTATGCTATTATCGCTCTCAATGCGAACGCAATTGAGTCATTGATTCGATAATGTTATTTACATTTGTTAATCCACCCATTTTTCAATAATCTGACATTGTGTAGTGTAACATATGTAGACGATGAGAAAATTCAGAAATTAAACAAGTAGAACTGGCTCAGTGGACAACCTCACAACTCATCACCCAGAGGTCCCGGGATCGAAACCACGTTACGGCGTAGACGTTTGTGTGAGATAATTTAAAATTGAACCATTAATATATTTACAGCGCGAATATCATAACCCTAATTAATTAACAACGAAGAATATCGTGAAAGGCTCCAATGATGTAAATAATGTGTAAAAAAAATACGAAAATATAAGTATATCGCCGCAAATTTTTTTAAATCTAATCGCCACCTAATTTATTGTTCCCAGTCGCTAGCTGGAAAAACTAGGTCATGGCTAGGTCAGAAATATAATACAGCTGTGGGATATTTCTTTCTATCTAGTGACCACCTCATTTTTTGTATTCAGTCACTAGAGGACCAAAGCGTTACGAGGCTGGATAGTCGACCGCTAAGACGGCTAGCTAACGGCGATTCGAAACATCACTTTACCAGCTTGTGGCTAGGCGGTGATTCGTTATGTTTTCCACTCGGGGCGTGTTCCTGAAAATCACTTTTTCGTGAACCTCATGCAAGATAACCAAAAAAAAAAACATCTGATTGATCATTTTGAATTTTTTCAGAGTTTTAGATAAAACAATTACTTTCTATGTAAACTTAAAGTTCCTTCGAATTTATTTACAAAAACTACCTTTTTATCGACAAATACTATAATAAAAATTTCATGAATACAGAACTTTTTTTTCAACACGTATCATTTTTCGAATTTTCACTTTTCTTTGAATTTTTTCGGTTCGCATAGAGCGTGGGTCTTAGGGATTAAAAACTTCTTGGCTCTGATGTTTCAGATCAATGCACCAGACGCGAGGTTGTATGCCGTGAAACAACTTAGTGACGACCGTCTCTGAAGCGAGTGTCGTACAGTTGCCACTTTCAAATGGGTAAAGGAAAAAAATTTCAGAAAATCAACAGATGTAATAATATGCACATAAAATTTCCCTTATGGAGAATAAATAGTTACGAGACGAAAAAATCTTCAAAATTCGCTTACTTTCGGCTGCCTAATGGGATCTCCCCCCTTGACTATCTAGTAGGCCAAGATTTAGAAAAGTATAGCAATCGAACAAACAAAACAAAAGTACCGTGGATTGGGGTTACTTTGATCAATTTTTAAATGAAAATCAATATGTTTCTTTAAATAATATCGCAATTTTTTCAAAAATGGAAACCAACTTTTATTAGTCTTTTTATCTTCAAAATCACAATTCAAAATATTTAAAAATAAATGAGAAAAAAAATAAGTCGTGATCAAAGTTATACTGAGATTGGGGTTACTTCGATACCCCCTTTTTTCTCAATGAGAATGGGAAGTAACCCGGAGAATCGGAAGAAGAAAAAAGAGGCCAACGGGATCGAAAGTTCCAACGATTTTTATTGTTTTGAGATTACTTTAATCGAACAAATATTACTCCTTTACGTTTCAAAACCAACATTATTGACAAACAACTGGTATTTTATATTTATTTATCCGCTAACACATCCATCAACTTCGAAACATTAAAAAAAACTAGCAAAAACAAGTTGTAATACTTATATCTACCTAGGTATCTAAATCACAAAACGAGATCACATTTGTTTCATTAGGAACATGTTTCACTTGAACTAGGTCACGTACCACATCACACTAATTGTAAGACAAAAAGTATAAAATAACAATTTGAGCTTTTTTGTCTTACAATTAGTGTCATTTGAACACATTAGGATAATTTCTTGATCTAAAATTATAACCTACAATTTAAAAAATTATCAAAAGACGAAAATCCCTGAGAATACTCTGAGACTAGCAATGAAGATAATGAGTGGGGTGAAATTGATCAATGATCAATGTTACCCCGTCGAAGCGATCGAACGTCCCAACGAAACCACTGTCACCCAAAAAATGTTTTTGATGTCATGCCACACAACAAAGCCGATGGTATAGTTTAATAAACATCTGACACGGTGATTGTTACCAAAAACATGTCATTGCAACACTCAACTTGTTATTTTTGAAGTTATTCGAGCATAAAAAATTGTTTAAATACATTACTTACGTTTTTAAATATTTCTACGGTCACTTAAACCCGTTCGTTCGTGCTGCTTCTGACTGGTGACACAAAGAGACATTCAGGCTTGCCAACCGTAAAAAAAAAATCCGGTCGCGTTCAGGAATTTCGTAATTGGAATTTAAAAACAAAACAAAGTTTTTATCAAAGTAACCCCAATCCACGGTTATCCAAAACAAACAAAAGTGCAATAATACAACATGTACACCCTAATCGTACCATAATAAAATAATAGGCAATGTAGAATTAATTAAAATAATAGGCACGCGAGTTACCACGACAGATAAGTCGACAAAAAATGGAGTAAAATGAACTTCGTTTAATATGTGTACTGCTATGACTAAAAATGGTTACAGGCAAGTGTTCTTTTACGAATGGCACTTTACGTCCGTACCACAAAAGCGCACATTATAGTCGTAAATACGGACGAATTCGCTTGCGACCAACGGGTTCCTTTCAATATTTCTGTCCGTCCTGCAACTTCATCCGAGAGAACTGTTCCACATTTATTCATTTTTGCCTCAAAGCGACATTTTTTTTTAACGCGGAAAATTAGTGTACGCCTCGGAAGAGCTTGTACGCGTGACGCAATCAACTCGGTTGAGGGGCACGTTTAATTATGAATTATAGCAACGAAGCGTGGCGAATAAGTTGTTCGTGTATGTAGCTCGTAGCGTAAAGATAGGCAGATGTAGGTGCGAAAGCGGTGCGTGTCAGTTCATCTGGAAATTTGGTGATTAAGCCCACCCTTACGATGCGCGGTAACCGCGACGCTACGAAGAATATGGAAATTACGGTTTACGGCTCCGCGGCAAACATCCTCGGTGGGCATAAAACCCGGAAATGTATCGATAACGCTCGCGCGTGAACGATAAGCTCCCTACGTCTGAATTGTGTTATTTGGGAGACATTTCTTTTCGGGCTTGCTGCGTTAATTCATCTAATGAATCGATCAAATGAGATTGCAAAGGTTATCGATTTCCAATACTTGCTCGGCTGAGTTGGCTGGGCAAAATATATGGACGATATATCGAAAAAATGGTTGTGCAAAGGTAAAAAGTGGTTGAGAAGGAAAATTTCGGAAATGCGACTTTTTTCGTTACATCGTTTGGGGATATCACGATATCTGTGGCCCATAGTTCTAAACACGCAGCCTTCATATTTGACCCTAAATAAGACTTTCTTCAAGAGTGCCAAAAATCGAAATTTGACCCTTAAGGGGGTGAGACAGGCGTTTTAATGGTTGTATGTGGGAACATATTTTTTTGTCAGATTTGCTTGAAACTTGGAGTAAATACTCTACAACACAAATAATTAAACACGTATTTCAGCATTTCCTAAAATTCGACCCCTAAGAGGGTTAAACGGGGGTGTTAAAATTTGTATGAGACAATATATTTTTTGTCAGATATAGTTGAAACTTGGCATAAATACACTAAAATATAAATAATTGAAAATGTATTTCGGCAATTTCCAAAATTCAACCTTTAAGGGGGTAAGCGAGAGTGTTAACGGTTGTATGAGAAAACATTTTTTAACCAGATTTGCGTGAAACTTACCAAATTTATTTTATATATAACAATATATGTTTTCGTAGCTGTTCGGTGCGTGTAGACAGTCAAGTAGTACTTTTAACCCCTTAACTGTGTTTGTTTGGGTTAACATAAATATACCAAACAAAGACAAACAAATACATGTTTAATTATTTG
Organism: Ophion ellenae; assembly: GCA_963210295.1. NCBI lineage: Eukaryota > Metazoa > Arthropoda > Insecta > Hymenoptera > Ichneumonidae > Ophion > Ophion ellenae. The sequence continues at coordinate 42,794,576 of OY723386.1, read as the reverse complement.
TTTGGGTTATTTAATTATTCGTATTGGGGTGTAGTTATGCCAAGTTTCAAGCAAATCTGACGAAGAATATGTTGTTTTATGTAAACTTTAAAACCCCCGTTTCGCCTCCTTAAGGGTCGAATTTCGATTTTTACCACTCTTGAAAAAAGTCTCATATTAGGTCAAATATTTTTTCAAATAGTTTCATAACTTGGGGCCTTATCGGTTACACCGAGCTCGTGGCCGGAAAAAGAGAAATCTTTGTCAATTTTTTCTGAGAAGACGTGTGCAGGTTTTTAAATGCTTTTTTTTACTTTAAGGGGCAACATCTACCTAGAGGTCCGAAAAAATGGCCAAATTCCGATTTTTTTCTGGGAAACAATTGGTGAAAAAACGCATTTTATAAACACAAAGGTACATATATTGGGAGCCTTTAAAAAAATCACTAATAAATACAGAAAAACAGCAAAAACATGTCCGTTGGCAGATGATGAAAATTTTTTCGCGACGTTTGGCGGTGGACACTCACCAGCTCAAACGGTCTATCAGAAATTTAAAAACCAAACGGGTTATGCAAGTTAATAATAAATGCGAGTCGTTGACGATCGGCGATTTTTTAAATCATTTTTTTTAACAACGTGGCGACGAATTGAACCTTGAGCATACAAAATGTATTTAAAAAGTCGTCACTTTTCCGATACTATTAAAAAATGAAGGTCGATTTAAAAAAAAGTGAGATCGTCAACGATCTTTAAATGTTTGTCATCGTATCTCCTGTAAATTTGGAAACAATCCATCAAATGGTTCTCGAGATATCATGGCCACCGACTTTGAAAACAGTGTTTCGAGAAAAACGCGTTTGAAGTTTGAAGTATGGTGCTTCTACTGCTCGCCCGACCGACTGTGAGAAGCTGTAGTTTATTCAATATCAGGAATATTTCAATGACATTTTCAGGGAATATAGCTAAAAGGTGATACTTTCGAATAAACATATTTTTGGACAATGCAATTCTTGGACCTACCTAGGTAGATGTAGCCTGTTAAACCTTTTAATACGCTGTTTAAATCTTTAACGGGAGATATACACCTAGATGGTCGGGGTCGAGGATTTAGAAGCTATGAACATTTCGTCGACCGTAGAAGACCTATGGGCCTGGTATCGATGATTCCATGTAAGTTGACAAATTTCATGATTTATTCATTCCCAAATTTTCAAACGCGTTTTTCTCAAAACCACGTTTTTCAAATCGGTACCCAACATTTTTCGAAAACCAATGAACCGATTGTCTTGAGGTTTTTTGTGGTTATTCTATACACCATTATCTAGTACTTCTCATAGGATTTTTTTCCGTTACTTAGTTTTTGTTTTATAGGCAAAATAATAACTAATTCTTGGCCCAAAAATCACTATTCATGTTCAAACGTCCGCCATTTTGTCATAAATCGATATTTTCAAAATCGGCTATGACAAGTACTAGATTATAGTATCTAATTTAATAAACTTTTTGGTTTTTTTTTTCAGATGATTTTTTGGAGAAACGCCAGTGGGTACCGTATACGCAGATTTCTTTACGACGCTCCAAGGATCATACACTATCCTTGTATATTTTTGATATTTTTAAATAAAGAAAAATAAACATATTTTCGAATGTATATACTTTTAGATAATTAAAACTCCAATCCAAAATTTCAAATAGTTTTCCTTGACAAAATTCACAAAAATGACCTTTTTTCCGGCTCCTAGGTGTATATCTTCCCTTAAATACGGCGAAAGGGTTTAACCCTTTCAATACAGCATAAACGATCCCATAACAACGCATAACATCCCATAACATCCGGGCCGTAATTTCAAAAAATTCCAGACTGGGACAGCATATGTCCCGTCCCGTGCGGAAATTGAGTTGGGGCTGTGATCGGGCCCCAATAATATTCCCCTAACTTTATTCGGGCCCTAATCTGGAAGCCACATGAGGGCCGTTAGCGGCCGGTCACACATTGTCAACAAGGGCCATTAAAGGCGCAACGACCGGGGCCTTATAAGTTGCCTCAATGGCGCCTCATCAAAACCATTTTAGCGCCCTGAAAATGCCTCAACGGCGCCTCATCATAACCATTTCAGCGCCATAAAATATCCGTATCAGTGGATATACGTGTATGTTAAATGCAACAGGGTATATCTGTATTTGTTTTTATGTAATTGTTCATGTGCATAGGTGTGGGCGTGAGTACATGTGTATGTATGTGTGCGTGCGTAGAAATGTGATTGCGTATTTGCATGTGAGCCTTTATGACAAACTGCCATGACAAAATTAATACAAAAAATAATCCATTCTAAGGAATGGATGTGTAGTAGAAATAAATAAAAAATATATCGGTCTACTGAATCACTAGAACCTATTTCCATTGAGGGAAAGATCTGGAAAACAAAGACCAATTTGTTTACTTACCCTACACAGTCAGATAAAGTTTATGAATGGGAAATATCAGCGACGTCTTCAGAAGAAATAATTTTCCCTATGATGAGTATTGAGCGGAAATTAGTTGCTATACAAATGTCGAGAAAACCGGTTGGGACTGTTCACACTTATGCGCTAGCATTACTCCATGTATGAGTGAAACCATGAGTAATTGTTTGTATCAATATAAAAGGTTTCTTTAATGTGATAAATAAATACTGTCTGATGTTTGTCTGCATATTTGTGTTCATCGTTGATTTTTTATTTGCTAATGCCCTTACGCTTTTTCCCAATTTGCGTTCGATAATATTATTCGATCGATGTATATAATCGATCTGAATAATTGAAATACCATCAACCATGTAGCCTAAGCTATTTATACTGGTTTATCGCTATAATAGTCAGATCTGGGCCTATTGTGGAGATCCCTACTCGTTTATCCCTATACTGGCCAAGTCTGGGTCTATTGTGGAAATCCCTACAGGTTTATCCCTATAATGGCCAAGTCGGGTCCTTTTGCGGAAATCCCTACAGGTTTATCCCCATAATGGCCAAGTCGGGGCCTATTGTGGAAATCCCTACAAGTTTATCCCGATAATGGCCAAGTCTGGGCCCATTGTGGAAATCCCTACTACGGAAAGCACTAGGAAAGCCCTGAAAGGCCCTTATTTTTATTAGGGATGCCCTATCAGTTTTCCGCACGGGGTCAGGTGTGAAAGGGTTAAAGTTCGCTGGTTCGCGGAACCTACCTGTAAACGCCCATAACTCCGGAATTTTCAGGGAATATTTTGAAATGTTATATTTTGAGAATATCCGTCGAACCGTTGGTAGCCAAAAATTGATATTTTGAAAAATTTTAGGCGTAAGTCTTTAACTTTTATTTGCAACGAAGATTTTGTAAAAATTCTAAAAATTGGCCAAGTTATGACGATTTTTGCGAAAGGCCAGATAGTCTACTGAGCTATGGCGAACCGCCCCGTTGCGATTTACCCTCTTTAATTTGCGTTTTTCTCGAAACTATGTTTTATGCAGCGGTCTAAGTCGGATCTCAAAATCTATTCGTTCGATTCGCTTCAATTCGGATTTAATATACTTTATAACATTTTCCATCGTATGGCCAGATGATTATTCGATTCGTTCATCCATTTTTAACAAATTATTGAAGTTGTTTTTATAGTCGAATGTCGAACTTTTTTTTCTAGAGCTTGCCTTTTTCGTAATTTTTAAAATTTCACTTTTGTGAAATTTTAAAAATTACGAAAAAGGCAAGCTCTAGAAAAAAAAAGTTCGACATTCGCCAGTCACCAGTCATAAAAAACCTCTATTATTATACTACAAGTAAGTTTTATTTTATTTTATTTCATTTCATTAGAAGTAAATTGTATTTATTCTTCATTTCAGGTGACACCCACTTTGTTGAAATAATAGAAACTTCATTGTTTACCAATATTTTTCAATAAACAAAACTCAAACGTGGCAAGACTATGTATCAATTGTGTGCAAAATCCCGACCCCTTCATCACGATATTTGCATCAGAAAAAAAATATTGAAAATCGATCTGTTTTTCAGGCAAAAATATTCTCAAAAATGTACGCGACAAACGCAAATAAGTCCGGTCACTCGTGATGTTCAGAGCAGTACATAGGCGTGTTTATTCCGTTTTTTTTCTTTTTCTCGCATGAAAACTGTGGCCTCAGTCGTCGCAAATGTTGCACGTACACACGATCTCAGGCTATTTCCGGTTATTATTATTACTATCATTGGGTGACGATTTTACACCGAACGCGATGGATGGAATAGAAATCCGTGGGGGCGGAGGGTGGAGAAAGAAATATTACTCGCTTAATACCAGTGGGAAATACGAGAGAGAACTACCCTCGTGGCATGTGCGGGGAGCAGTTGTTTAAAATATTTTCTCGAATTCATCAAACGTAGAGTTTTTCCGTCCATATACGTTTCAATAGCAATACGTTGACGACTCGTATATCACTCTTGATCCGACAAGTCGCGTGTACGAACGAGAGAGAGAGAGAGAGAGAGAGAGAGAGAACTTCATTAGGTAATTGAACGCGGTTGGTTGGGATATTGATGAAAGAAATAAAAATACGTGAAATGACAGAGGGCGACTAAATGGCTGATTAATCGACGAATGAAAGATGGTTTGTAGACATGTTTTATGATAGGCGATGGCAAGGCGTGGACGCAGAAATACAAAAATCTCCAGGGGGATGAAAAAAGTCGAAGGCTTGACTGCACGGGGTGTAGTTAAATTCTGGCGAATCTCACGCATGAATAAAGCTGAAATTAATTAATAGAAACGTATTTTCCAATTAATATTGGACAATCTTCCTTACTTTTTTTCAAGCTGATTAATTAAATTGACTGAATTTCATTTATCTTTCTAAATAACCTTAACTTTTAAAACATCCTTGCGTAGTATTATATTTGTGAAAATTAAAAATGTTTTTTTTTCGGGCGCGATATATTTTTCAAAAAGATTTGTATCATCGTTGGCGGCGAATAAAAAAACTGTGCATTCTTGTATTCCATCGGGGCAAATAATATTTTCGAATGGGATTTTGAAGTTGAAGTTTTCATCGTTGGATCGAAAATTAATTATTTTCAATGGCTCAATCTTTTTCGCCCATTTAGGCTTTGAAAATCACTTAAACGTTTTCATGTATTTTCATTAGAGATTTTCGACCACAAATCGCAAAAAAAGCTTTAATGATCTCACGCATGAATAAAGTTGAAAATAATGAATAGAAACGTATTTTCCAATTAATATTGGACAATCTTCGTTACTTTTTTCCGCGATATATTTATATATATATTTATTATTTAAAAAATATATATTTTTTATACATATTATATATTTAAAAAAAAATTGCATCATCGTTAGCAGTGAATAAAAAAACTGCATTCTTGTATTCCATCGAAGCAAATAATATTTTCGAATGGGATTTTGACGTTGAAGTTTGGATCGTTGGATCGAAAATGAATTATTTTCAATAGCTCAATCTTTTTCGCCCATTTAGACTTTGAAAATCACTTAAGGCCTTATATACACTTGTGATGGTCGGAAAAAATGGAAAATGTTTTGATTGCATATTCTTTAAGTACAATATCTCAAGAATATTCTCACTCAATTTCATAAAGATCGGAGCATTATATCGGCAATTATAGGTATTTCAACCGCACGACCGCGCAAGTCGCGTGTTACGCTTGCCGAGCAGCAAGCAGCCACAAGAGGAGGAAGAATGGCTCGAAGGCAGTATCAAATCAATGTTTTAGAGGCTGCAGAGGATGCAGAAGGATTAATATATGGCCCTGGAATCGACGACTCCATGTTAGTATGAATCAATGAACTTTAAATGTAAAAGAAACATACTTGAATCTTAAACGCCATTATCGAGAGATAAACGAGAATCGTCTTTTTTTAGAAACACCTTTGCGGTGGACACGATTACTAAAAAAACTATTAATCCGATCCTTACCAAATTTATACCACTTATTTATTATGATAATAGCTAGGGCCTGGACGAAGGATTTTGGATTTTGTTGAAAAAAACATTGTAACAAAAAAACCGAAAATTTAGCACTTCAAAAAATGATTTTTTTCTTAAAATTATCGTCATTTTTTTAAATCAAAATTTTTACAAATCCTTCGTCCAGGCCTAAGCCAATGCAATATACTAATGAAATCTTTTTCACATTCTGATTTCAGATGCACCGTTCTCGAGTTATGTCCACCGCAACTGATGCTAAAAAGAAGGCGCTCCTGGAAGACAGCTAGAGTTCCGCCATTTTGAAATATTTTTGAATAAAAAAAATTGTACAAGAACATAAAAATATGTACTAATCGATGTTCTTCACAGTTTTTCAATCAACATTTATTGTCCCGTCGAAAAAAAATCAAGAAAATCACGTCCCTTCACCCGCTACAAATATATAAGGCCTTAAGGGGTTACCCTCACTTCCGATTTTGAAAAAATCGATTTCTTTTATTGCATTTTTTTGAAGTATAAGTATCTGAGAATATGTCCTGAAAATTTCAAGTCGATCCGAACAAAATTGACTGAGATATGAGCGTTGAAAGAGAAGAATCCGCGTTGAAAGAGCGTTGGAAGAGAAACTTTAAACGCGTTTTTTTCAAAATAGCATTTCTGAAGTCGGTGACCAAGATTACTCGAACACTAATGAACCGATCTTCTTGAAATTTTGCAGGCTTATTTGATACATCAAAATGTAGTCTTTAATCGTTCGATTTTTTTTTTTCGAAAAAAAAATGGCCGTTTTATAGCCAAAAAACGGCCGTTTTTTTTCGTTAAAATCGAACCATTAACTTTGACTGTCCGCCATTTTGTGAAAAATGAATATTTTTTAAAATCCTTCGATTAAAGACTAGTTTATACTTATATTTGACTAAATCCATCCGCATTTTTTTTCAGATGATCCACTTCGCCGTAATGTTCGTCACCGCAAAACGTGTATATAAAAACATTATTTCATTGGCAAATGGCCGCCACTAAACAATGTAATATTTTTCAATAAAAAAATTACTGAAAGTTCTTCAAGATGTGTTCTTTAAGATGGTATATTGATCGATTAAAAAAGTTTTGGAGTTTTCTTTAAAAAAAATTCATGAAGAAGGCCTTTTTTTGCGCTACAAGTGGGGGTAACGCCTTAAGACCTTAGGCCACAGTAATGGGTATAAAATCATGTGCAAATTTAACAATTTTTTTCGTATGAAAAAGCGATTCACTCATAAAATTAATTACACATCTATTTAGTATGAATATCAAGCTGTTAGAAATTTTTTTTTCCGATGTAAAAAATTGCCGACTACTAATATTTTCTTTTGTTATCTTTTTTTAGGCGATCCGCGGCGTGACATTTAGCATCCACAATTTTTCGTCGATCTACATTACAATATCTAGAGAAGTACGTACGGAATTTAAAAAATGTTGTTTTATTCAAAATTTGTAGGTATTTGAACTTAAGAAATGAATTTTCAGTGAAAAATTTCGTTATAACTGCTCATAAACTGCTCATAAAATGAAAAGTTTTCGATTAATCAGAAATTCCGTACGTACTTCTCTGCGAAATGCAATTGGGAACATAACTTTCAAATTTGAAGTAAATCGAGTGAAAATTGTTGAAGTTATTTGTCACGCCAATTGGAAAAAAGCTGTTTCGAGAAGTTTCGAGTAGTCGGCCATTTTATACATCGAAAAAACTATATATTTTTTCTAACAGCTTGATATTCATACTAAATAGATGTGCAATTAATTTTATGAGCGAAGCACTTTTTCATACGAAAAAAATGGTTAAATTCGCACATGATTTTATACCCGTTACTGGCCTCAAACGTTTTCACGTATTCTCATGAGAGATTTTCGACCTCAAATCGCAAAAAAGGCTTTAGATAACGATAAAGACAAATAAATTAAAAGTGAAGGGAAAAAAATCATTGCGTTCCAACGATGCAAACTTGAACGTCGTATAGGATTTTCATCCGCATTCCTGAAAATACGACGAGCTTATCATAACCGGAAGCTGGACCATGAAGGCTCGTCGATATGTCGCTTTCATGGAGCGCGAGAAATCTTGAAACCGCAGAAAGCGATTTAGCTCGAGGCATTGTGTGTTGCGGCTAAAGCGAATATGGAAGGACGACTACGTTGTTACTCGATGGGATATTCCCATACAATCATCCTTCCTCTACGTCCTGGTACAATGGGCTCGAGAGTAACACCACGAACGGTTTTTTTCCTTTTGTGAAGTCTCGCGCAAGCTCAAAATACGACGCACTTTCCGCATATGGAAATGGACATAACGAAGGAAGGGTGGCAAAGAATCCCTTCGAGGGAAACGATCTCGAGGATTTTATTTCGACGCTCTTATCCGGAGCGACTAGTGTCCCCATTTTTTTTCGTTCACGAAAAAAAGAAAATCAAGTCGCACGTATACTCTGCGATTTTTTAAAAAAATTTCTCTTGCGCCGAGCGCTCGCTCGAGTGAGTTGAAAACTCATCACTTTGCCACGAAGGTTGCCCGCGGATGAGAATAATCGCGAGAGAATAACCGTAAGCCGAAAGAAGAGTGGTGCGAGAAAAAGGTAAAAAGCGCGGCGGAACGACTTTCGCAAACACGGATTATGAGATATTTTATTCGGTATCCGCCGCGGTGGATACCCCGGAAGGGCCGAAGTACATCGCAAAAGAGAAGAAAGAAAAGTCAAACTTTTGCACCTATGAAGGAGCAACCGAGGCAACGGTTATTACATCTACACGCTGACCAAAGGCGTTGCTTCGACGCGAGGGACAAAAAAAAGTTTTCCGAGCCAAAAGTACCAAGCGAAACTCTCTTGCGTGTTCCGTGAAACTTGTAGAACAAGAGTCCCTTATAGTTTCATCACCCTCGACTTTTGGCCTCGTACGTTCCCCCCCTCGGGGCTCGAAGACTCGTCTATAAAAGTCACCCATTGACGAATCAATTTCTACGTCATTTCCGATCCCTTCGCTTATGTGGACCCTACCAAGGACTTTTCGAACTCCAATTTGTGCCCAGAAAAAAAATCGCATAAATTCTTCATGCCTCTTGAAGCACGCGGATATTTTTTGTTTATCATATGGCGTTTAAATTTGCATCATTGGAATGCAACGAACGGTTTTCTTCTGTTCTTTTTCCTTAGTTTCGTCATTGTTATCGTGATATTGAAATTCGCATCGTTGGAATACAACGAAAATAATTTTTGTCTGATTGCCAATTTTCTTTGGCAGAACAACCCAGGTAGGAATTGACAATGAAAAAAGGGCTCGCCAAGCTCTGAAACAAGGCTCACATTTTTTAATTCAGGCTGATTTCAGGCACCAGCCTGATTTCAGGCCTAGCTGAACCCCTGAATGATAACGCGGTTTCAGGCTGTTGCACACAGGCTTGACCAAAGGCTGGTAGAAAAGCCTGTACTAAGTCTGAAACGACGAAACAACAAGGTTCAAAACGAGCCTTAATGAAGCCTTCACGAGCATTTATGACCAAGCTTATCCCAAACTGTTCTCGAGGCTATATGAGGCCTGTTTTTAGTTTTCTATATTCTACATTGGGGTAAATTTAATAAAATTGTAAAGAATTCATTTTATTTATTATATATATTTATTATTCATTATATTATTTGTCATAAAATATATATAACATATTTTAAACACAATACTTTTTTTTATTTATTGTTTATGGGACACGTAATACACAGAGTGTACGCAAACCTCAGAGAGTGAGTATATACGAAATGTGTAAGTGACGGGAAAAATACTTTTTTGTGTACCTCATAAATATCGATAAGAGAATATGTTTAAATGTTCTGAGCTGCCTCCTTCGCTTTCGTTTTTCGTGCCTTCGCACCCGACAAATTTGTTACTCATTTTTTTTTTCATAAAAGTACAGAAAAAATATTACTTAAAATTTATTTTATTTTATCACAACCTGAAACAAGCCTGCATCCAGCTTTGATTTTTTAGCCTTAAAATTCACTGGCTGAATAAAGATTGAAATAACCCTGAGTTTAGGCTAAGCAGCCAGTCTTGGTTCCAGGCTGCTCCAAACGATGCAATGAAACCTGGCCCAGGTCTGTCTCACTCAGGCTCGGTGAAACAAGGCTCGTACAAGTTTGTTTCCATCGTCAGCCTTTTGATTCCCTACCTGGGAAAGCCACGAAAAACTTTTTTTTGAGATTCTCATGAGAGACCTACAGCCTACATTAAGGCCAGTCGGCTAATAAGGCACAAGTAACGAAAATCGTATTTAAAATAACCGCTTACGCTCAAGGCTCACAGACGCCTATTGCAAGACGCGGCCGCGTAGTACCAATAATAAAAATCGGTCCGAATAAATCGTAAGTATTTTTTGTAATATTACACTTATCTATCTAAAAGCACAGTCTTTATCTTTATTAATTCAAGCTTCGATGATCATAAATATTTGAATAACGTATCGTGGACGAAATATTTTTTATTTTGTTTTTCTTACATACGTGGTCGACGCCTATTAAGGAGTTTCGATACCAAAATCAAAATGGTTGTAGATGATTGAAATTCATATCACCGAGAGATTAATTTAGGATGCATTAAATTTCCAAAAATTAATCCGTTTCACCACATAGTTTCGGAATTTTTAAGGTTCAAGTTGAGTTTTGTTCGAGTATTATTAATTAACCAAGTGGAGAAATCGCTTAATTTTTTTAACACGACATTCCTGACACTAATCGCAGTTTGTTATTTTTTTCATTTAAATCGAAGCATTATTTTAACCCCTACAGCCCTATAACTAGTGTTTACGAAATGCCACGTGCCATGACGGTTCAACGTGAACCTTCATCCATTTGGTAATACACGTGGCACTTCGTAAACACTAGTTATAGGGCTGTAGGGGTTAAAATAATGGTTCGATTTAAATTTTAAAAACTGAACAAACCGATTAGTGTCAAGAATGTCGTGTTAAAAAATTAAGCGGTTTCTTTACTTGGTTCATTAATAATACCCGAACAAAACTGAACTTGAACCTTCAAAATCACCGAAACTATGTGGTGAAACGGATTAATTATTGGACAGTTAATGCATCCTAAATTAATCTCCCGGTGATATGAATTTCAATCGTCTACAACCATTTCGATTTTGGTATCGAAACTCCTTAAGGCCTACTAAATTTAACCATAGGTCTCATTATCCTCCTACTTCTTGTAGCAAAGTTTGTTTGTTTTATCATGTATTTTACATTACTTTTAAGGTGTGACGAATGTAAATAAATAGTACGAATATTTATCACTAATCAAGGGGTTACGCCCACTTGCGATTTTGAAAAAATCGATTTTTTTATTGCATTTTTTTTCAGTATAAGTATCTGAGACTATGTCCTGAAAATTTCAAGTCGATCCGAACAAAATTGACCGAGATATGAGCGTTGAAAGAGAAAAATCCGCGTTAAGAGAGCGTTGAAAGAGAAACTTTAAATGCGTTTTTCTCAAAATGGCATTTCTGGAGTCGGTGACCAAGATTACTCAAACACTAATGAACCGATCTTCTTGAACTTTTGCAGGCTTATTTAATACATAAAAATGTAGTCTTTAATCGTTCGATTTTTTTTTTCGAAAAACAAATGGCCGTTTTATAGCCAAAAAACGGCCGTTTTTTTTTCGTTAAAATCGAACCATTAACTTTGACTGTCCGCCATTTTGTGAAAAATGAATATTTTTTAAAATCCTTCGATTAAAGACTAGTTTATACTTATATTTGACTAAATCCATCCGCATTTTTTTTTCAGATGATCCACTTCGCCGCAATGTTGGTCACCGCAAACCGTGTATATAAAAACATTATTTCATTGACGGCCATTTGCCACTAAACAATGTAATATTTTTCAATAAAAAAATTACTGAAAGTTCTTCAAGATGTGTTCTTTAAGATGGTACATTGATCGATTAAAAAAGTTTCGTAGTTTTCTTTAAAAAAATTCATGAAAAAGGCCTTTTTTGCGCTACAAGTGGGGGTAACGCCTGAATTGATCGTTATTGTTAGTGCCTCAATCCTGATGCCTCCAAAACGAGTGTTGTGGTCAGAAAACGACCTGGTGTCAGCTATCCGAGCAGTGCAACGAGGAACTTTGAGTTCATACAAAGCTGCGGAAGATTATCGATCTCAAATACCAAATATATTACGTATAGTTTGATTATTCAAGTATGTTGAAGCCGTAGGCCTTATTATCCTATCATAGTAAAATAAGGCTTTTATCAAGGTTTTTAAAAATGTTTAATTTTGTTTTTGTTTATGGTACCATTTTTTTAGTTACCATTTTTCGTTGATATTTTATAGAAATTGAACTTGAAGAACGATTATAATTAAAATATGTCGATTAAATTGGATATTTTTCATTTTATTTCAAATATCCCTCAGCTAGGCCTTATGACCCGCAGGTACTTTACACAATAATAGAAGTGAAAGGAGAATTTTTTAAAAATTCACTGCGTTCCAACGATGGAGACTTCAACATTTTATCGATTATTCTTTATTTTCAGCTGCAATATTTCTTATATCGTAATTAAAAACGTGTCGGAAATTATGAACGGGTCCTCGTTCGAGTTATTCTCCGTGGAGATTCTGTTCAGCGAGAGATGCTTGCGCGGCTGTTAATAATTTTCATTGGGGATAAATCCTTGTCGGGTGACAAAATAAATAGGACCGGAAGCAAGCGTCTGAGACCCGAGAATACCGACGAGTATCCCCGGTATGTACTTCGCTGCATCCATGGTCCCGTGTTGATAATAAAACGTGATATGGTTAAGCTTTAACGAGATTTTGACGAGCATTTTACGGGAATATTACCGAGCCAGGGAGAACGAGAGATAAAGAGAGTGTAACGACGAATATTTGTTCGTAAACATGCCAAGTAGAGTTGCCAGAGTGCAGTCGGACTGACGCTTACTATTTCCTTTCCAAGCTGGACGCGCTCTTTACAATTGCTATTCTTCTCGGCACGTTGGATATAAAAAGCGACGCGAAGAAGGCCCCACAGCCGTTCTTATATTCTCGGGATGTATAATTTTCTTCTCTGTCAACGAGAGTTTTGAATCGACGGAGACTACCAGTTTAGAGTCCGGAAAAATTCGTGAAGTTTGACAATTTTTGATGGATGCCCAGTAGGTAGAATGAAAAATCCGCTTAGTGGTCTTTATTCTATGTATCTTCAAGCCCCTTTACATATTTTTACACAAGATTTCGTTAAAAAAAAATTGACGGCGCTGAAGCTGGATAAATCGAGTCACATTTGTTTGATAGTGTCCTGCGGTCGGCAATATTACATCTCCAATTCTTCACTGTTTGACTCCACTTTTTTTGAAACCTTATAATAAAATCGACGTACTTGGGGAATAACATCGAAGTACTTGAAGAATTTTCGATGCCTTGGAGACTTTTTTTGGAAAACATTATTTTCGGTGATTTTTTTATCCAAAACCATTTTTTTTTCAAACATTCTCCATTTAATGAAAAAAAATCAAAATTTTTTTATTTCCCTGCGAACGTTGAAGGCAAATCTTATCGAGACCTCAAATTATTTTGACTTTTCGTTCGAGGTAAAAAAATGGAGAAAAACTCTTGACGGCCCTAACACACTATCAGACAAGCTATCAGCTTCATCCGGCTTCAGTGCCGCTGTTACAAAATCTTGTGAACTAAATCATAAAGATACTCGAAGATATATAGAATAACTTCCACTAACAAGGAATGGTTGCGAGGTCAATCTCTCCGATTTCGATGAAATTTAGCATGCTTGTAGAATGGGTAAAAATAAGCGACACGTATTTTTTTTTTAATCTGCGGAACCCGATTTTTAAGGGGTGAAACGCACCCTCGAAAATCGGGGTGTTTTTCGTTTTTCGTCGATAAAGTTTTAACCGTACGAGACATGAAAAAATGTCAAATTGCAACAATGTTTATTTTTTCGTATACTATACATGGGATCTGAGAACTATAACGTTATCGACGAAAAACGAAAAACACTCCTATTTTCGAGGGTGCGTTTCACCCCTTAAAAATCGGGTTTCGCAGATATAATAAAGTACGTGTTGCCGATTTTTTACCCATTCCACAAGCATGCCACATTTCATCGAAACCGGAGAGAACGACCTCGCAGCCTTTCCTTGTAAGCGGAAAGTAACTCCACTAACTGGATATCCATTAAAAAATCCTGGAAATTCACTTTATATCCGGGCTCTAGACTGGTAGTCAGAGATGGGCATAAAGTAATGAAATTAATAATTACAATTACTACTGTGAAAGTTAATCTAATAACAAATTAATCGATTATGTATTAATTCGAACTTATTAAGGGGTAGCCCACTCTAGAGGCCGAACAAATAGGCTTTTTGGGGATTTTTTTTCAGAAAAACTACAAAATAAATTGAGATTACAAAAAATGATGTTTGTCATATATATCAGTGACTGTATACAATAATTTTCTTGAAGTGAATATTTTCAAAATGGCTGCTGTGGAGCGTTTATCTCAAAGATGCATTTTATGAGTTAGCCGAAAATTTGCCTAAATAATTTTTATTAGGCAAATTTGCCTAAAAACTTGCCGCTATTTTAGGCAAAAACTGCCGTTATTTGCCTAAAAACTGCAATATAAAAAAAAATCCTACGTACTTCCATAGAGATTGTATTTTTCAAGATATATTCAACATTTCAAGTGATTCGGTTGAAAATTGTCTGATTTATGTTTCCGGCCAACTTAAAAAATGCAGTTTTGAGATAAACGCTGCACAGGCGCCATTTTGAAATTAATCGCTTGAAAAAAATTATAGTATACAGTCACTGATATGTATGATACCCTTTTTTGTAATCTCGATTGATTTTGTAGTTTTCTGAATAAAATTCCCAAAAAGCCTATTTGTTCGGCATCTAGAGTGGCCTAAGGCCTTAAGCAGTCAATAGCTAAACAACATTTCGATTTTGTAGTTCAATTGAGACATAATTTGTTACATTTTTTATCCAACTTTAGAGGATAAAATAACATGTTCTCCTATATTATAGCATAACTAGTAACAACGCAATTAAATTACAAAGTATTTGCAAACATTCCAATCAGATTTCTTTGGATTTCAATACATTACAACATATTTCACAATATGCCCTGAATAATTACAATTGCAATGTAATGAAATACAATTCAATGAAATTACTTCCCCACCAGTTTAATAATTGAATTACATTGTAATTAAGTTATGCCCATCTCTGCTGTCAGTCTTCCTCAAGATGAGACAGCCATGCGGCTGCTAGAGTGACATTCAGTGTCATTGACAGCATAGCAAAATCCCAGCATTCCGTTTCACCGTCGAAAAACCGCGGCAAATCTTGAAAGATCCAAAACGTACGGTAGCAATTTCGCCAGTGTGAAAAAAGTTCTGCAGGAAAATTTACCAAGTTTGACGTAGCAGGTTCGAAAGAAGCCGGCGCCAAGTATAACACTGAGAAGACCGAGAACCCCCTGCGGGAATTCGGTAAGAAGGAAGAGCAGCAGTACAGCAAGTAGCATTCTGGTAGTTCTATCGGTCTGTCTCTCTTTGTCCATGAGCCTCGATGATTTTTTCTTCGCGCACTTTTTCGTCCCCGTCACGTCGAGGCTGTGATTGTTCTCTACATTTTTCTCGTCCGGTCTGACGAGGGTTGCCGTGGTGAGCATTTTTCGTCGTTTCTTCGCCTCCATGAGAGCGAGGATGAGCCTGAGGCTGAGTATCGTAAGCGCCAAACACGGTATCAGCTTAATGACGACACTGTACATCCAAAAATTGGCTATATTAAGCAAACTGTTGATCTTCATTGTTTCGCTGAGATCGACGAACCACAGGGTCGAATTAACGTAGTTAGCGCTGCTCGCAGTTTCGTTTGCGATCGTCGCGTTGTAAATCGTCATGTTGACGGTTCGACCGTGAACATCGAGGATCTCCATCTTCGACGTGACAGCCGTTGTGAAATAAACCGGCAAACATATCAACGGACATATCACGTATGCACCCGCGATCGCAAATACGGTGCGACGAAAACTGCACCATTCCCGATTGCGCTGAGGATGAGCGACCGCTATGTAACGCCAGATCGCCAACGTCACCGTCAACCATATCGATATCGTGTGACATACCTGGGTGAATATCGAATGAACGAGCACGAAAACCGCCCAACCGTAGGTATAAGTGTCCCTTCTTGGCCTGTGATAGAGATACATGTGGCTTGCGTAAGGTATGTACTCCATCATTACGAGAAGATCGGCAACCGCCAAACCGGTCAATATGGCGTTGGTCGGTGAGCTCATCTCCCGACGCGAAAGTACCGCTATGTTCAGACTGTTGGCGATCGAGCCGAATATACAAACGAGAAGACTCGCCCAACCGTGGACCTTCACGTATTCCTGATGAAAGGAATCGAGACCGGGCCCGCAACGGTAGGCCTGCATCTCCGGATTCATCAACAACGAGGAACTCTCGTTCATCGTCGCGTTCATTTTTCCTTCTCTCTCTCTCTCTTTCTCTTTATGTATATATATATATATATACTCTTTTGTTAACGGCGAGACAATGTGCTTGGCATTCTCCACAAAATACTGATGGAAGACGTCCTTTTTTTCTCTCGCCTTCTTTCGTCTCGGACAATGCAACCCGCCGATTTCACGATTGCCGTGATACGCGAGTGGCCTTGACCCTCTTCGTGCTCACGGAACAATTCGAGCGATCGCGCGAACGGTCCCCCTCTTCGAGCGCTCCGAGGCTCGCCGTTCTTTTTCCAGCCTGTCAATTGACACTTCCATAACTCATTCCGAGCCTCTGCCAAACGTCGTCGTCGCCACCATATTCTTCATCGTTCCAACGCCGTTACACACGGACAATGACGCACTCCGCGCATTTCATGACCGCGTCCAATCTTAATCGAAATTTTTACGACTTGTAGGGTGAAAAGAGAAAATGGAAAAAAAAACGCTACCGAAACAACGCGTGTGATTCGTTACTAATTTTGGATGTACTCGGGGCCCGATGAGATGCGAGTCTCTATCGGCGTATGGGCGATTTATTCTCCGCGCGTGAACGTAAAGAAACGAACGAAAATTGTGTGTGCGATCCCGCGCACGGTTGGCACGTCGCGACGCTATCGCGTGCGGATACCGAATGAGAGAATGTGGAAAGCGAGGAAAGTGAGGATTTCGAAGAGACGCGGAGAGTCGCGACGCCGGTAATGCCGCGGACTCACTCGCGCCTGCGTCTCCACAAAACGCTCTCGCACTACTGCCACGCTACTCACGCAGCCGATGACCAAAGAAAGAGACCTACACGTATATATAAGGTACCTGCGGGTAATAAGGCCTAGCTGAGGGATATTTGAAATGAAATGGAAAATGTCTAATTTAATCGACATATCTTAAGGGGTTACCCTCACTTGCGATTTTGAAAAAAATCGATTTTTATTGCATTTTTTTGAAGTATAAGTATCTGAGAATATGTCCTGAAAATTTCAAGTCGATCCGAACAAAATTGACTGAGATATGAGCGTTGAAAGAGAAGAATCCGCGTTGAAAGAGCGTTGAAAGAGAAACTTTAAACGCGTTTTTCTCAAAATGGCATTTCTGAAGTCGGTGACCAAGATTACTCGAACACTAATGAACCGATCTTCTTGAAATTTTGCAGGCTTATTTAATACATAAAAATGTAGTCGTTAATCGTTCGATGTTTCTTTTTCCGAAAAAAATGGCCGTTTCATAGCCAAAAAACGGCCGTTTTTTTTTCGTTAAAATCGAACCATTAACTTTGACTGTCCGCCATTTTGTGGAAAATGAATATTTTTTAAAATCCTTCGATTAAAGACTAGCTTATACTTATATTTGACTAAATCCATCCGCATTTTTTTTTCAGATGATCCACTTCGCCGCAATGTTGGTCACCGCAAACCGTGTATATAAAAACATTATTTCATTGACGGCCATTTGCCACTAAACAATGTAATATTTTTCAATAAAAAAATTACTGAAAGTTCTTCAAGATGTGTTCTTTAAGATGGTATATTGATCGATTAAAAAAGTTTTGTAGTTTTCTTTTAAAAAATTCATGAAAAAGGCCTTTTTTTGCGCTACAAGTGGGGGTAACGCCTTAATTACAATCATTATTCAAGACCAGTTTCTATTAAATATAAACGTAAAATGGTAACTTGTACCATAAACGAAAACAAAGTAAAACCTTTTTAAAAACCTTGATAGTAGGCCTTATTTTACTATGGTAGGATAGTAAGGCCTACGGCTTCAACATATTTGAATAATCGAACTATACGCAATATATTTGGTATTTGAGATCGATAATCATTTGCAGCTTTGTATGAACTCAAAGTTCCTCTTTGCACTGCTCGGACAGCTGACACCGGGTCGTTTGTTGATCACAACACTCGTTCTGGAGGCATCAGGATCGAGGCACTAAAAGTAACGATCAATTAATTAGTAATAAATATTCGTACTACTTACTTACATTCATCACATCTTAAAAGTAATGTAAAATACACTATAAAACGAACAAACTTTGCTACAAGAAGTAGGAGGATAATGAGGCCTATGGTTAAAATTTAGTAGGTATTAACAAGCGTCAACCACGTATGTAAGAAAAACAAAATAAATCATTTTTGGGACCACGATACGTTATTCAAATATTTATGATCATCGAAGCTTGAATTAATAACGATAAAGACTGTGCTTTTAGCGAGATAAGTGTAATATTACAAAAAATACTTACGATTTATTCGGACCGATTTTTATTATTGGTGCTGCGCGGCCGCGTTATGATGGATGATGCAACACTGGAAGCGGGGAGCGGGCTATCGCGCCTCCGCAAACTTGTAGCGACATATTCGTGCAATAGGCGTCTGTGAGTGTGGCTGTGAGCGTGAGCGGTTATTTTTAATGCGATTTTCGTTATTTTGGCCTTATTACCCGCGAGTTCCTCACACACACACACACACACACACACACACACACACACACACACACACACACACACACACACACACACACACACACACACACACACACACACACACACACACACACACACACACACACACACACACATACACACACAAACACACACACACACACACACACACACACACACACACACACACACACACACACACACACACACACACACACACACACACGCACGCACGCACGCACGCGCACACACACACACACACACACACACACACACACACGCACGCACGCACGCACGCACGCACGCGCACACACACACACACACACACACACACACACACATCACACACACATTATCAGAATTTTGTCAAGGGACCAAAAACAATTTCACACACTAAACTTCAAGATGATCCATTAAGATTTAGTGCAAACAATCAATTAAAAAAACATGTGATGTTCTTAGCCTGGAATCGATTTTAAAAAACGGTCCACACACTTGTAAAAGGAGCTCAAAGTATGGCCACCACTTTCAATGTACTCTTGCATTTGATTTTATTGTCTTATCAATCACGTCAGTTTTTTATGGGGGGCCTTTGAAAGACATGATGTACAAAGAAATGCCGACTACTATGCAAGATATGGAAGGAAGAATAGAGCCTGTTCGTTAATACGGACTGACCTGATTAATTAAACAAATCTTATTGCTAAATCTTGATCGATTATCGTGAAATTTAGAGTGTGAACTTATTTTCAGTTCCTTGATAAAATTCTGGAATAAAAATAGTAGTCCCATTTTGAAAAATGGAGGTGACCTCGAAATCCCCAATGTACTTCCACCTCGATGAACCTCGCAGCCACTAATTAACGACACTCTTCGA